>OY740771.1:82691410-83227879 GCA_963513935.1 Aphrophora alni | reverse complement strand
TAACTGGCCAATGATTTATAGTTGTTTCAAATTTTGTATGATTTAAAACTTTCTTTTAAATTATTATGAGAACTTAAGTGATTTTTTTTATAACTTACATGTATTTCTTAAGAATAGCCTATGATTTAAGCTTACCACAATTAATTGATGTTTAATGATTTTTTATTTTATAATAAATACATCTATAAAAGCAGTTTCTCTAATAGACTTGGCACTCTTCAATAAAATTTTTAAAGTTCACAGGTACAGACAACTTAAATGAGTATCCATAAGATTTTTTTATCAAATTATATTGTTATATTTAAAAGAAATATTTGCTTCAATTTTTGGATACTTCCATTTTGATTTGTTTGAGTTATTAATTAGGACTTACATAGGAAATTGAGGAAATTGAATTAAGGCTTCATATGCCATACACCAAAAGTTTATTGTAGATATTATAAACTATTTATTACTAATAAATATAGTTCTTAGTTTTGTTTTAAGGTGAAAAACCATTGCAGTCGACAAGCTTACAAAATAGTTAATATGTGGTGAAACTAAGATTATTAATTCTAGAATTGTGTTTTTATTTTTTTTAAATGTCTGTTTTCCATCTTTCTACAAATATATACAGTAGTTAGTGTATACATGGTTCACAAGGAGACAAAACTTAATAATGGATTCAGGCCAACAAAATAATGGTTGTACAAATAATAGCCAAGTACAAGAAACATCTAGTTTATTTAAAAGCATCCCATTTTTAATCTGTATTTTTAAAATAAAAATGGTGATATATTTAATATATCAAAGAAAATTTAGTAAAACATAATTGTGGATTTTCAAGAGTCCACACAAAAATCAGTTTTCTATCTACCATAGTCAAGCCACAATTCTTATATAACATCAAAATTCTTGAAGAACATAAAATACAAAATTAAAAAGCTTGTGCCAAGTTTACATTCAATAGCTCAATTTTCTTGTTATCTATCGTAACTTTTTTTTTTTTTTTTTTTTTTTTTTTTTTTAAGACAGACTAAAAACTAAATACTCTCAAACATTATCTGTTCAAAACCTGAATCAACTGTCAAAGTTTGAACATTTTCTTGCAAGAAAATATTATTTTGGTGTGTGCGTAAATATGTGGAAAGTAAAAATATTTTGTGCTTTAGGTGTTTTCACCTCAAACTTCTCGCCTAGTAGCATCTCATCAGATACCAATCAAACAGTTGACACCTCGAGAGGGTTGGGTAGAACAAAATCCTATTGAAATACTTGAAGCAGTCAAAGAATGTATAAACAAAGCATCTGAATCATTAAAAGAGCAAGAAATTAATTTATCAGATGTAGCCGCCATTGGTATAACAAATCAAAGAGAGACAACTGTAGTATGGGATTCACAAACAGGCCTACCATTACACAATGCTATAGGTCAGAAAATATTAATAGATTTTAACTAACTTAAAAAAGCAATGAAGAAAGAGATGATTATTAAATAGTATTAATTAATTGTCTAAGTCCATAAGTACATATTTACATTACGTATCTTGAACTCTGAAGTGCATGTGAAAAACAAACATTCAGTAAAAAATCGCAATTCACTAAATACACTGCTAGCCTACATATGTTGCTTTAAGTTATACGTAACATATTTTAATATAAGCTAATTCCCCTTATCAAGTTATCTAGAAATAGCTATAAAGAAGAGTGTGCAACTCAGAGCTGGAACTATTAAATGTGCACTGATCTTCTCCCCAGAACACTATCTCTAATAGTTAATTAACACACAATGATTAGTCAATTCACAAAACAATTAGTTGCCCGATTTCTATACAATTTGCTATAGACATTCTTTATGTAAATTGTAGATATTTTTGGTTGACAGAAAGAGAAAAAAAGTTAGTATTTAGCAGATTTTTGTTCAACAGATCATATTTGTTTACTCATTTTTACCAAATTTGGTATGAACATTAAATTTAGAACAGTGTTTGAAAGCCAACAAAATTAAAAAATTAAAAAGTAGTTTTCATTTGATTTTCTTAAGCAAAATGTTGATTTTAACAAAAATTTTATTAACTTTTGAAGATTTGATTTAACTACTCGAAATAATAGCAAAAAATATAACGAAAAAAATATTCAAGTGAGTTCCTATATTTTTTTTGTTTACAATATATATATTTTTAAAAAACAGCTGTAAACTGTATATTACTTGCAACTGTGCTTTGTATAATGGGTTCTTTTTTTTTGCTTGCTATATATAAGATTAGCGATATCGTTGGATCATCTGATATAAAAACTGAACAAGGATATAAATGACTTCTCGCTTCTTGCATCCAAAAAGAAATGGACCAATAGAAAATTTAATAACTTAAACAATATGGTACCGGTAACCTACATAATGAAGAAAAAAAAATCAAATATAAATTTTGATTTCTAATCACTTATAAGTCAAGTTACTAATTAGAAAAGTGAAACATATAATAATAATAATTTTTAATCATATCTATACTAACCACAAACTAAATTTTGTGTAACTAAGTGATGATCTGTGGGACATTTAATATAACATCCTTTTGTATCTCATTTAAATTTCTAAAAACTAATAACTATTTTAAAATACTTTAACAGTTGTACCGGAGCTTACACAATGTCTTGGACATCAAAATACTTTAAGTAGTAACTAAAAGCTTAAAAACATCATCAATATTGATTTTTTCCTTCTGGAGTTTGAGACAAAATGTGTATATGAAAAATGTATATCACTATAAAATCTGTATTTATCATTATATAAGATTTAAACTGTAACATTTGAAGTCCACTAAACTCAAAATAAGGGTTGGAAGTGTTTCAGATTTTCACAAAATATTAATTTTATATGTGTTGACAGATAGATGAATTATTTTAGTAATCATAGTAAAATGCATTATTTGTTTCTAGCCAAATTTTTTTTGCATAAAACATATGTTGGATATTATTATTTTAAAAAAAATTAAAATTCTTAGTAATATTATATAAAAATATCTGAAAATATATATTTGGAATGTTAACATAGAATTTGTTTTGTTTCACTAAAATCAAACTTTTGCGAAAAAATTATCATGGTGTAAGTTCTGTAAAAAAATATGCTAGCTTGGAGACAGTCGTAATTAATTATTTATCATGAGATGTTTAATCTATACCCATCATTGTACAGTGATGAAATTATAACAAACAATTTGGTAATGAAAATTCTCTATCCAGGTATTATCCAGGTAAATTCTTGTGAAGGTAGGAAAATATTCTAGATCCTCAGAATTGCTCCATAAGGACTTTGACAGTAAAATAAAATTACAATTAAATCTGGATTTAAAAAAAAAGGGATAGGCTATTACTGATATTTAACTTAATTTAGGGGGGGGGGGAGTGACCTGTGTAACTTTCTAATTGCCTATACAAACTAAATACATTAATCTTCTTCTTCATTTCATGAATTAGGTAACATGGCCGATATGTCCTATACTCTTATTTCTTATTCTGTTTTACTGCCCTAAGAAATCATGTTTACACAACTCTGACTCAAGCTTGCTATTTTTTAGTACAAATATACATACAACAATACAGCTACATTATGATTTAAGTTCTTATAAAACTTGAATCTAGTTTACTTCCTGGGTTTGTTTTTCAGGGTTTTGTCAATCATACCACAACAAACATGCTTAAACTTATTAAATAGAGAATTGTAAACTGAAATTATTGACATTAATTAAAGACTCTCTGAAAAGGAGTAAAGTGTGAACAACTAGTAGCTCTGGTCTAATCTATTTCTTTAATATTAGGAAAAAGCTTGACAAGATAAAATAAAACTCGAACACAAGATCTCACAAAAATTACGTTTACTTAATCAAACGCATTTCAACAACAAAGTCACCATCCTCAGTGATACATGAGCTACAATAATTAAACTATAACTCCCTGTAGTTGGGACAAAATCTGATCTCTTTCTCTCCATTGAGAGGGGAACTGAGTTTAAAGTATTATCATCTTACATTTTGTTTCTTATTTTTGTGTCTTTTACTATAAACAAAATTGTTACCTTCAAATTAAAACTCTGTTACAGTTTGGTTGGATAACAGAACATCCACAACATTGGATAAACTACTAGAAAAAGTACCAAATAAAAATCAAAACTATCTCAAACCTATTTGTGGATTACCACTAAGCCCTTACTTTAGTGCATTAAAACTGCGGTGGTTAATTGACAACGAACCTAAAGTTCAGAAAGCAATTCTTGAAAAACGATGTCTCTTTGGTACAATTGATACATGGCTTATATGGGTAAGTATATTTATTTTCTTGTATTGATATTCCATATATAATTTTAATAACATCATATTTCTAAATAAAACATCTTGGAAACCTTTTCTCAGAAAATTTATTGAGTTGAGCGTTATCAGTTAAGACGAGAAATTGAACTATGCATTCAGTGATATAAATACATATTAGGGGCCTATATCTCAAAATTTGTTTAGACGATTTTCAAAAAATTCTAGTGCAGTGAAGTTAATGGTCAAAATTAATCTATTATGATAAAACAAAGTATGGTTTATATATATTAAATAAACTATAACTATTTAGAAATGAGGCCATAAATAATTTTTAAATCAAATTTTGACAAATATTATTAAAGAACAAGTCAAATTTTCTTGTTGATAAATCAGCAAACTATGAGTAATTATAACTATTTATATAATAATTTGGTCCATTTTTTTAATTATAAAAAATAAAAGGTTTTAATTTTCAGTTTTAAATTTGTATTTTGAAAACAATATTGGTTCTATATATTTTCCCCAAAATACTTCTTCTTTTTTTTTTTAACAAATGATCTGTGACAACTGTTCTGCAGAATGTAATATAGTATAGAATCTTGTTAAAAAAACATATTTATGAGAAAGAGGACAATGGGTCAAGGTGGACAGGTAAAATGTGGAAATAAACGAGTTTTTATATTTAGTATTCCAATAAAGGTTTGTTGTTGTAAAACTAGATTATTTCTGTTTTAATGTAATAGATTGATGGAAATATTGACAGACAAATAATTCAAAACCAGGTATACAATATATATTACAACAATATATATATATATATATATATATATATATATATATATATATATTACAATAAGCTGTAAAAATCAAAGTTGCTTATTAAAAATTAATACAAGTTATATAAATTAGGTTTTAATGGCAGCAAACAGAGTTTATTTACTACATTATTTGCAAAAAAAAAAATTGTTTTTTTATTTACATGAATTTTGGTAGTTAATTTCAAACGCTAACCTTCAAATTATAACTAAATTTCATAAAAACGGCAAGGAACATTTTCTGATATAAGATTATAAATACAGTAATCCAATAGTTTAACATGGAACCTTAATATCTCATTTTTATATTTAATCTTTACCTGCAAATTATTTTTAAATGACTCGGAATTTTAAGTCAGATAATGATTTTTACATATGTTTTAGTCAATAGAGATTATGGGCTCATAAAAACGTAATCAAAATTGTTAAGCGTTGATGTTGAAAAAAATAAGTATTTTGTGTTTGTTTACAAAATTCATGTAGGTATTAAAATTCTATGTTTATGAAACCAAAATAATTTCCAGATCGGTTTATTATTTACATAAAGACATTATCAATTCAAACAAACATATAAACAATTTTGGTTAAAAAATTTATTGAAGGTCTTGATTTATATTCGGACCCAACAAATTAAATGAAATACCGCTTAATCCCAGACTATTCTTTTCGTGAGATATATTGGCAAAATTGTAACATCTAAATTTATTGAGGATGGGTAGTCAATTTGTAATACATAATTTGGAAATAAGCTACATTATCATATTCCAAAGAGATGATGACCGAAAAGTTAATCGCCTTCAAACACGAAAAAATCTAACAATGAATTGATTTAATATTAAGTTATTACAAGACATGTTTATATTATATTGAAACACCCATAGCTTATTATATATTTGAGAAAGTAAAATTATAAAATTTCAAATTTTTCTAAAATAATTATTATAATATATTTTTTTAAATATTCTATTTATATAATGTAATTAAGTAATTAATTATGATGTAATGCATCTTATATTATTTAAAAAAATCATAAAATGTTTTGCCAAACTTCAGGAGGTGATAGGGGACATAAAAAAAACAAATAAATAAAAAAAAAATAAAAAAAAAAAAAAACAATAAAAATTATATAACATAATATGTTTCCCTTTCCAATGGTCATATGTGTTTTTTCAATAATAACAAGCTATAACCATAATGAGATTGAGATATCGATACCAAATTATTTAGAACATTTTACACCAGTAATTTGTAGTTTTTCATAATTTTTCATGGTTTAAAATTGGTGGTTATTTATACTGTAATTGTTAAAGTTAAATGACAGATGCATTTTAAATGGCCGCCTGAAAAATTATAAGATGATTTGAAAAACTACTAATTAATAGTATAAAACTTTCTGAAAAATTTGGTATCAATATTTCTATTCATTCTGAAGTTATATATTGGTGGCCACATGGAAAAAGTAGCATTTTAGGACATATTTATTTTATATAAACTTTTTTGTTTCTTTTGATATTTCCTATCACCTCCCAAAGTTCAACAAAACATTTTATGAACATCCTGTATACAATATGGTTTTAAAGTCCCCTTCCCTCCTATTTTATTGCACATTTTATATCATATTGTTTTTTAACCAATACCACCCATTATAAATGTTAAAAGACTAACTTTTTTAGTGTTTAGGAATTTTAGGGGATCACTCTAGGGATTATGGTGGACATGGGACATATAGTTTAACACTGTCTTTTAAAGAAATAATAAAACAGCAGTTGAATCAAAATTGAAAAATGTTTTACCATTTTTGAGATATCAGTAGCTTAAGTGTCATATTTTGGAGTCAACTTGAAAATTGTAATGAGAAGGCGGTGTTAGGAATATATTTAATTATTTATAATTATTAATGTAATCATACAATGTAATAATCATACGACACTCAGAATGGCCCAACTATTGTGAAAGAAGTGAAAAAGTGTTGAAATGCTTGACTTGCATCGGAAGTAGAACACCACGAGCGATGAAAGCTATATAAGCGGCCGGCACCAAGGAGAGGGGGTCTTTTGAGGTTAGAAGATACTGGCTGTGTCGCTATCCGTGGTGGAAGAAGACAGCCCAGGGAGTTTGATTCCGAACGGAAGGACTAGAAAGGGACTGGCCGAATTTGAGACTCTACAAGGTGAGCAAGCATTACAATATAAAGGCACTTGTAATATCAGTCATTTCAATTGAACAAAAAGTAATAATAGTTGGAATAATTCTGGGTTTTGTGTGATGAATATTTAGTGTTGAATATTGTTTAAATAATTGTGGATATTGAACTAATAGAGATAATAACGTGTTTTGCTTTTAATACTGATCCCACTATTTTATTATTGTGTATTCTTTTTGTATTGTATTGAATTGTATGAAAGATATATATAAATTTGTGTTATTAATAAAGAATAATTAAATGCTGAACCACTGATTTGATTGAAAGTTAAAGAACCCAGGCAGTTTAGAGGAACCGTTCCTATCAGCGGTCATGCAATATATCATTTAACACCGTATTATTTCTAATAACAGTGGTGGAATCAAAGGTTTTATCATTTTCGAGATATCAATAGAGGTTAAAGATTTAGGAATCGACTTAAAAGTTGCAATGAGAAGGCGGTCAGGTGATATATCGTTTAACAATTTATTATTTTTCTAAAAACAATGGTGGAAAGTGGAATCAAAACTGAAAAAAGTTTTACTGTTTTCAAGATATCCTTACCTAACATAAACCTACTGATATCTCAAAAATGGTTAAAACCTTTTTCAGTTTTAATTCAACCACTGTTTATGGAAAAAAAAAGATGATGTTAAACAATTATCACATGACCAACTTCGCATTAAGATTTTTTAAGTTAACTCCTACATCTTGCACCTAGAGTGATCTCCTAACATTCCTAAACAAAAAAAAAAGTTAGTTTTTTTATATTTATAATGGGTGCTATTGGCTAAAAAACAATGTGATATAAAATGTGAAAAAATAGAAGGGGGGACTTTAAACTACCACATGTTGGATATAAAAATAATAGTTTGTTAAATATAAACATAGTCCATGCACTAAGTATCTTTCATTTCAAAGGATAATCTAATGCACACATTATCTGTCAAAAGGTAAAGTTTATTAATACTTACAGGTAAACTATAAACGTAAGTTTATTATAGGTTAACTATAAAATTTCAATATATTAAACCAATATGTGTAGGTTATCTTTCGTTTAATTCCATTTTATTGACTCTTTGGACATTATCATTGATATATTTATGCCTCTAATAACGTCACTCAATTCGTTCACTATCTCAAAAATATCTACTTCCGAGAGCTTTATGTGCAATGTGACATTTGAAAATATCTCCTTAAAGTACATTTACTCATTAAATTCTCCACAATTTTCGATTATCACATGTAAATATTACAGCAGGAAAATCAGTTTGACAGTATTTCAAGACATAACTACAGAAAATATGACTCCATATTTATATTTCAACATTAAGATTTAAAAAAAAAGAAAATTTTCAGCTCAGTTTGAGAATTTATTTGCAAATTAAAATTTCCATATAAACAAAATTGATAAAATTTAAATTGGTTAAAACATGTTTAAGGTAATTCCAGTTGTATCTATCTATGGGCTTAATGGCAATAAAATTTTTTTCAACATTATTATTATTTAATGGTGCAAAATAAAGATTAATCTTGCCCTTGAAAATATAATTCCAACCATAAATAAAGTCATTTCAATACCAACTTGTGTTAGGTAAGTATCTAAGTATTTTTATCGCATATTTAGATAAAAATTATCAGATGGTGAATAAGATAATGATTATCAGTTTATGGTTAATATTTCACCATGTTTTTATCTATGGTCTATTTAAGATAATTTAATACATTTCCTTAAATAAACAGTTTTTATTACTAGAATCTACAAACAAAAAAGTTTTGTTTTCAGTCCTGTGTCCGATTTGTCTGTAGTACACTGCGGGTATACTGTTTATAAATTTTGTTTTGAAATTTATGATCTAACACCTTAAGATAGGAACTAGTTCACCTGATTACTTTCATCTCAACTTGCAAGAAGCTAGACCAGTGTGCCTACTGGAAAAATACTCATTATAGTCATGGAATTTCCTTGACATTCACTATGTAATCTTCTACTATGAGTCACAATTCCAGTCCCTAATAAACATAAGTCTTTGTCTTCGACTGGCTTGCAGTCCTTCCAAAACTCTACATATGACTCTCAATCCAAAACATCTACATAAGAACCCTCAAAAACACGACTTTACAGGCTTTTCCCCTAAACGATTCAGCCTACACAAACATTAATGATTCAATAGGTCTAGATGACTCTATCTGATAGATCACAACTCATCCTGTATTAGCTAAGTTATTTTCTCTCTATACTTGTTATCTACACTTCAAGTTGCCTCGAAGAGAAATTGGAGCAACCCGAGGTAGTCTAACTCTCCTACTAAACCTAGCTTCATCCTGATATCCTTCAGAACCAGAATCACATCAACAGTGAAGCTATCTAAAAAATAGATAGACTAAAACTCGAACACAAGATCTTATAAGAATTTCATATACCAAATCAAATGCGTTTCAACAACAAAGTCGCCATCTTCAGTGATACATGAGCTAAAATAACTAAACTATAACTCAATGAGTTATTGTAGCTCATGTATCACTGAGGATGGCGACTTTGTCATTGAAATGTATTTGATTAAGCAAATGTAATTTTTGTGAGATCTTGTGTTCGAGTTTTAGTCTTATCTAATATTATCTCACAAGTCAAGCTCAATATTTATTTATCTAAAAATAGAAAATCTAACAAAAAAGAAAAATTATGGATCAATCAAAAAAATATTTGAAATATACAAAATTTAATTTGTTTTTCTATAGTAAATCTATTTTTTAAAAATATTTAAAGAAGTATCAAAAGAACATTACTGTTTTAATATATAGTTCCAGTTTTTGTTATTGTATTTAAGTTATCTTATTATTGTATTTTAATTAATTGTTTTAATTTTTATTATAAGGCCTACTGTGTTAATTTATGTTTGTTTATTTTATTTTATATAATTTATTATTGTTGTTATGTTGACTAAGACATATAAATGTAATTTTGTCTATGATTAAAAAATAAATTACCCTCTTGACCTCTTGTGGTATAATATTGGTCTCTATTCAATTTAATAATATCTCAACACTTGTGTAGATAACAACTTAAAATTCTCAGAAAGTGTCCACTAACTGACAATATACGCCACAAATAAAACTGGCATAAATTTGGAAACAAAGTTACAATTATTATTAATGACACATTTGCAATTCTCAAAAACTATGTTTGAATGCAAATGTTCTCAGCAAATTTATTGTGAATAATTATAAGACTGTAAGTGTGAGAAATTTTCAATATTTTAAAACTTCTCAACAATTTACAATACTAGTCGAATTTTTATTTGTCCCTCCTACAGAATCTTACTGGAGGAATAAATGGAGGAATCCATGTCACTGACGTTACAAATGCATCCAGAACATTACTAATGAACATCCAAACACTCAAGTGGGATCCTGTACTCTGTAGGTAAATGTCAATATCAATAACACATTCAAATCTTAATGTACCTCTTTCATTTTGTCTAATAATTATATGTGTCAACAGGTTTTTTAATATTAGAATGGATATCCTTCCTAAAATACTTAGTTCTTCTGAGATTTATGGAGCTCTAACAGATGGACTTCTGAAAGGAACCCCAATATCTGGTGTGAGTAATAAAAATTTATTTCTTTATGTAATAAAGGATAATTTTAAAAATTATATAAAACAACTAGGTTTGTCTGCAAACTTACTGCTTGGAAGTCAGGCTTATTATATTTCAAACATATAAAGCTAGCCATTTACTAAGCATTTTTTTAAACCTTTCTAGACCAATGTACAAAATAGATATGCCCCCTATGAAATGATAAAAGAACAACACTATTAAAACATATTCCTAAACAATGGGAATTGCAAAAAAGTTTCATTAGCTTTTAAATCATATACCAACTTAGTCATTGACAAAATATAAGTTGAAAATTTTAATAAAACGTTTAAAATATATTAACATTCTGGTTTAATTAATACCTGTGGAGACAAATGTTATTTTTGGAACTAATGAATCAATGTGAATAAAATAAAGACTAAAACTTGACCATATCTACCTACATACGAAAGAAAACCTTTTCAAAATCGGATTTAGAGAGTTTAAAAGTAATTATCGACAGATTTCACTTCTCTCTAAAAAATATCAAAGTTCCTGTGTTTGAACAATTTTCTAACTTTGGATTTACAAAAGGGTGTAGTACAAATCAATCTCTGGTTAAGTTTAATTTTCACTTTTTTGACTCACAACTAACTGAACTGTCATTTTTGTTGACAAATAGTTTTGGTTGGTTTTTTATTTGGCTTTGGGGTAATGATGTCTCTATTTTGGATTTGTTTTGCTCTGGTATAAGACCATGCTTTCCACTTATCATTTTCCAATCCTTTCATCTCATCTGTCCTGAAGATTTGGAGTACAAAAAGTCCATTGTGACCAGATTTCCACCTCTTTCTTACAAAACCCACCATATATTTTCAACTTTTATATTTTATTCTTTACGTTAGCGTTTGATTAGTGACATAATTTGCTTTCTTAATGCTATGTACAAAAAGCATATAAATTTTGTTATAATTTAAAAAATTAATAACTAATAAAAGTAAATTTATGCATTTTCAGTGTCTTGGTGATCAACATGCAGCTTTGTTAGGACAAATGTGTTTCAAAAGAGGACAAGCTAAAAGTACCTATGGGACAGGATGCTTTCTTCTCTACAACACAGGGAATTCTGTATGTAAAGAGAAAAGACTAAAATAAATTTAACATACATATAATATTTTACATAATAAGTTAAAAATGTTTCGTGCAAGTTGCTAGCCATGAGTATCTAGTACTAGGCCTATTTATTTACTTATTAGAATTTATCTTTCAGAAAATTTCTACTTCAATAAAGAATACAATCATCTAAACGTATAGAAAACATAAAATTACTGTTGTTACACATTTTAAAAGTGAAAATATTATACGGAAATACTTTAATTTGTGAAATTAAACTTGTTGTTTTATATTGTTGTTTGACACTAATTTGATTTATTTAATAATGGACGAACAATTTTATCTTTCCAAATTTTTAATAAGAAGTTTATTTTGGATATAGAGCTGAAAATGTATTTTATTCAATATGAAATTCCAACTGTATAAACGGTAACCATTGATTAAAAATATTATTCTTGTCTGAGAAGATGACTAGCTCTTTCAATACAAATAAAATGAGCTACTTTCATAATTTTATGGCCTGGTAAGTGTTAAAAATTGAGAAGATGGAAGCGACTGTCACAAGTAAAAAAACACAAAGGAATACTAGGGCGAAGGTTCTAAAGGAATGATCACCTGCAGTTTAACATAAGATGGCACAACAGGTGTACTGAATGGTGGTAACTTTATACTGAAATTAAAATAATCAGCATCAGATAGTGTTACAATTTATCTATGTCTTTATATCACATCTAACCTATAAGAACCCTACTCTATTTTAAATTTAAATGCATGTAGGTAAATTTCTGTTATAACATATTTACATTTCAGCCAAACATTTAAACAAATAATTTCTATCAAAATGTGTAAAGAAGAAATTGAAATATAAATGTACAAATAATTGTTTAGAAAGTGGAATCTACACATGGACTACTGACCACAGTCGCTTATAAACTAGGAAAGACAGCTCCTCCAGTATATGCTCTGGAAGGGTCTGTAGCAGTCGCAGGAGCTGCGATCAATTGGTTGAGAGAAAATTTGAACATAATTAATTCAGTTTCAGAAGTAGAGAACCTAGCCAATAGAGTGATGCACACAGGGGACATCTACTTTGTCCCTGCATTCTCAGGTCTCTATGCACCATATTGGCAACAAGATGCTAGAGGGTAAGTATAATGTTTGATTGATTTTAAACATTTAAAAATAATTTGTTCATATCCATTAAACAAAATGACTTACTTTTTAATTACAATGCACATACTGTAATATGTAATATAGTAAAACTACAAATGAATTTAAGAAAATAATACAAAATAAACAATTTCATACTAGACCAACTATAAAATAAGTTGAGGGGTGCCATCATTAGCCTATACTTTCCCAGCCACATCATATAATGTAATACAAACAGATCTTCTAAATACAATCCCCAAATTTTTTTTTTTTTTTTTTTTGGGTCTTGTAGGAAATGTTAAATTGAATTGATAGATCCAGATTGTTTAAAACTGTTACACAGGTTTTCTGAATCTTATAATTGTGTCTATCCACAACATTAACTTTAAAACCATATGTCTGTTTAAACCCAATACATGTGCAATTTGAAATATTTCAGTGTAATTATTGGACTTACAGAAGATACTCAAAGAGGTCATATTATTCGAGCTGCATTGGAAGCTGTATGTTTTCAGACAAGAGATATTTTAGAAGCCATGCACAAAGACTGCGGTTATCCTCTTTCTAAACTTCAAGTAGATGGAGGAATGACAAGTAATAGTTTATTAATGCAACTTCAGTCCGACCTTTGTGGTATACCAGTTGGTAAGTACACGACCACACAATTACATTTTAATGGTTGCAATTACTAGGAAGGAAAAATTAATTTAAGAAAAGACAATTTTAGTATTTACACTTTCATTATTCATCATGCAAATATTTAGTTTTAGGAGGAAAACTAACTAAAAAAATAATAAACTTGTGAAATTCGTAATAAAGCATAAATTCATAGAGTAATTAATTTAATTAAACTAATTTATTAATTGTGTTTTAAATGCATAAAAAACATGGAAAGAAAAGTTATTATAACTTAAAATAACTATAGTCTGACACAGAAGTATCAATTAAATAACCAGTGTAGTCCCTATTTAATGGTGTACACTACCAGCCCGATACTGATCCTCGCAACCTACATTTAAAATATTTTTTTAAAAATTATTGTTGTGAAATAATAATAAATAACAATATTATGGTATAAAAATATTATATAAGAATGTGAAGGAAAACACTACTTTAATTTGAGTAATTCAATCATCTTTTCTACAAATAATAATTTTTCTGTTGCATACATATGCCTCAAAATTTACAGTTAGATTGGTAGAATAAAATATATCCTTACATGTAATATTCTAGACAATTTTATAGAACACCACATTATTTTGTTGTTTTATTACAGTGGTAGTTTATACTTTTAGATATAACTATGAGACTGGCCAGGATAGTTATTCTCACAAATTTAGCATGCAGTGGATAAACTTATTCCTCTTGAAATATTACTACTACCTGCTATTACTATCCAAGGAAAGTGTGAAAACTTTGATAACAGCTTATCCATGTGATGGAAATACAACATACAAATACATTTTTGATGGTTGAAACCATTATAAACACATTGACCATTTTAAAAATCATGTTTATTTGTAAATTCTTCAGTTGAGGGTGAAAATAGGAGCGAAATGATTGCCATGCATTGTATTAAAATAAAATAGTCTCAATGATTCAAATTTTGAAGTTTGATGGGCGTTAAGGTCTCTCGAATGATTTTTTTATCAGTCAAAATTTCTTTAAAGATGGGGTGAAATTTGGTTCTTCACAGTAATGAAAATATTTATTAGTTCCCTTGTTTTGACACAACTCTCGATATTAGACTATTTTGGAACAATGAGTTCAAGTTTTAAAATCGATTTATACATATTTACCAATGTTTTAAATAAACCCAAAATTAAAAAATTAATTACCTATCCTACTCTAAAAAAGTACAATAATTTTATTGGTTATATTATCTAAAATACTAACCAACTGTTTTCGGTAACCGATTGTTGTTAGCTCTTGTTATACCTCTATAACTTCCTGTATAAAATTAAGATATTTTATTATTTTAAAGATCTAAGGCATTAACTGTGGGTATGTGAAGAAACAATAGTGTCATGAACATTCAAAACGAAATATAAAAGTTTATAGATATATTAATTACGTTACTAAATAGGAATATAAACAGCACTAATATAATAGATTCAGGTAAATAATAACCAAGAAATGTTGTTTCCAATGGGTTTTCGTTGGGTAGACTATTATTTGGTAGCAAACTTCCCAATACAGATCACCAATAACCAAGAAATATACTATTATAATTGGTTTACTATGTTATTAATTTGTATAATCATCTCAACAATATTATCAATTAAATAAAATTAATATTAAGTGTTTCGATATTCAGCATTAAACATTTATATATTATGAATAGTAATTACTTTAAAAACATTTCCTATTGACATTTGGCCTTTTAATATGCAAATGTGATTGCTTCTACATTTGTGACGAGACAGATAATCTTTAATGTTACCGATGGGATAGAAAAAAGTTCATAATAATTCATTTTCAAATAGTTTTACTGTACAATTTTATGTTTTATATTTTCACATATATAGATGAGAAAAATGGATTTAAAAAATCATATTTAATGTCGAGTTTTTTGTGAATAGATCCCTTTTAAGATCACCAGAGTCCAAAAAAGTAGTTTTTGTAATATCTGTTTGACACCTGTCAACAAAATTTGGACGTAGCTGCCACAAAAAAAACCCACAACAATTATTAACTTTAACAATTTTGATAAAATTTTGCAAATTACAAAATGGTAATGGGTTGATATCTCTTCAAAAAATGCTGATTATTGAGTTTTTGGTAAAAACAAGGAATTGGTCATGAGCTATTATGAAAGACATAAGTTCTCAAAATCGGCTCTATTGATTTTGTTGAAATTTCAATAAACCAAACTTGTGGAAAAATCACAAGTATAAAATATTATTGTTCTGGACTAATTATCAAAAAACAAAAATGAACTTTGACCACCATCATTAAAAAGTTCAATTTTAATCAAATACGATTGTACACTGATGACATGTTTATGGCACAAGCAAAGCAAGTTTAAGCCCTTTTTAAATACCGGTGTATAAATATATTTTTAAAGCCGGCATCTATGGTTTATTTTCACTTTTTGACTGATAACTAGTGAAATGACATTTTAGGTGATAAATAGTTTTGACGGGTATTTCGTAACTTTTGGGGATGGGTGAATGACAAAGTTTGTACCGACATGTCTTTTTGTCAAAGAAAGGCTGGATAAGGTTATATCTATTACATTACTATACTGTAATAAACTATTATTTATATGATACTGTTTATGTATGATAATAAATTATCAAAATGATCATATTTTAATACGAAATATTTATAAGAGGTTTCATGCAGATGTGGCATATAATAACTGAATTTTGATAGTGTTTGTTCTTTACATTGATGGTTAAATGTAGTCAAAATCTTTTACACTAACACTGTCTTGTAATTTAATGTTAGAATATAATGGATAAAAATTATATTCTTTCGAAATTTTTATGATGGAATTACATGGTTACAAATAACTTTATTTTAAAACAAGCTTTTAAAGTGAAACCATTTTAGATCTGAATATCAAACTTCCGATTTCCCATTGTGAATTACAAGTGTATACACACGAATTTGGTACTTTAAATTTTCAATTTTTACAGTTAAAAATGAATTCTGATAAAAATATGATATTCCCACTTTTCAAAGTAAGGTTTTTATTAAATAAATTTGTTAAATATTTTTATTTAATCTCAAGATCGATAGGGTGAACTTTTCCCCATTTTTGTGTTTATGTGCAGTGTGTATGTAGGAAAGTTTATTAAAATAAAACTTAATGAAAACACTTTTATAGTCCGACCACATATGGTGGAAACAACAGCATTGGGAGCGGCCATGGCAGCAGGGCATGCTGAAGGTGTAGGTGTTTGGGATTTAGACAACATGCAGCCAATTTTAAGTGATACATTTTACCCTGTGATCACTGATGAAGGTAAATCAAACAAATTAAAATAAAATAACTTGTACAAGACATTTTACCAATTAATTTTTACTAAACACCTATGACTTTTAATCATCTACTTTTCCACAACAACATTAACCCTATACATTTGCACAGAATGTAAAAGTAATTAAAGATATCAGATTGATTAATTTTGACCTAATTTTAATTAAGCATAAGCTTTAGTATCAGTATGCCACTGAAATCAACACAAACTCTTAATTTTAGGAGTGGATTTTTCTGTTCAGTTAACTCGACATACAGCCTTCAGGAGTATGGTCAACCCCCACCCCACCCCGAAAACTTAAATGCACTTGTCACTGACTTATTGTAAAGATGTTTATTCTAATAAGGAGAAAAGTTTAATCTTGTTTATGCTTACATTAATTTAGTAAATACTTGTCATATTATAAATACTTAGCTCCTTCGTCTAGTGTCATATTAGTTTTTTTTGGTTAATTATAGAGAAATAAGAAATGATATATTATTAATTGTAAACCCAGTCATCAGATCCTTTAACAAAAGGATTAGGAATATCACAAATAGCATTGTTTTGTACACGACAAGTTTTTTATACCCTAAACACTGTGTGGTTGCTTAGATTTTCAAATTTTAGAATAAAGTTTTAAATTATGTACTTTAAAAGTGTTCTTCCTTTCTTGACAAAATAATTTGTAATAATAATTAGTTATTTTTCATAATAGAAATATAGCGCGACTATATGCATATATATATATATTTACCAAAATCATATATATAATTGCTGGTTGCAATTATTTTCCTTTTATTTTCATCAAATTTGGTAGAATTTATTTTTCATCATTTGTTTCGTAACTGGCTTGGTCAAGTTTGTCAGTTAGGTAAATAGCAAAATAAGAAGTTTGTGTTTCATAAGATATTCCAAATTTGGTAAAACACATTTTTTACAACTGAACAATTTTGTATGGAAACAAACTGAAAGTTGTTATTGAACCCTTATTTTGCTGATTTTTAAATTTGTGTTTGATTATTGGCAAATTTAGAACAAAATTAGGCATTTAGATGGTTCAAATTAGCCAACCAAAATTTAAAAAGATGTTTTTTATAATAGCTTTTAGATAACACCAGTAAGTGAAGTTAAGAGTTGTGTCACTATTTAAACCATTAGCAATGAAATAATTAGAAGAGTTTACACTTAGTTTTAAATAGTACTAAATTAATATTTGTATGATTATAATAAATTTGGCCATTTTGAGACATCATATTTAACCATTATTTCAACTTAGTAAAGATAAAGACAAAGCCTATCCTTGTATATTAATTCTATGTAATGTACTGATTTTGTTCAAAAAATATTTGTATTACCCTTATTTCATAAGTTAAGTACAGACACATTATTTCTTTTCAAGGAAGAGAGCATATTTTCCAATTTCAAATAAACTGCTACGATATACACTTACTTACACCATACATAATAAACAAGATTAAAATTTAATTAAAAAAATTTTGTTGAACTTTTATGCAAAAAATAATAAATCCGTCATTTTATACAAAAAGTAAGTACTAGTGCTGCACATTTTAAAATAATTCATGAAAGATAATTACAAAATGAAAAATGGCATCAATGAGTACAATGTTTACAATTTAACATAGTTGGTATGGGTAATAAAATCAATACGACAGGTGAATATATTCAATGTGTTTCTTTAACCTACATCATAATTTAGTTAGTTAGATTCCACAAAACTAATTCCCCTTGGGTATATTATTAATAATTCCTCTAGTTTTTAAATAAATAAAAATGAAAGTTTAAAAAAAAAACCCAGTATGCATATATAATATAGAACTATTCAAAAAGAATTAACTGATTTCAAAATGTAAAATTTTATTAAAGAAAATTAAGAAAAAAATTCTACTAAATCACATACATTCTACCCATAATCAAGTTTTATTTCCTGTCTTACAAGTGTTCAATGTGACCACCAAAACACCATGAGCAACATCTAGACGACATGAAATTTTTTCCTAGACACATAGCAACGTGTCACGATTCACTGAGTTGATCGCTGTTATTATTCTATGTTTAAGGTCAAAAATTTCGACCCCTTGTTTTAACTAATATTAACGTACATATCTCAAAATACTGAAAAAATGATTTTTCACATGTCATCCGTCAACTGTCATTATGATTTGTACATAAGCATGACAGTCACCACAAAAATTAAGATACTAGCATGAAATTTGGTATAAGAGACTATAGTGTGCTCATATAGAACCCTATTAACCTTCAGAAAAATCAAATTGAAAGTGTCAAATGGCAGTTTTTGTTCATATCAAGTGTGTTATTCAACTTATAACAATCTAAATTAGATGAAAATGAGCAGATTTCAATTTTGAATGTAATGGTACCAACCCGATCTCTCTACAATGACAAATAGTGAAGTTATTGTCAAAAATATAATTTGCAAAAAGAAAATGTGATATTTGTATAGTTATGAGATCTGGCAGGGTCAAATCACCAACAAGAGCATAGCGAGTACAGTTTAAAAGCCCATTAGAGCTAAGATGCTTACATGAGCGAAGCAAGTGGAGACTTTTAAATATGTACACAACTACAAGGTCTGTTAGGGCATAGCCGGCATCAAGAAAGTAGTGATATGCACAATTAAGAGGTTGAGAAAACCTTTGAAAAAGTGTTTTAAACAAAGTTACCCTAATGGTAATAAAAAATTAGACCTCTTAATCTAACATTATCTACAAGGCCCAAGAAACCAATTTTCAGAGATTATATTTAGAGGATCTCCTTGTATTATATTGTATGATTGGGCTGGGTAAGTATCATGGTTGACCCCATCAACTCTTTTTCTGAATAACAAACTAGTATAATAAATAACAATATTATATACCACTACATATTTACAAAATTTAAATGATTAAACATAGAATTTTAAGACCCCAATATAAATTTTATTGTATAACACTACTTGTAACTTATAAACCCATTATTAATACTTCATTATAATTATTTATTTATTAGTACCGGTAATGTTCATTATTATTGTTTTGGTTTCAGAACGTGATAAAAGATATTATAAATGGAAAATTGCAGTTGAAAGATGCTTTCACTGGGATGTTGCCTCACCAACTGATGTGGATCTACTATGACGGAAACCATGAAAGAATAAACATTTTTTTTTTTTTATATATATAAAAGACATTAACTTTAAATATGAAGAATGGGTTCTTTTTTATCTACCAAATAAAGGCAATAGCAATTAGTGTGACAAGTGTAGCTTAAGTCACATTTCGGGTGTGACTTGCAACAAACACCTTAAAATCCCAACTTCTGAGGGTTGGTGCTGTTGGTGGTAAAATCTTAATATTGCTTAAAATGAAACATGAGTTTTTGTTTGGTCTCGATCATTTAACATAAAAATCCGTAAATGGGATGGTTCAATGATATAATAGTACCATGCTAAATATTTTGCTATCATATTTACAACATCTGAAATCATTTTAATCTAGATTTGTTATTCCATTCTTTTAGGGTCAAAATCAGTATTTGTCTAAAAAGGAGTAATTGTTGAATACTTTTATTTACATATTTTGTTGTTGTTAAGCTCTTACGGTTTTCATCAAATTTTCAATATAATCTAATAGCCATGCCTGATTGTTGCATTTCATATAAATAATTTTGATATATACATATCAAATTACCATTTTGTATAAACAGTTATTTATAAAATTTGCTTTAAATATCTATCTTGTACATATTTCATCGTTTAATAAACTGCAAATCTAGAACTTACAATTCCCAATGTCTCCTTTCTAAAAATACAAATGGTGATTGAATATTCAAACATTTTAATTGTGAACAGATTTTAATGAATCTCAGTTTTCTAATGTTTATTTGGGCAATGAACACAAATTTGTCACTAATATTTGTCTCATATAAATTAAAATAAAATTTTAAAATGACTGCACAAGCAATTATTATTACACACCTGATTTGTTATAGATTTTAATTTGTTTTAAGACCATTTAAGAAAAAAAAAATTAAAACATGCAAAATCAATAGGACACTTCCCTGTCCTAGATCTAATTGAAGTTAGTAATTGAGACTCTTCCATTACCATCTAACTAATATTTTTGTTGTAATAATTATATAACCATATTTAAATGGTATTAACCATATTTGAATTACTTTTATGTAAAATCTTTAAATGACAAACATCATATTCTATATCTCTACACTAGCCTATAATAGTTTCAGAGATCATTTTTATATTTGATACTTGCATAGCAAATTTATATCATATTCCCTACTCACTTACTAAACTTTGATCTTTTCCGTTATTATATTACTACAGGCATCATTAACAAATATACTATAGGAAGCTTTTAATCTTAATATTATATTTAATAGGCAGTGGCCAATGGGCAAGATAAGCTATTACACCTTGCAACAATGGTTACTGATAACAGTACTGGTTGCTGATAATGGAACAGTTGCATATTACTGATAACACATGTTGAGTCCAGTGATTGTCTACATTCATATTAGAAATGCGTCATGAACACAGTAGAAACGAGTCATGAATATATTTATCAATAAAAAAAAAATAAATCTAATAACACCCAATGACATTTGTAGTCTTATAACAGAAAAACACCTGAAAGTTTTTAAACAATATGTAGAAGTCTGAAAAACTTTATTTCTTCATTTCACACTAATCCATAAAAAAAGGGATGCTATATAAAAATCATCTCTACATCTTAAATGACTGATTTTTATGATGATTTCATTGATCTCTGTTTTCTCTGTTTTGGTTTAGTTGTACACCAAAGAACCCCAATTTTGGTTTTAAAAATTATTAAAAAAATTATACGGAAAATTTTGAACAAAAATCCAAAATATTTATTTTATATTCTTGAAACTTTTCTGATAAAAAATGGTATAGAGCAACATTATATTAGACAAACATGTGCTATTCATTTTAAAAATGATTTGTTATCTTTGACTTACCGCCAGCAATCCTGGATTGCTGGCGGTAAGTCAAACATAACAAATAGTTATTCAAACATATCCGGTTACTCTAGACTATCATTATGATATTAAAAATTATGACTACAGACTAAAAATCTTGCCACCAGAACTAAAAATGAGCATCAGTTCTATGGTAAACAAATCTTTACAGTGAAAACGAAATAGGTTAAAAAAACTGGCAATTTATGTTCGTGACTACCAGGTCCACCTATGTCTAATGTAAAGCTTATAACACAAGCAGAGACAGTCCAATACAAAGGGTTAAAAAAACAAAATGGAAATATATGTACCAAAAATTAATTTAAAATATGCAACTTACGTGTAAGCACTGTCATTTTATAATGCTAATTATGCAAATAGAAAGTGGGTTCAGTTTACATATCTTCTTATATACAGTATGATTGGTTTACATATGAAAAATAGAAGATGTTAAATTAAATATTTAAAAAGGTAAATGAAACTTAATTTTATTTATCACACCAAGGTTAAAAATTATTTCTTGATTTGAATACAATCCATGGTACTTACAATAGTATACCTATTTGAGAAAGTCAATATTAAGATGGAAGAATTTAATACTAATATCCAACAATGATCATGATATTATCAACCTAAGTTGGTTGCCATGGTTTTATTGTAAAAATTGTAGGATATAACCTAAATGTAGAATTATGGAAAATTAAATGTCATAAGTAAAATAATAAATCTAATCCTATGTTCATTGATTCAATAACATAAAAATGAAAGCCATTAGTAAATGTATTCCCTGTGTTAGAAGCAAAAACAAGGACCAAAAGACAGGTAAAGGCAAATTAAATACTTATATCACTGAATAAGGAGTAGTATAAAAAAAGCCACGTAATACTGTCAATTTTCAATTTTCCATTGAAATTTTAGTAAATTACCCCTTTTATACTTCCTGCAACTCTTGAACTATTGAAAAATTCTAAATCCTCTGGTATTGATAACATAAAGGACTACATATCTGATTAAGAAAATTTGTTCTTTCATTGTTGTTGTTTTATGAGATTTGTTTAATCACAGTATAGAGTTGGGCAAATTTCCTTCATGTCTAAAAACTACTGCTGTAATTCCAATTTTTAAAGATGGTGTTTGTTCTGGTCCAAATAATTATAGACCAATTTATCTCATATCCAATTGTTCTAAAATATTTTAATAATCAGTTACCAAAAGAATATTACAGTTTTTCAATACAACACATTTTTTATTAAGATTCAGTTTGGTTTAGGAGTTGTCGGTCTACTAAGGGCGAATAGGTTACTGCTTTTGTAGTGACATTCCCTTTCATATCACATCATCCTTAAACTGTTTGCATGACTCGATGCAGTTGTAATTATTGCAGTAGTGGTTTGATTTCAATGTTATGGGGTTTTATGTGAGAGAAATCAAAATATATGATTTTTAAACTAAAACTAAAATTAATATTAAAAAAAAAAAAAAAACATTATTTAGTACCCTAGGGTTTTTGTAATAATAAAAATAAATCTTTCTGTTTAATTATCGATAAGATGGCTCAAATAAAGTATCTTAGAGTACCTAGTTATTGATTCTGGTCATAATTGAAAAGGACTTAGCGATAAATTAAAGGGGAACTATGTCTTAGTTTATGTAAGATTTATAACTTGAAAACTACTATCCTTCTAGGGTTTTTATTGCTGTTTATCAAGCTTGGTTGGTTCAAGATTAAGGTATGGTTTTATCTGTTAGCGAGGAACTTATAAGTCAACTATAAAACTGATATAAGTAAATTATTATTCCAATTTATAGCAAATTAAAACACAACTCAAAAGTATATAATGGGTGTTATATCTAGAGTCACCAGAGTAGGACATTCCTAACCTTTATTTATACAGGATAAGATTTTGCCTCTCACTTGTGTGTGTGTGTGTGTGTGTGTGTGTGTGTGTGTGTGTGTGTGTGTGTGTGTGTCTGTGTATATATATATTGTGTTTTTCTAAAGTAGCAGTTTTAATAATCCAAAGAATCTTAGTCAAAGTTACTTTCTTAGAAATTCTTTCGAAATTCCAGTCCCTTATTAAAGATTAACTTTATTACATCAACAGTTTTTCTCTAGCAGAGCTCCACGATTGTATAATAACGTTGCACCTAACATAACTAAAAATAATAATTTAGGTTTATTTGTTCTTAAAATATTTAAAGAAATAGCTTTTTTAAGTTCAAATGTAAATGTGTAACATTATAATAATATTCTTATTTTCGTAAAGGCATTTTTAGGGTAGGGGGTTTTTGTATTACGATTTAGGAGAATACTTGTTGTTTTATTTTATATACCGGGTGTTTCAAAATGAATAGCAGGGTTTTAACGCCTTATAATTTTTATTACACTACAATTACAGCTATAAATGATACATCAAATGAAACAGCTACTGAAACAGTTTTGTTTGTTGGCACCAGTGCTCATGTGCACGCAATGTTTACGCCGCCATCCGTTAGAAAGCGCTAGTGGCAAAGATGGCGACTAGTGAACAGAAAGCTTTTGGTGTTTTACAGTTTGCAAAGACGGAATCTATAGTTACTGTGCAACGTTTGAAGATACCAGTTGCCTTTGTAAGGGGAAGAGTACGGGATGACCAAGAGTTAGTGAAGAGAGCGTTGAGCGAGTGTGAGAGTCGTTCACGCGTAGCACACAGAAATCCGTTCGGAAGGCTAGTCGTGAATTAGAAATTCCTGTAACGACTGTTTGGAGAGTTTTACGTAGATGCTTACAACTACGTCCTTATCGTTTGCAGTTGTTACAGGCTCTAAAGCATGCAGACCATGCAAACGTGCCAACTTCGCTAACGAAATGTTGTTACATGACGATGATGATTTTCTGGATAGTGTCGTCTTCAGTGATGAATGAACCTTTCACCTTAGTGGACATGTGAACACTCATAATGTGCGGTATTGGGGCTCAGAAAAACCTCAAGCGATTGTACAAGTGCAACGCGACTCCCCTAAATTGAATGTTTTTTTTTGTGCTATATCCCAGCAGAAAGTTTATGGGCCTTTCTTTTTTGGCGAAGCAACTGTAACTGGTATTTCTTATCTTGATACTCTACAGTTATGGCTCTTCCCTCAGTTGAAAGATGATGAACAAGAGATCTTCATTTTCCAGAAAGATGGTGCGCCGCCTCACTGACACAACAAAGTACGCGATTGGTTGAACGTTACTGTACCCGAACGCTGGATTGGCCGCAAAGGGCCCAATGACAGAGTTTGTTTTGCATGGCCTCCACAGTCACCCGATCTGACACCTTGCCATTTCTATCTTTGGGGGTTCATAAAGGATCGTGTATATGTGCCTTCACTACCAACTGACCTTCCTGAATTAAGAAACAGGATTGAAGCAGCTGTTACAACAATTACTCTAGAAACACTAATCAAAGTTTGGGAAGAACTCGCATATTGTCTTGACTTGTCTCGTGTGACGAATGGTGCTCACATTGAACACTTGTAGGCTTTTCTGTAAAACTCTTTGCGTTGCTTTTTCATTTGATTTGTCATTTATAGCAGTAAGTTTAATGTAATGAAAGTTATAAAGCGTTAAAACCCTATTATTCATTTTAAAACACCCGGTATTTATTGTGCTTGTGGTCTGTAATGGGAAATTATGGGAGTGAATATAAAAATTAGGGAATGTGGATGTCAGTATATTGACGATGTAAGCGTCTAATTGATTTATTTTGAATGACTGTATAATAATTAATTTTTAATAAGAATAATATATATTTAGATTATAGTTCAAAATTTTCATGTTTATATTTTGTTTAATTTCTAAGGTAGTTTTTTGATGTGTATTTATAATTTTATGTTTTCCAAGTTTTATATAATTGAAAAATATGTAATTTTATTTTATTATTTGTTAATTGAGCAAACTTTTCTGTTGAGATTGCATTTCTTGAATTCTTATTTACATCACCTAAATTTATTTGATTGTACTTGTTTATTGTAGATTTTGTTTATAACGGAAACAAATTATTATTATTAGTAGTAGTAGTATTTATGTTACAAATTCCAATGGCCCTGGAATGTTAGGATAGATTACAATAATTTTGGAAGATGTTACAATAAAATAAGAGTAGTCTATTTAGTATATTGAAGCATATTATATTTTGAAACTTCATATTCTAACTTCATGAAATTATTTTGTGTTTGAACTAGTTTGCTGACCTCGATCTTAGCACTAATTTATTCACCTCAATAGTAGCACAAACAGAACTATTACAGGATCATAGTGATGTAAAATAAAGAAAGAACCGTTTGGTGAATTTGGCCCCTTCATTTTATAAAATAGTTTTCACTTCCGTCTCAGTTTGCCTAGCTCGCCTTTTTCGATTTCGAGAACTTTCTGTTGTGACATAGTAGTCTCTAGATGCACACTGAAACGTGCATTCTTGCACAGTGCATCAGTGGATCTCGCAGTGACTACATATGTTTTATTTCCGGTGTGTTTAATTACAATATTCACCAAACCCCCAATTGAACAAATAAGTTAAGAATATTAAATATAAGTTATGTAATGTGCACATCGGCAGTCCACTGTAAAGCATTTTTTACGTCTAACATCAGTCCTTTGTTAAGCTTTTCTTTTTCAAAGTAACTTATTACACAAGCTACCATGGTTCTTGCCTGACTATGAACTATTTTTCTTTTCTTCGCTGAACTCATAACTTCAACTTACACTAGTTAAATATTTTTAACTTGAATTCAATCACAAAACACAAGGAAATAACAGTACTGAAAACCATGCGAACACAAACTGTCTGACAACTGCAGCATTCAAGTCTTGGATAACATTGAGATAAGTCTTGTCATCTGACCACTAAAATAAGGGTGAACCTGCATGCATCACTCTTGTGAGTCATCGTTGTGTTAAGACAAGCTTCGAAAATGAGTTATACATGTGTCACAACAGAAATTCAAACTTGTCAAACCTTAACCGTGTGATTAAGCAAGTGAAAACTAGGAAATAATACAACGTAACATTTAACAGGTAAAATTGAAAAAAAAAAAAAAATGACAGCCAAATTTATGTGAGCCAGTGATGACTCACGGGGCAGGTCAATGGTCCCTCCTAAACCCCTGTATCTGTGTGTGTGAGTAGGGTCGACCCTTCGGCCAGCCGCACTCTCTGAGCAATCAAAGTATAGTACACATTATGTCGAACTACCAAGGTTGTACTGTAAACTGTTTCATCAATGAATAGTAAAATCTATTTTTTATTCTAAATTAAATAAAATTCAACTAAAATTTTGATTATGAGAGCTATTATTGCAGATTTTTAACAAAATGATTTAAGTTATGATTTTAAAAATTTCGTTTTTACTAATAACATTCTTGTTTTTGTATTGTGAAAAATATATTTGGGTATCATTAGGAAGCAAATTTTAAAGCTCCAAAAAAGAGGTATTGTAGGAAGTTTTACAACATACAGGTTTAACTTAATTGTTGAAAATCTGACACCATTTGAAATTTACTAAATCCTCTTTTTTCTTCTTTTTTTTTTACAACAAACTTGTCTAATGATTTGTAAAATAGAGTAAAATCAAACCAAAATTGGAGCTCTAGAGAATTTACTAACAGAATTATATACTATAATACAAATACAGGTACCAAAAATTGGCCCAATAGGTAAGATCAGTGAACATATAAGGCCTCGGATGTTGTGATTTTGATAAGGAATATCACAATAGCTAGAATTCCTATAGGCTACTAGAAACAAATCGTTGTAACCTAACCAAACTTGTGGAAGAAACTAGGATTTTACTTTAATATAACACTTTCGCATACTGTGTAGGACAACAGAAAGTTACTCAATGAAAGATATAAAAATAGTTATACAATATATTGAAATATCCTAATCCATTTTTATTTGATATCTGTTAACAGATTGTCTTGAAAAACCAAATACAGAATCTATGAAACCTAAGAAGACAACCATTATTAACTATCAAATGTTATCAAAAAGTTGTAGTCATTTAAACAGAGAAAACACATGTAAAAATATAAAACATAAGTGTAATTTGACTATAACAAGTTTGGATAAACAAATCTGTTACAAAACAAAATCAGAATCACAACTGAATTCAAGGTCTAAACCTACTGTGAAACGTGTAACGTTCAAAGATTCTGTAGAAGTATATTACTTTCACAAATCAAAAAAACATACCAGTAATCATAATATGAAAGCTGAAATGATAAATGAGCCTTTAAAAGATAAACATGTATATAAACCACTTTTTGATAAGAAAGATATAAGAAAGAGAAAATGGTATAATAAAATTGGATTCAAAACAAAAGGATATTAAACAACAGGAATAAAAGACCCTGGTAAAGTATAACTACAATGACTAATCATAATTCTAAACAGATTCCAAATATTATAAATTTCACACAAACAATGATCTTTGTATGTAGGATTTCATTTATTTTGATTGCAATACAGATGTATTATTAATTTATTGTAATTATTATTTATGTAAAACATAATTAATTATTCTTTAAAAAAGTTCTGAATGATTATGTGGTATATAGTTTTAATATAATGTGATTATATTTAAGATAGTAAATATTTGTAAAGTAAAATGACTGTACTGACTATTGCTTGAAACAATTGGTTGTCTATTACGAATCCGATATACCAAAAACCATGTTTCCAAGGCTCTCTTGTGGGCTTTCCGAGTTCTCCTGTTCTGTACTAGCAATGGACACCACGTTAACTATAACTGTGTTTGTGTTTCATTTAAGTAACCTCTCTAAATTAGTTATAGTTTCTATATCGTCTTGGTTAATTACTAAGGCAGATTACTACAGATTTAGATTTACATCAATATATTTAACTTCAAAAATTCAATGCACTTAATGTTCATGACAAATTCCAAAACTGAAAGTAAATGTCCTATATTGATGGGATCTTTTACAGAATTTCTCACTTTTATCATATCAATAGAATTTTCCAACTTTCCTCGATTTTAGACTCTCTGCTAAAAACAATATGTTTATGAAGCATAAGACAGTAACAATATTGAAACAGATAGGGTCTTATTTATATTTAATGCACAGTATGTTTAATACAAAAAGTCACGGTACGGTTTTGAATTAATATATTTACAAAAGCATACATTTGCAAATGTAAGTATACATTTAAAATCATGATAAAAATGAAATAACAGAAGCATTTTTGTTTTATTTTATCCGAGTTCTATGTAAACCCCATGGGTAGCTCTCCAAATGGCCAAGTAATATTCAAGCTTTTCCCACACTCTAAATCTGTTATTTTATTTAACATACCCCATAAATAAAAATCAATTGGTGGAAGGTGGTTGGGTGAGCATAGTGGTTAAGCTTTCCATCCACCTCTTCCAATCGAACATTGAGGGGCTATCTCATCAAGGAAATCATGAAAATGGTCCAGAAGAGGCATGCTACACTAGCACCGAAAGAATACAAGAATGAAAGGAGGTTAGAAAAGAGAGTGGATCAACAGAAAAAGAGAGCTTGAGAGCGCCAACATATTGTGGAAACATGACATCAGGACCTTTTATCAAAAGATCAACTCTCAAGTAAAGCTTCATTTAAATCAAGGATGAAAGTGTGCAGAAAAGAGGATGGTTCACTCCACATGGAAGAGAGTGAATTTTTTCAAAGATGAGTGTGTCTTTTCAACTATATTCAGATCCAGGATGCAAGTTGTTCAGAGAAGAAGCTTACAATTTTGAAATACTTGAGCAAGATGCTGATGGCATAACCCCCCCCCCCCAGAACTTAATGTTGTTATAAAGGCGATTGAGAAGTTGAAAAACAACACAATACCAGGTACAGTCAGAATCCCGGCAGAGCTGTTTAAAAAAAAAAAATATATATATATATATATATATATTATAGGCTATATAGCAAGTCTTTATACAAAGGGATATATTTAAAAATATTTTCCATTTGGGTTGAAGAGCACATACCGAACCTATGGAGGAACAGACTTATATGTTCATTAGTTCATTACATATAAAAGAGGACATACTCATAGTACAGGATTGTTTGAAGTTTGGCATATTTCATGCACCCAGCAGCTAGAACTACCTGTAAAGACTCATTGGTGATCACATCATGGAAAGTAATACAATACATTTAAAATGATATGTCAAAAATTTTGTGTCTAGGCATCATTGTTTAGGGAGGATGGATTATTTTGGATTCTGATGGACATTTGATTACTTTGTAATATTTCTGATTTGATGGAGAATAATTTATTACATCACTCCTTTTGTCTCTTAAAGAGAGTTATTGTTTCGATTAGATTATTTTTAAAAAATTCAGGAGTCAAATTGTGTTAAATACTATTAATCTTCATTTTGGTATATTATCCCTTTGGTTTAATGTCATTTATAATTATACACCTTGTCATTAAATATTATTACCCTATTTACTTTACAAAAACACTTGGATCATATTATGGGTCGTAAAGGCTATTGTTGTTTACTCCCGATGTTTAATAATAACTGTCTTATTACAACCAACATTGATTATAATCCAATATCCTAATCTGTGTCGTTTTACACATATTTTCTTGTAAACAAATTGATAACTTCTTTCCAGTTTTGAACAAAAGCTATTAAAGAATCCCTCTTGATACTTTAAAATGGTATACAATTTTGTTCATTCCATAGGGAAAAGTTAAACCAAATGGAATATGACAAATTACTTTATGTTGAATTATCAAATGTGAAGATGCATTTGAAGTTGAAAAAAGAAAAAGTAAGACTTTGGTTCTAATGATAAAAAGGTTTGATGATTTTTTTAAATCTAATGAATCAGTTGGAACTTAAAAGTTTAGAATATTATTTATTGTTATCATTTGAATCCAAACATACAAAGTTATGTACACTTGAGTATTTTACAAGCCGCTATCTGAAGAGTGGCTAAGTTGTGATAGTTTACCAGAAATTATTTTATTCTACAAAATTATTTACAACGGCAATTAACATTCATGCAAATAAATATAAATATGAAACACATCAAACAAGATATTAACATTCATTAGAAATATACAAATACATATAAACACAAACCAATATGAGTCAATTAAATTCAATCAAATTGGCAGTTTTTAAATTAGCCCTACACCAATTAATTCTCTCAACTCCAAAAGTAATCTGTACAAAAGTGGACTGCAAACTCTACCTCTTCCAACTCCATTATTTCTACTTTTGTTTCATTTTTGTTTTAAGATGAAAAACCCTTTCAGTCATCATTGCCTTTTGTTATCCTTTGAATGTTATATACCGATATTTTTTTAAAGAATTTATATTTGCTACAGATAGAAAAGGAATACAATATATTTATTAAGAAATTATTGGCTAACAAATAATTATAATATATTTTTGCTTATGCATTTTAATACTTGTTTACTACTTTACATTATTTATTTGGGTTATACCATAAAAAAGTCCCTTTTTTGAAACCACAAGAGATATCACAAAAATGTTCTGTTGCAAAATATTTCGTATAACTTATATTTTGAACATTTTAAGATGTTTTTCAAAAATTGGAATTGGAAGATTGAAACAAACCACTAATAGGACACATCATTTTAAACATCAGTTAATGCTGATGTCTAATTTAATTTTTAAAATTACAAAAATGTGACCGTCTCCACTTCTTTTGACCAACTGGAAGCTCCGGCTGGCTGGAGACCGTGTACACTTTAGCCGAATCTTGTCAGGATGGCCAACAAGTCGGGTTAGGACGCTAATCAACGCACGCAACGCAAGTGAAATTAAATGTTATATTTTATTTGAGCGCCGAATTAGATTACAGAAATATTTATAATTTATTAAAAAGACATAACGGCAATAAATTAGAAATCAAACAAATTCTCTACATTTGCTCACAATATAAGAAGAGTAGTCTGAATTATATAGTAGTTTAATGTCACTTAATTAGTTAATATCATGTGGAGTAAAAACATTGATAATGGTAATTTCAATCCATACATTTCAAGTAATTAGCCAAAAACCACCTAGCTATTTTAAAACTAAGTTTAATGAATATAATTATAATCATTAAATTTCATTTCCAGATGAACAATTACAAATTAACTAAAAATATTTCATTATTTTACAAAGGACAAATTTAGGTACAGGCTAATCAAGGAAACAGAAAAATGAATGAGAGTTATTCTGCTAACAAAGAGTGATTTCAGGACAATTTTGAAAACTAGAAAGACTACTTTAAATTTGAAATTCAATATTACATGGTGGAGAATCCTAAGGTTAATTGTTATATTAGATAATATAAGTAATTTGTTTTTGTATACTATTGGGTGAAGTCAATAAAAACTATTATTTTCTAATACTAGTGTTTTTTTTAAAGTATTTACTAGGTTTTGTGTGAAGTTGTTACTAGCCATAGTAATTACTAGAGTTTTTCCGGAAACCTAGTACTTACTTACATATCAGTTGAATAAAGAACAAAAATTACTTTCTCAGACTAGTTATTACTAGTGTTTCTTCAAGCACATAGCAGCTTGTTTTAATTATTTGCATCCAACATAGCAGAGTTTATGCCCATTCGTAAGCGGAAAATTTATCGTGATCGAAGGGGAATCTAAACCGATAAATGCAAGGAACTACTACAGTTTGAAAACAAAAGTGTTGAATTTCTAACTTTTCAGAAAATAATAAAAACGAGGTAGACCTATAACACCAAGACAGAAGATGGAGAACTTTCTTAGTTTTGTCGGTGATTCTGGATATCAGATGGGAATTGCGGAAGACACTGGTTTGCACCAATCAACTGTTTGCAAGACAGTAGACTTTGTGATGAACAGGATAATTGCAAAACCACATGATTGGATTCATTTAAGACGTTTGTTTAAACGTATAAATAAGGTGAAAACTTTTACTTACACTAAACACAAATCTATAATTATTATTACTTACAAAATTGTCGTAGACTACACCTAAATTTTAAACAAAAATTTTTAAATGTTTGGAAAAGGAAATAAATAAAATTAAAAACTGAAAGCATAATAGTGATAATAATAATAATAATTCAATACAATAAACATTGTAAATAAAACTTGGCTCTAATATTTACAAAATATTTTCAAACCAAATACAAAATTTGTTCTTGACATATATTTTTCGATTATACGAAGAATATATTAAGCTCAACTAATATACTACATAATTTACCAGTAATACAATTAGGTTTAATAAATAATATTTCTAATGAAATAAGTGAAAGCAAAAAATAAAAGGAAATATCTCAATAATGTGACAAGAATTAAAGTGTTATTGATTGACCTAGTATAATTGACTGCGTTAATATTCAAATTAATAGGTATTCAATGAGTGTATTTGTTCAGTTTATCAGAGTTGACATGTTCTATCACATATTTACTGAACCTTTCATAAGGATATGTCATAACCATAGAAACAGTATCTAAACAAACGTGTCATTTGATATTTCGATACTAGTTGAACCTATTCGCTGAAAGTACGTAATGCCTCCGGATCTGGTTTGGAGTTTTGCTCCAATTACTTTAATCTCCAGGTTTTTCAGTATATCAGTAGTGTCGTTTACAGAACTCGGTCGAAATGAAATCAGTACAAAATACATTCAGTTTATTTTCAGTGAAATCTTTATTTCAAGTGTTGTGGTATTAGGCTATAATATTTTTTGTGGTTTTGATATCTTTAGCAAATGGGCGTCAGTAATATTAAATACGTCACAGCGTTTATACGCTTTGCATTTGTTGTGGAAAACATTGAATCAATACAAAGTTGTTATTCTTATTTTTGAGAATATAAAATGCGTTGATAATAGGCTAGAAAGTTTAGGGCACTTCACGGAGCATTGTAAATATAGAAAATACACGATATTAGCTGTTGCTGTAAACTTAATGTCTGGATTCTTATTGTGCAAGGTTATGCCAGTACGCTGGTTATTTGACAGTTATGTCGTTAGTTATATATTATCCGCTAACTTTATCTATTTGAATTGTATGTTTTTTGCAATGATGACAAATGTTTGCTTATTAGTTTTGACAGTACGTGAACGTATGAACATTTTGGGGAAATATGTAACTAACTTAAAGTTCACCTCACAGAATAATTTGACAAATAGTTCCATACTTAGTGTATTGCCTGCCATTGAGTGCACTGGACCACAACTATCAGATGACGTAAATCAAAAACAAAAACTAATAGTAATTCAAACAGTATTGAAAGAACTTTACGAAGTGTTACATTCCATTACAAACTACTACAGCAGTAGTGTTGTTTGGTTTTTGGTTAATTTAGTTTTAAAGAGTGTTCCTTTCGGATTTTTCTACAAATCTGCCAACCATTATACCGGGTATGCGTGCAATTTCGTGTGTCATTACATATATGGATTTTGTTTCCTTCTATCTTGTACACTTCTGGAAATGGAAATAAATAAATTAAAAAATAACATTTCCCATGCTTTGAATATTAATAAAAATAAGATTTTAAGAAAGAATTTGAAACATATGTATTGTTGGCTTATTCACGAAAACACAGGCATATCTTGTGGTTTCTTTGATTTGAACTTAAGTTTGATTCCAACAATAATCAACCTCTCTACAACGTTATTTTTTGCTGTAATAGAACGATAAAGTATGTTAAAAGTAAGCAAAACTCAAGTAAAAATGAACGTTAATTCCATTCATAACATACATTTCCTATACGTGCAGGAGAATTTCAACGAGGAAAAGCTTCTAGTCATCAACTAACTCAGTGCTACAAGTTGTACTACAGTAATTTCTACAGGTGTGTGAGTTACCATATAGTGGTCACAATTATGTTTAACAATTGTTTTATATTTTGAATTAAATTAAAACTTATAAGATAAATACATCCACCCTATTAAACTCTGAAAGAAACAATATATTTTCAAAGTAAATATATTACAAATATTAATTTCATAACACATTTTCTCTTCCCCAAATAATGAATCTGAAAATTCATTTGTATTTTAATATACAGGAACAAAATTAACCTTTAAACAAAACTACCTAGTGTTTAATTTTTTTATAGCTACCTGTAAAGTTGGATAATATGGCAGTAGATAGGTATTTAACTATCATAAATTGGGTACAAATTGATAAACAATTATTGTACATATTGTATACAATTGTAGATTCGTCTAATCATCTTTTTAAAATGTTTACTGTTATATTCTAATGTATAAAACTCAATTCAGAACTGGAAGTTTAGTGTTAAAAATTCAGTGTAAATATGTGTTTAGGACTATTTGCTTTTCAGACAAATATATATATATAGTGCTATAAACCTAAAACTGTATTAACTATATATGATACCACTGTAGTTATATGTGTATGTATATGTATGTTTAAACAAACGCAGCCTGAAGTAAATGAATCAAAAATTATGTGACAGAGGAAATTACGTTTGCCTACAGTTATCGGAGCTCGGGACTATAAGCACGTTGAAATCTTGAAGCCAAATGCCTTCGGAGATGAGTACATGAACAGAAAAGAGTATCCAAGTATAAATGTATGCTAAGGAAAGATTTACAAGTATTAGAACCAAGTGGTCAGGTAGTGTTCATGATTCGAGGATTTGAAGGAGAAGCTTTGTCAGAAATGTTATATCGAGATATGATGGTGCAGCTTGTCTGCTGGGTGACTCAGGATACAACATCTCACCCTGGTTAATCACTCCTTTTATACCATCTTGCAGCAATACAAAAAGACGTTTTAATCTAACCCATGAGCAGAAGAGAGTGATCATTGAAAGATGTTTCAGCCAACTAAGAACAGATTTCCGAATCTTAGGAACTGTATTAGGGGGTCCATAGATAAGGTACCCAAGGTAGTTGTTTGTTGTGCTGTTTTCCACAATGTAGTAAACCATTTGGGTGATGTTTATTCTTTTAGGATGTTAGGAATGAACTTAACGAGGATGAATTTGGGGATGCCCAGGAAGAAAACAAAGTAACAAAGGCTCAAGGCGAAGCAAAACATCAACAAATGTTACAATTGACAAATTAATTGACATAGTTCTAGTTTAATAATAAAATTGATTTATTAATGATCTGTCATCCTTTTATGATAAAAAAATAAAAGATATAAAAATAAATAATTAAAAATCACACACACTACACACACTTACAAACACACTAACACATATATGCACAAACACACACACACACACCCCCACACGCACACGCACACACACACACACACACACACACACCACACAAATACACACAATATACACTCACACTAAAAATCATACTACTGTAATTTTTTTTAAAGATGTTATTACAAAGAAAGGATTGAGTTAGAGGAAATTCTATTTATTTTTACTCATAAACAAGAAATTCTTCCAATTGAAAAATGTCTATTTGATTGAAAGGTGGATAGATTTATCACAAAACATCTTGCTAATTTTCTCTAATTCTATTTTTCTATCTTAATCTTTATTACCTTTAACAGCATTTTGTTAAACAATTCATTGAACAATTTAAACAAATATTTTAAAACAATTCATTGAAGCTGAGGTGTACTTAATTCTTTCATTTCCTACTTTCACATTATAAATTACATAAATTTTCGTGCTCCTCATTTTTTAAAATTCATGTACACTTTCTTTAGTTCTTTCTTTAAGTATGATTTGATTAACTACTTCTTCTTCGTAACTGTAATCATTTTCTAAGCTTTGCACTGCAGATGTCTTAGCCCCAACAGACAGGCTTCCTGGAATCTTACACACACCAGGGTTTTCGTCTTTTTTCGTTAGTTCTAAAAATTCTTTTAGAGATGTTGTAACTTTTCTACCATTTGCCGATGAAAAATCTACTGCAAGTTTAGCCAAAACCTTCTTCTTTGAATTCGTCGTAAAAGGAATTTTGGATTTTTCCAATACATTTGTATGTTCCGATATAAGCCTTACAAACAGCCCTCTATCCAATTTTTTCTCTTGTTTCCAATCTTCTTCTTCACTTAAATACATAGTTCGTCCTAGATTGAAGACAAATAACTACAAAGTGAGACAGTTTGGGATAATACCCAAACTGATCAAGTCTCAAAAATATCAAAAAAATGGAAGATTTTATAAAGATATGTTTTTTACTAAGTTAAAATAACCAGTATCGATAGGTTGACAAAACCTAAACAAATCTATGCAAGGGTGAGAGTGTTCAATGATGAGTCATCTGTGACCACCTGCAGCAGACTTGTTAATTAACTGATCTGTTCCTACAGGAGAGATGAATCATTCGACTAAATAAGATAACATAGTAAAATTTATTTTAGTAAATTTTTGTTTAAATTTTAAATTATTTTGTATTATAAATGTTAAGAATACCTAAATATAAGTTAACTGTATTAAAAGAATTTTAGTATCATTGTTAGTTTAAAAGTTAGAGTTGAAAAACCAAGAGATGAAAAAACCAAAAAATAAGGAATTCCAAAAAACCAAACATGGTAAATAAAGCTTAGTAGGAATCAATTCATTTTGCAACATAAAACTTTTGAATTTATAAAGATTTTTTTTGAGAAAAACACCATCAAAGATCACTATTAAGAAGTTTTTCTCAAATATAAGAAAATGTAAGAAAGTTTCGAGGATAGTAAAAACAACAATTGATAAAGGCCACACAGGGTAAGTTTGGTCAAAATCGGCCAAACCTATGATAAAATAAGAAAAGGTTAATTTGGTTAAGTAAAAAATTAGCATTTTAAAAGTTAAAAAAGGTAAATTTAATGATACAGTTAGATTAAAAAGAGGTAATATTGTAAAATTGAATCATGAGAAGCATGTATTTATTAAAATGGGGGGTTTTCTAACACCAAGAAAGCATACGCCAAAAGATGAAAACTTGGATGTTCCATAACGTCTTAAATAAAAGGACTACGAGAATAAACCAAGAAAATTCTTTCATTTCAGGACAAGGGCAACAAGCAACTGAAGAAAAATCATTGCAAGTTCGAAAGGATCTGTTGGTCATCTGAAAATCACAAAAACATTCAAACTCGAATAACTCGAAAAGTTATGTTTCGATAAACACCATTCGAGTTTTAATGTAACCTACAATGCAAGAGGAAGAAAAGGATGCCTTCAGAATTCCAAATATGCAACAAAAAAGAGTTATGGCGAATTAGAAAAAAATTGTTAAAAAACCTTGAGCGTCCAGTACAAACATGAAACGAGGTTGATCAATCGTTCCCACTATGCAGTTAGGAGGGGGAAGATCCACCAACACCAGACAAGGCAGACTAAAATAATAAAAAAATCAAAACAGGTAATTAAGAAATAGTTTGGAGGAGATTGACAATAGATGAAGGAAGCTTAGTACACCATCCTACTGTGAAGAAAGGGTTGAAAACGAATCAAAACAACGAGAAAAAACATTAAAAACAAAAAGGGAAGAAAAAGGGAAAGTGACAATTTTGGAAGAACCAAGATTACCTCGTTGAGATTGGAGAAAATGAAAGTATTCTGACTTCATCATCGGACCTAGTAGGTCAATTTCTGGCTTATAGGCTACAGTGGACCAAGTTGGTCATAATTCTGCTACTCAACGACGCTCAAGATATAAGGACTTAAAACATTTTCATCAAACAAATATTTAACTTAGAAGATTAAAATTTTTTTTTTTTTCAAATTTATAAGAAGACATGTTATAGCATCGTGAAGAAATAGGACAGTCTTATCGTTGAAGAACACAAGCTACTAAGGAAATGAACATTTGAACCTTTGCATTGAACTATCGCTGATTTGATTCAAGAAACTTCAAAAAACACAAAATTCATCACAAGATACCACTTCGGACCGAGTTGGAAGTTCCCACGCTAGAAGAACGAGAGAACGAGGCATCAGGAGAAAATATTCAACAGACACTACTCCAACTTTCGAGATCGTCTACCTGCCTTGACCAACTTGAAATCATTGAGGGACGGGACTGACACACCCTTACTATTGAGCACCATTCAGGAGCTGAAGCCATTTTTAAACGTACCAAGGTACCCTATTTCAAATAAACAAATATTCGCCAAATCGTTAAATAAAATTTAAAGGTAGATAAAATAAATTGGGAAAGTTAAAAAATATTTTAAATTCATTTTAATTTTCTTAAATATCTGCTACTCATGGTCAATTGAATAGGATGTTAAGTTAATATTGAAATTAAACATAAAACTTAGAATTTAGGTTTAATTTGTAGGTAGCCTACTTGTTTATTATTAGAACATAAGAGTAAACAATCATTGATAAAGCTTTAAACAAATTTCTACCTAATAAATCTATTCTATTTTTTTAATTGAAATAAATTAAATAAACTTGATATTTGTGTTATATATGTTTTAAATTGTCTTTGATTGAATTTATGTTTGTGTATGGATAATTGAATTTCTTGTGTTTTTATTTCAACATAGGCCTAGTTTTAAGTACCTATATTTTAAAAGATTAAAAATAATAGTTTTTGTAATTGTTCTGTTTTCAATTAATTATACTTGACTCATATTGTTTTGATATTAGTTTGATTGATAGCGTGTATACTATAAAAATTTTAATTTTAATTCAAATAACATACGATATTTTTTAAATTTTAACTTTAAAAAACATTCAATTGAATAATTTTTTAAAATGAATTAAATTTCAACATATTTTAATTTCTGTGTGTTTTATTTTAATAACAATAAATCCTATGTGCTTTTCCAGTTGAGTAATTATTATTGTAGCCTATAGAAATATTATTTCACATTGTTCATATAGATTTTGCAAACAGTTTTTTTCAAATAGACACACCTCGAGAAAGAGGTCTAATTGAAAGAAAAAGTAAAGCTAATCAGAAATTAAATAAAAGTATGTTAAACTTAACTTAAAATTAAACTAACAATAAATCTTACTCCAAACAAGCGAGTGAGAGAGATTCATTCTTGCAATCGAGCCGTAATCCCATAATAAAAAATAAAAGTGAGTGAGAGAAGGGTGAGCTCCTTGCAAAACGTGAGATGAAGGAATGCAAAATAGGAATGAATTTCCAACATTTCCGCAATATGGATATACACAGTAGCGGGATAAGGTGAATGGTGGGGGTTAACATTTACGACAGGATCAAAATTGAGCCTAAAGTCTGAAACTAGTAAATACTAAAGTATTTCCGGAAACTACTGGCACTTAAAACTAGTTGTTTATTACCTATAACTAGTATTTGTTTATTCAACATATTTTAAGGTAGTGTTTAAACTGCCTAGTATTTACTATACTATATAGTAATAACTAGTTTTTATTCACTTCACCCAATATCTGGGAAGTGTAGTTTTAGCTGTTCTATAACAAACATGGAATCATTGCGGATGAATCTCACATATTCACGATGTTTCAATTTTTCAATATGTTTAACTCAAAATAATTTGATAAATGAATAAATAGGAAAGAAAATATGTGGAAAGCCATTTTTCGTAACATAATAATATAACTTCATCTAGGTTAATGGTCATACTTCACGCACAATTATTATAAACCTTAACTACATGAACAAAAGAGCATTAAACCAATTAACTATGATAGCACAAAACAATGCAGTGTACTGTATGTAAATAAAATTGTAATTATCCACCATATGGATACTGTTTTAAATACTGTTTTAAGTTGTAACGGAACTATCATCTTAAAGTTTAGAATAGGCTATTCACTTTACATCAAAGAGAAGTAATCTCTTAACTTTAATGTTTTTGTTTGCTTTCTTCTCATATATATGAAAAAGTGAAATGCTGTCTCCCTAAATCCAACACCCTAGGCCTATATGACTAAAATTTCATAACTCTCGTAAAATTGTAAAAAACAAAAAAACAAACCCCCAATACTTTTCCAAATATAACCTGAAAGTTTTAAACATAGTAAAACTATGAGAACTAAACCTGTTCTAGATGTTAAATAATCATTGTTCAGGGTATAAATCCCCTACTGATTATTTAGTGATCAATAAATAATTTATCTACTGTGATAATATACAACTTTATTCATGCATAATACAAATGTTACAGAAGTCTAAATAATTGAGGAAGCTAGGCCTCAGACCATCTGTGTTACTACACTTTTAAGTGGTTTACCATTACATTAAAAAGAAATAGTATCTTAATCCAATGATAACCGATTTGCCACAATAAATTTTTTTTAAAACATGTTTAGAAATATACTATTTCTACTTTTCCAATTACAAACTACCAAATTTCGAAACATTTCTTAGGATTGTAAATATCGATTCGGAGCACGCCTTTTTTCGTCTCAGAGAAATACTATCTTGTTCCCATCTTTATGTATCATAGAACATTGCATCGAGTCCCTCACTAAAAATTCTCAAATTCCTGTGTATCTCCTAGGTTGATAGGAAAACACATATTAAAACTTGACAAATACTAATGGAGCATTTTACACCAATCCCGATGAACAGTAAATGAATTTTCAAAATCCAATTTGAAACTTATTGTTAAAAGTATTTAAAGTATAGGGAAAAACAATTTCGGTTTGTAATTAGCGGTTCCTATCCCTTTTTTGTAGGTGGGTTAAAAAATAGTGGGTAGGACAGAATCTTATAGAAAAACTAATTTTAAGGTAATTCTGCACAATTACTTGGTCAACCCCAAATTTTTTCATATTTTACTACGGTCATAAGGATGTTCTCAGAAAGCAAGAAACATATAATTCAAGGCCCGCAAGGCCATCGTACAGGTTGCCGAGCGATAAGAAGGTTCAAAGTCCACGCGATAACAGTGGCTTGCGGGAGACGCAAGGAAGGCCTATAATGACAGGTTTGGCCAGGTAGCTATATATATAGGCCTATATATATAGCTACCTGGCCAAACCTGTCATTATATATAATTATATAACGGTACTGTCACAACTGGCCTTCCGCGCGCCTCCCGCAAGCCACTGTTATCGCGTAGACTTTGAACCTTCTTATCGCTCTGTACGATGGGGAGACGCGCGGAAGGCCTATAATGACAGGTTTGGCCAGGTAGCTATATATATAGGCCTATATATATAGCTACCTGGCCAAACCTGTCATTATATATAATTATATAACGGTACTGTCACAACTGGCCTTCCGCGCGTCTCCCGCAAGCCACTGTTATCGCGTGGACTTTGAACCTTCTTATCGCTCGGCAGATGGCCTTGCGGGCCTTAAATTATATGTTTCTTGCTTTCTGAGAACATCCTTATGACCGTAGTAAAATATGAAAAAATTTGGGGTTGACCAAGTAATTGTGCAGAATTGCCAATTTTAAGTTTTAAAAGTGTCTAATTTTTTTTATGGAATTCATGTTATTCAAGTATTGCAAATTGAAAATTTAAATTTTCACACCAAAAATTAGTACTTCTATGAGGTGTATTGCAAATAAATAGAAAAGTATTGGGTATCTTTAAATTAAAAGATATAAACAATTTTTGTATGTGAAATTATTCATTTTCCTACAACTTATTGCTGAATACATTTTTTAAAAAAATCTGTATTAGTTATATATAAATAGGACACATTATTTTCCATTTTTTTGTATTCTTAAATGAAAATCAAATAAAACATGACATTTCAAATAAAATTAAAATTTGTGAATTTATTGAAAAAATTTGGTTTTTTACAAATAACTAAAAATATTTTGGATTCAGAAAAAATTTAAAAGTACAAAATTAAAGCTTATTAAATAAGAAAAAGAATACATTAAAAAAAAAATTTTGTGTTCGAATATTTACTCTTACAGAGAAGAGTGATTTAGTCTAGCATAAATAAAAAAGTATGACCTAAGTGATAATGATGCATAAAAGTATTTTTAATTATCTTCAAAATAAGTCCTAGTAGTATGCTGTAACATTAATCCTAGAAAGCTAATGTGTTCAAAAAGTTATGTTAAATCTAAACTATCATAAAAAATTTATGACCGTGAAAAAACGCATTTACAAAAATTTGTAGGTACAATACTTAAGTTTAATAAATACAATTAGTAAAAAAAACATCATTATAGACATAAACAAATCACTAGAGCACTGTGGTGACTGTATATGAACAAGGAAAAACCCCAAACCACAAAATAACACAACTACACAAAACTGTATAATGCATTTATATTACCTTATGTACATTTCGATAGCTCTGCTATCATCTTCAGAGGTACACTACATACTAAATACAATAACAACAAATATATACTACCTCGAGGTGTTTTCCCCACTCCTTACCTAACCTCTTAGCCAACCACAGTTGACCACGTCAAGGTCGCCTAATCCTACTCGGTCAATCACAGTTGGCCTCTTCCCACTTAAAATAAAAGGGGCGTGGCAACACCTACTCCGTCAAATGAGAAAAAACTAACTACATAAAATAAAAGAGGCGTGGCAACGCCTACTCCATCAAATGAGAAAAACTAACTACCTACATGTAAGTAAGACAAATAATATGATCCTTTAATTACCAGGTAAATATTTTACATTTTGATAATTTCTTATGGAAAAATCCGAGGACGAGGTACAACCGATAATTACCTAATCTAAGAATTCAACCTAATCATGATATATTAAAAGTTTAAGAAAGTTGCCTATACCTTTAGCTAGAGTACCTTTTACAAAATAAAAATAAATACTGCTTCATAAGGTAAATAGGCCTAGGGTAAATAGCGTGGCCATAGCCTTAGGTTTGTTGAATAATAAAAACCTACATACTTAGTTTTGTTGAATGATAAAAACAGAACCTAATATTCTGAACACATAAAATATGAAACAAATCCTTAGTTGAAAAAGGTATGCTACAGATTGCATAAAATCACATTTAGGTTTGTTGAATGGTAAAAAACATACAGGCCTAGCTAGGCCTTCTGAGTATTGATGAATGATAAAAAAAAAAAAAACAGAATCCAATATTCTGAACACATGAGGCATGAAACAAATTCTGAATAATAACTTGTAGGTTAGTGTCAAAAAGATCATTTTATAAAAGGAAGGCAAAACACGGTGCTGAACTACTCCTTTTGCCAGTCTGCAAAACACGGGGCTGGGCACAGTCCTACGTGGCTTCCATTGTTGTCTGTGCATGACAGTCAGTAGTAACTCGTTGCTTTACGTCTTTTCTCTTTTTTGAAGCACTGGCGACATCTTACTCTTCGGTCCCCCTTTATTAGTTTGTGATCTAGATCGCGCTTAGGGCGAACGGGGCGTCGTGGTGTTGGCTGCACCTGAAGAAAGTGGGCAATGATTCAGTCCCTGAATTCCAAGTAGGTATTTTTTCTTCCCAAATTCCTGTTCACAATATAGTTACTATTCCAGAGAACTGCGTCGAGAAGATGCAAAAAAATTTTGATATACCAACGAAGTGACTTCTTTGGTGTAGTATAATATTAAATCATCTGGTCTGCCCTATCTATGCTGCTCATATTTTTGTTATATGCGATCACCATAGTGGGTTTGGTTACAATTTGACCTCTTCTGTTAGTTGTCTCTTCAGTTCCCGGTCCATGGGTTGTGGATATGGTCAAAACATACCGCTTATCTTTCCACTTCATTACTGTGATGCTCCCTTTTTGGCGGCTTATGCATTCACCCTTCTTGAGCTTAGCATTGACAACCATCTGTGGGTTTCCAGCACAATTAGTCTGCAGAGTGCCACAACAATTTGTCTTATTTTCCATCAGGTGCTCTGTAAGGTCCACACTATTGTAAAAGTTATCAAGGTACAAAGCATGGCCTTTGCCCATGTAATCTTGCATCAAATGAGTCACAACTTCAAAGGTGTGACCTTTAACTGGATCTGATATAGTTCCTTTGCCAGTGTAGATGAGAATATTCAGAATATAACCATCTGGCGTACAGAGTTCATAAAGTTTTATGCCATATTTGTGGCGTTTCTTTTTGATATATTGTCGAAATGACAATCTACCGCGCCACAGTACCATCGCTTCATCAAGCGATAAGTTTTTTCCAGGGCTGTAGGCTTCTTTGAAATTATCTAGCAAATGTTTCAAAACATTGTTGATTTTGCCAGATGTACAATCAACCTCGGGATCATAAAAACATAGGCATCTAAGGATTGCCTCAAACCTGTTCCTAGACATTGTCTTTCCAAAAATGGAATGTTCATAGAGCTCTGAGGTTGACCAGCAATGCTTCATACTCGGAAAATCCAGGTTGCCCATAAGCATACATAGTCATAAAAATTTCTTCAGTTCATCTAGTGTTATAAGTTTCCACCACCGCATGTTTGAATGTTTTGTTGTGGGAGTTCCCTGGAGGTTTAGGGCACGAACATTTATCCAAGCAACAATTTTATTCAAAAGGCTTTCGTCAAATAAACTGTTAAATGTTTCAATAGGGTCAGTTGAATTTATATGTACCTCTTCTTTTCCTATGAATAAATAGGATTTTCGTGGATTTCGGGCTCATTGTTTGTATCGGTCCATACGTTTTGTTGAGCCTGATACTCAGAATGAATGTTTGATACAACAAATACAGTAATACATTAGGATCATTTTCAATACTTCCTAAGTCCATAGATTCTTCAATTATGTTTTCAAACGGAACTTCAACCTCATCTTCAACCAATAGGTTTATTTGGTCAATAATCCCCAAATCTTCAATTTGTTCGAGTACACCTTCAATACCGTCTACTAGAGGGTTATTTTGGTTTAGGCCTATGTCAAAACAGTGATCTGTAGGGTCAGAATGCTCACCATTATTAGATGAATTCTCGTGGTCATAGTCAGAGCTAGGTAGATATTCAGATTCGCCATCACTACTAAATAAACTCACATCACTTACATCTCCATCGTCTATCACACGGTCAATCTCACTTTCAGTCATATAATCACTCCTCTTCCTCACTTTCCGCGACCTCTGTTCGTCATCCATCTCCACAACACTCAATAAACAGTTTATAATCTCACAAACAAACTGATCACAGGGGGTTGACACAACTGAACCACAGTCTGTAAGGTTGAGAGTGATGTAAACAACAGGTTGGCCAACACTCCTCTGGAGTCGAAACAAAAAGTCCCATCCTCAGACCACGCGACATATATATGTGTCAGACATTCATATAGCCCATTACGCAGTTATAAAGACGATCAAATACACCAATTGGCAACCAGAGCCTATTTAGTAACAATGAGCTCGAGTCACTATGTGACGTCGGGCTGTGGTTAGCGCCCCAAGCGTCACACATGTGTGACGTCGGTCTATACTGAAAGTCCAAAATTTGAGTCGGTAGCGAACGTGTTAATGCTTAATTCACTTAATGGACCTTAACCTAGAAAAGTTGAAATTATATTTTTATTCCCTAAAAAAGTTAGCTCTGCATAGAAAACTTATTTTATTATTATTATAAGATATGTAGAACATGATTTTTTTTTAAATCGCCAAAAAGACCGGTTGCAGTTACAATAAACAATTACCCCCAGAACTAATAAAGAACAGACAAAGGTCTGGGAAGGTAATTAAAAAAGATGATTGTTGTTTATTAGGTCTACTATTGTTTATTATTGGTTTACTAGATAACTATATCTGTACCCCGGAGGTAAAGGACACTAAGTCACACTTTACTAATTTTTCAGGAGAGCAGTTTTAAGATTTGTTTTAAATTAAATAATTCATTACTTTAATGTTAATTGACATTTTTTAACAATTATTCTATTAAAATCTTATTAGAACGTTTCTTTTTCATTCCATTAAAATTTATTCACACAAATAAAACAAATCATTTAATCAAAAATTTATAAAAATTCATTGTTGGACATAGTGTTGTATACCTCTCATAAGTTTTGCATATGGCATAATTTTGGGGTTTTATCAGGAAAATAAAGAAGATACAAACATTGCAAATCACACATTGTTTATTAAGATAACACAACATATATTAAACTTTAGTTGAAGATAAGTCCCAACGACACTAGAGAGTATCCACATCATCATCTCCTTGAGGGTAGTCAAACGTAGATTGATTGCTGTATTTCAAATGTTTGTAGAAGTCGTGGCAAACTGAGGGAACAAAAGGCAGAAGTGCAATCAAGTCATTGAATTTCTTCTTTGTAATTGGTACTGGATTTATTGAGACTTGATTTAAATCTGATGGAAAAGTTACTTCTTGTCTTGTAAACCTTACTAAGTCAACCTCTTGAGTTTCACCGTTGAAATCTGTTTTCAAAAAAAGCGTTCCAATCTTTTCCTGATGAACCTGAATTTGAACACATGTTGATAGCAGAACTGGCTCCTTGTTAACATCCTTCTTTCTATTTACAAGTGGGGGTTTAGGCGATTGTTTTTTATCAAACAACGTGTTGAAGTTTTTAAAATCTGCAAGTTCCATATTATGCACGGTGTATTTACTGGAAGTTTGCCTTGCCTTACCAATTGTTGCCAGTCCCATGGTGTTAAAATAGCCAAATTATTGAGCTTCTTCCTTTTCCTCTCTATTAAGGCATGTACACTGTCAGCCTCCATGTGTGTATGCCCTTTAAGCAAGAACTTTTGGGTTATAGTCCTAATTTGAGGATATTTGTGCAGAATCCAGAAAAAACACATTACAATACTTATATTCTTATTTTGACCGTAACAATTATCAGTCCAAAGTGTGATTTCTTCTATTTCACTGATAGGAATGACACTATCTGCCCATTTCAAAATTGCTGATGCAATTTCATTTCCACCACGGGCTCCTTTAGATTCATCCCACATCATACAGTGTACTGAGGAATCTGCTGCATCATATAGCGTAAAATTTAATGTCCAAAGCTTCCTTTTATAAAAACTAATGCAGTTTGTCGTGAGTGGTGATGGCAGGCATTTTTGCAGATCACCAGTTAATACTTTGTGTTTTGGTGAGTCTTTAGCCATTTTAGTGTCACTACTTTTTAAGTTATATCTTGATTTCGATTCATTAATATGTGCATCATGATCAGCCTTTGTACAATCCTTTTCTTCTTGTGTCAGACTATTTTTAAGCTTAGCATTGAAAATATCACATGTATCGCAGGTGTCGATTTCAGGTGGTTTAAATGACAACTTGAACTGTTTATTAAAAATATCATAGTACAACCATTTCTTAGCTATTAAATTTGGATTAATATCTTTTTCATTGCAATTAACAATGTATAGTTCATACATTTTTTCTATTGTTAGCTCTGTGCCTAAATAATTTCTTTCACTCTTTTCTCTCGAATAATGACTCTCATACTGCGGGAAAGAAGAAATATGTTGTTTGACACTCTTTATGGTTTCATCAGGGGTTTTAATGCTTGGCACATGCCTACCTCTTTTATCTTGTTTTACCATACCTTCTGGTTCAACATTTTTCAACATATTTACCACTACTGTGTTAGATATTGAAAGTGTGTTTAAAAACATAACTTTGCACACTCTATGTTGCTGCTTATTTACGGTGAAATAGTAAAATAGTGAGTTACCTTTAGACTTGGTACTGTTTGGGTCTCTTTTTCTAGATCGGTGTATACTATAACTTTCGACGCATGAAAAAATAAACTGCCTTTTGACATCTGCAGTTTTTTCCTCGCGCCAGTACGAATCAAAAATCTGTTGTCTGTCATGTTCCGGTATTTTTTCTGTGCATTTCATCCTACAATTACAAGGAGGTTTCATTAGTTTTGCAGGAATTATTTTACCCTTTTTGCTAATATATTCCTTACCACTAGCTAGTTTGCGTTTGCGAACATTACATGCCCAATCATTAGCATTCACTACACGTTTTTTTCCTTTCTGGGTGCACTTAGTTTTATTTTTTACTTTTCTTTGGGCACTTTCTCTCACTTCAAAAACAGCTTCATTCTCTGCTGTATTTTCGCCATCACTGCTTAAGTATAAATCTTCTGCAAGCTGCTTTTGTATCTCATCATCACTTGTTAGGGTGTTAACAATAGCTTTCTCTCTTACCTTATTTTTTACTGCATTACGTACAGGCCTAGGCCTAACATCGTTGTCATCAGATTCAGAGCTTTCCTCACTTTCAGGTATGTAGTTTTTGTCGGCATCAGAATCATCGTCACCAAACAAATTGTCTAGGTCCTCTTCATTTTCACCAATAAAATTGTCTTGGTCCTCTTCATTGCCATTGTTATGTAAATTGCTGTTGTCACCTGGTGTTTCTGAAAACAAAACAACCTTGTACAAATCATATTAATTAATTAGGCTAAAGGCAACTTTTAATAGGCCTACAATTGGTCGAAAAAAAATTATTCGTCTAATGTACATAAGCTTAGTGCTGCAAACATACCAGTTTATGATAAAAGAAAACATAAAAAGTAATCGGATATAAGGCAAGTATTAAAATATGTTAGATTGGGTTACAACATAGGCTAGGTTACAATAAAGTTAGCTAGGTAGGATGCTAATCAATCAATAGGCTAGGCTGTTTTCAATAGCCTAATTACAGGTTGGAATCAGGGGCCATAATCAGGGCGTTTATTGAACAAGCAAAATTTCATAACAAAATTTGAACTCTTCCTAGTATTTAGAATACAAAACAACATTAGGTATCGTGTTTTATAGACCTCAGTATGTAATATATTATTATGCTGAGTAGCTGAGATTTGGGGAATAGATACATGGTTTTACCACTTTTAGGTTATTTTTATAACATTGTATAAAATCACTTACCAATGGTTGCATTTGGTTTAGGAATCAGCTCGGCGTTAGTAGTATTAGATTTAAGTAATTGCAGTATTCTTCCACCACGGGAGTTTGGGTCCATCTTGATCATAGCTTTATAAACAACAGTTAAAGTCTAAAACAACACTCAAAATGGCTAAAATGAAACCTTGCTCTCTTAGTTCCTGAAAAGTCCACAGGGTGTAAACAACACTATGTCCAGCTGGTGAATAGCATTGTGAAAAACTTACAGAGGTAAACAACACCAAGTCCACATGGTGTTGTATACCTCTGGGTAAAGGTGGACTTGGTGTTCATTTAAAAGGCTCTAACTTGGCTTACAGCTGGTTTTGGACATAGTGTCCTATACCACTGTGTAAAGAGAAAAAAACTATAAACAGATGTTTGAAAATTCCAAATTTGAAAAAAATGGACATAGTGTCATTTACCTCCGGGGTACAGATATATATACATGTCCTTAGATGTATGCATATTAACTGTTTTCTAACAATAAAGAACAAAGGTATGGGAAGGTAATTATATATATATATATATACCTTCCCATACCTTTGTTCTTTATTGTTAGAAAACAGTTAATATGCATACATCTAAGGACATGTATTCAGTTAGCTATGGTTGACTTACAGAACCTACCTGCATAAGGTTATTGCATATTCTGAACATCAAATGTAAACTTGTATTTGATAATTTTTGACAGAAAGGTCGAGTTTTGGTACTTTAAAAATGTCCTCCGAAAACAAATACAATTTAATTCATTCAAATTAAGTTAGGTAGTAAATAATTTCATAATTTTTTGTCATTAAATTCAACCGGACTGCACACTCGATAATTACCAGGTAATGACTATCATCAGGCTAGCCAATGTACACATATTTTTACTTACTGAAACAATAAGTATAATATTCAAATAAAATATAGAGACAAGATTATAAATTACACAATATAGCCTATATTTTGCTAGGTTATAAAAAAAATGAGTAAATTATTGAAATTACACTGTTATCCCCTAATTTTATTATGATATTTTAAGTTAGCTCAAACATTGCACTTTCTCTTTAGCACAGCCTTAAATTCTTCTATTAAAAACAAATAGGTCTTTTACAATTGACCATCTGTCATTAGCCATTTTTTCAAGTAAGCTAGATTTCTAACCTACAAAATTAACGATTGTTTTATATATTCTAATATGTCTGCAATATTAAATGAAAATTTGTACATACCTAACGACAATTGGTTGGGATTTCAAAAAACTTGATAACATTCACCATCGATGTTAAAAATCACTGAAATTTTTGAAATTGAAATAAACAGGCAAAAACAATTTACATTATTATGCTACCTAAATACTGTACTCCGGTTTTTTTTTATTAGGCTCAAATTCACATTGGTAAATTAAATGAAAGTATAGAACTTTTTTATATCTGATATTGGCACTACTGTTAAGGTTGAATTTTAATTTTGGCATTGGGAATGTTAAAAGAAACTGGTCTTTTTTAACTCTAGTTATTACCATATTGCATGTTTTCTCTCTATTATACCGTTTTCTTGGCATACTTATGATTTCGTTTTATAAATAAATATTAATACGTATAGAAAGTTATATAATTTAATATTAAAAAAATTTAAGTGATTAATATATTTAATCCAGTTAAAGAGCCCTTGAATTTTTAAGTTATGATTATGTCACTTTGGTTGGTGAAACAGGAATATTAAAAAAATACTGAGTATTGCAGTTTCTTGTATATACCTAATTTGCCTACGACGATTAATTTATATCATACCTAATATTACATAAAAAGTACATTGTTTTTATGTATTATACCTTCGGAGAACGTTTACAATTAATGATGTGTACCGTCATAGGTTTCCTAATGTTTTTCCTTTCCTTGATAGCTGTTTCATAAATAAATTCATTTTTACAACGTTGTACAAAAATAACTAAACTTTAATCACTACACATAATAAGTTTTTGTATTGTATTTTATGTTTTGTGACACTGTAAATTGATCATTAATGTATTAACTAGTAGTTGGGTCTACACCTTTTTTTCATGAAATATTGGGTTAGATCCCTTTCTTTCATATTTCCAATCAGGGTTCTCTTTATTAACTCTTGTTCGCTTATGAGCCCAGCGCTATTAGAGTATTCCAGGGCAAAGGGTCTTTATTTTACAATTTACGCTCTTTTCTTCCTTTTTAATAAGGTAATCATAACCAAGAGGTTTTTGCATGTAAACAACAAAGAAAAGGAAGAAATAAAATTTAATTTTGAGTTTAGATCGTATAACTTTTAAAACTTGATCTGAAATCTGGAACCAAACAAGAATGAAGAATATTATTATGTACCTTTAGCAAGGAACAGCTGATTAGAATTACTGTTTAGTCTACTAAACTTAAACTACATGTTTGTATCAGAGTAACTGATTGGTTACGATATAGTAGATAAGTTAATCCATGATCTTTGTTAAGGTTGTTTTATTTTGATTATATTTACAATTTGATTTTCCTGCAGCACCGTTGTTAATTTTCATATTCAATTATTGTGATGTTATGGTTAATCTTGCTTAAGAATGCAGAGTGTTATTAATTCAGTTAAAGGAACAGCTTTAGGAGTTGCTGAGTATTTGACACCTGTTTTGAAAGTAAGTAATTCTAATAATTTTTATAATGTTTAATTTAATACTTTTCTTCAAGGTAATCTCAGTAAATTGTAGTAATAGTAAAACATTATGTATTAACACAGTTAATTAGGCGATGTATTTAACTACTTTTCCAATTTTTTTCCCCAGCTAATATTTTCAAATAGGCTAATGTAATTTTCTAGTTTTAGTGGCTGTGTAAATCAGCTAGGTACCAGGACTAACCTATCCCAATCAAGGCCTAGCTAAAAGAGGTGTAAATATATTTGTTTAATAAAGTAATAGTTTCAATAATAAGAGGAAGGGATTACTCTCAAGTAAACCTATGTGAATTAATCAGGCAATCCGAGTGGACACTATCATCTTCAGCGTAAATATTTATATAATCTAATGTCAAATTCATTTAGTGATATCAATTTTAATAATTTTTAAAGATATTTTTATACCACCTACCTCTCTTTATAAGAATAGTAACAATATTTGATGGATAAAAATGTTTTTCACTTCGAAATTGACATATTTCAATGACATATTTGTAGGTTAAGTTTACATGGCAAACACTGTTTCAACTGATCACCAAATTCAAGCAACATTGAGCATGGTTATTACTTGGATGGGTGATGGTTTTTCTACCATGTATAAATGGGATTAGTGTTGTTCAAGACAATGAACAGTCAACATGGAGTGTGAGGTGTGTGAATTATATTTGTTTGATGTCAGTAGTTTCATTGATTTACAAATTCAAGACTTTTATGTTCATCACAATATTGTAAAAAATAAATAAATGCTACACATATTATGCTCAGGATTTATATAGGTTTATTTACACATAGGTCAAGTAAGGTGGCTATATATATATATATACCTTACTTGACCTTGTAAGGTAAAAACAATATCTGATCACAGAAGTCAAGCAACATTGAGTGTGGTTATGTGGTTAGTAGAGTACTTGGGTGGAGACTGCTTGGGAACACAATGTGAAAAATTTCATTTGGGATTAGTGTTGTCATAATCATACATAGGTTTATTTACGCATAGGTCAAGTAAGGTAACTATGTAAAAAAATTCACGTATAAACCTATTTTAACATGTAAATCATTTCATTGACCTTAACCTAAAAAACTTGAAATTGTTTTTTTTTCCGTGAAACAATTTTAGCTCACAAAAAAATGTTAGTATTCCTATGAAGACAGACTGGTATGTAGTACAAAAATAACGGAATAAAAGGATATAAATTGGGGCGCTACAGTAAAGAATTACCAGTAGCTTATATTGAAAATAGAAAATAGTATCAAATTCACTTATGTATCGTAATGGAAATTTGGAAGTTTTATATTCAATTCTAAAATAGTCACATTTAAAAGATATTTGAAAAGAAACTAATTTTCAAGCATGAAATTTCAACAAATATTATATAAGAATCTAATTTAAACTGTTATATCAAATATGAAATTACAAGAAGATGTTAATCAACGAGACTTAGACCATATTTAAACCATCATAATAAACAACATCCGTAGATAAAATACTTAAAACACAACAACTAGGCCTAATATAGGTTACATAGGCTCTCATTTGATTTTTTTTGTATAGTTATGCCCAAAAGTTTTTATTTTTCTATAATTAGGCCTATTTATAATATTTTATAATGCTCAGTCAAAATAAAAAAGTTAGCTCCCCGTTGAAAACTTATTTTATCATTAAGAAATAAGGAATGCAGAATATGATTTTTATTTTAAATCACCAAAAATATTGGTAACTTTCTTTGTAAACAATTACCATTATCATTCAATGCACTAGCAGTGCTGCATTTAGACAAAATGCGCCACTAGGTTATCAAGTTGTGTCCCTTCCCCAATAATTGTTATCAGTGTAAACTTGAAATAATAGTTAGAGTAAATTATGTTTATCAAGCTGCACAGACTTTCAAAAAATTTTGTTATAAAATTATGGAAAAATTTAATCTTGTTTTATAGATTAATTTTTCATTGAATCTCTTTATATTTTTTTAAATCTTTTAAAAATAAATCTGGATAGAAAGTCATTTCAAGGTTATTAACCATTTACAATACTATAGTAGGCCTATTATTATTCTGATTCTTTGTAATAATCAAAAATAAAATTATACTAAGCGGTAGTGGGTAGACAATATCTATACAGCACACGTTTTTATTTACTTTGGCTACTGAAAATTGTTTACAAAACTAACAATATATAAAAATGTAAAATATATGTGGGTTGCCAAACATTAATGTAGTTTAAAATTATGTATTAATAAAAAGTTAAGAATATTATCATTAACAAAGTTCATTATAAAATTAGTAGAGGGGTAATTGTTTACTGTAGGCTACCTCATGTTCATAGTTTTGTCAGATACTGTAGGGCTCGGCAAATATCAAAGTAAGATTCTTGCTAGAAACATTTATTTATTGATGAGCCTATAGATGATTGGTATAATAGACTATAAACTCTAAATATAAGTGTTAAGAAACATACTAGAGGTTATTGTTCAATTAGGTTAATTTTTTTTTTGAATCATGAGGAATGTTTATTAACTATAAAATTAGTTGGTAATTTCAAGATTGTTTACCAATTTTCTAATTTAAAAAAAAAAAAAAAAAAAAAAAAAATGGTTTGTCAAGAACAATTTGGTACCCGTTGTCTCGGAATAGTTCTTTTTTGCAGTTTTAAAATCTGTACCTATTTGATGATCTTGAATTTGAATCTTTGTTAAAAAAATAAGAAAGTTAGGTTTTTTATTGAAAGAATATAGCTGCCTCACCTTTCCAATTTGTATATTGTTTTTATTGTTGATTACACCATCAGTGATATTGTAAAAAAAGTTTTGTGGCGGTTTTAATTAATTTAATAAGAAACAAGATTTTTGTATTAAACTTTTTTCCTGTTGCGTACAAAGTTTTCTCAATCATTAAGCAAATGGGGAAGTATAAAATTACTAAAAATAAATCCTTTACAATCTAGTACAAAAAAAACAACAAAAAACAAACAAAAACAGACTTCTACAATAGATAAATTATGAGAACTTGGAATTGAGTAATGTAGAATTAGTTAATTCTTAAAACCATAAACTTTTAAAATTAGAGTGTAGTAACACATTTCAATATATGGGATAATGGGAATTCAGGAAAACATTTTTGGGTGAGGGAGAACTGAAAATAGTATTTTGACATGTTTTTCTTGTGAAAAGTTTTATGGTATCAATATATTATGGGATACATGTAAATACAGGGTTTTTAGATGGGGGGATTTTACAATATTCTATGACAGGTTAACGTAGGATCAAGGCATTGTTACTTTTGGACAAAAATGTTATGATGTAGACCTCTACAGTAGATAATTTATGGTAGCTTGGAACTTGATTAATGTGGAACTTGCTGAATAATATTGTTAAAACTATTAAATATTAATAGGCAACCTACATAAAGAATATTTGACATCTAGTACAAGTTAGGTAAGGTTTATTTGATTGTTTAACATTTAAGATTTATTAGTTATATGTATAAAAGTGTGGTTATGACTTTACCAGATAGACATATTAGGCAATATAAATGATTTTACAATATGGTTGTTGTTATGCACAGTTGCATTTGTTTTTATGTTATTGTTATAGTGGATTAATACATTTTACATTTCTGTTGTAAGTTCTGTGTCATACACCTTTCTTCCGACAGTCTATGTATGACTTGAATTCATGAAAATTTGGTTATAATGAGCTTTTTAGTAATAGTATATAAGCAATTGGACAATTCTATCAGCCAAACCAGTTTAGAAACAAGGCCATTTTGGCTTCTGTTAATAAAAACTGAATTTAACATTGAAAATAAAATTTCCTCTATTTTAAATAAGACTGAAATTTTTTTCTTGTCAGTAAGAGTAATGATTAGATCACACAAAACTTTTTAAAGAAGGGACAAAGGATATTTACCTTGATAAACTGTTAGGTCATCATTATGTTGGGATGCAACCCCTAACAGTCAGTTTTTAGTTCCTAGTATAGTGTAGTTGTGTGAATTGTGGTTTTTTCTCATCACATTTGTATTTAGTTTTAGTTATTTTGATTGCTTTGTGTTAACTTTTGGTTGCTTTGTTAGATTACTAGTTTTAGTTTCCAACATGGCCCAAGGCCAAGTGTTATTGTCTTTAAATTTTTCATGTTCTTGGTTTTTATCATTTGATAACAGTAGTTGATTTATACTCTTCGAATATCACGTATTAGTGTTTTAATATTAATATGCTTTTAACATTAACTGTTAAATAAATAAATATTCTATATTATATATGTATTTTTAACAGCTACGTTAATATAGTCTAGAAATGGATACATTTATTTAGCATTAATTAATTAATCATTTTTCAATATGGGATCAAATGGGCTACTTTTTTTCCTTTTTTTTTTTTACTGGTTTAATAATATTTCCAACTTTTTAATTATTATCTGCCTTTGCCACAGATTTAATTATAGGCCTAATACCGTATATAAAAGTTAGAATAAAATTGGTAATTTAGTACCATCCTTTCTCAAAATTACTTAATTAATTGTGACATCATTCTTTAATTCTAAAATATTATTTGTTATCTTTTTACTATAGTATACTATTTAAATATATTTGTAATGGTGTATATATATATATGATTTTTTTGAAACTTTTTATTCAACAACTTGAAAGAGGATTAAAAATATGTATAAAAGGATTAAAAAAAAAAAAATAATAATAATAAAAAGAAAAATTCTATGAATTTTGAAAACAAACGTTTTATCAGAGTATCAATTGATTCAGAAACAATGGATAGTGTTCAGATTAAAAAAGAAAATTATTTGAGTGCATAAGTATTTTTAATGATTCTTTTTATTAAAAGAAAGTTGCAAAACCTCAACTATTCCCTCATAGTTGAATATATGATCCTATTTGAATATAGAATTCAAATAAAGCAAATTTGTTTTACATTGAAATATTCTTTTGGCACTTTATTCTTAAGATATCCTAACTCATAGAATTCTGGGTCATCTGTGACATACTACATCTGTATGTGCAATTGCAATCTATATCAATTTAGAATCCAGTCTATGAACCACAGATCAACGGAGTCTACTGTTGCTTACTAACTGGCTTTGAACTGAAAATTGAATGCCAGTCCCAGTTTTATTCTGGGTTAACAAGAATTTATTGGCTCTAAACTGATGTGTACTAGAGATTTATAAGTGATAAGTATTCATTTGTCATTCGTAAATGACTATCTAGTTCAGGTTGAAACCGATAGTGATAATAAATTCATTTGTGGATTATAACAGTGTTAGATATTTTGTTTCTCATAAATATATGAGACTTACTTAAAGAAAATAGTAAGCAAATCAGCTATAACTTCTGTAACATATTTCATAATGTTATTCATTAAATATCTAATATCCTGAGATTTATCTCCAAAGTGAAATTATTAAACTTATTAGTATAGCAAACTCTAAGCTAAATTCAGAATTTAAAGTTTTTTTTTTTAAGAAGATTAGCCGAAAATACAATATTAAGTTTTACAACTATATCTCTTTATATTTTTTGTTGTGTACACTTTTGGTTTTTCACTTGTTTGTTTTTAGGAGTCTAAGTTCCGGGAGACAGGAGTAATAACTCCAGAAGAGTTTGTAGCTGCAGGTGATCATTTGGTTCATCATTGTCCAACGTGGCAGTGGGCTGGAGGAGACGAGAATCGAACAAAAACTTATTTGCCTCAAAACAAACAGTTTCTCATCACTCGTAATGTACCTTGTTCAAGACGCTGTAAACAGGTTTGTTAACAAATTAATCAACTGAAAATCTCTATTAAAAATATAACAATATTTTATTGTATGTTACTTTTGAATCAAATGAGACTAAAATTGGAACTGTTAGTTTTATTCTTAACTAGTTTGATTTAATTTTAATGTTACTGTTAGAATTGCTTTTCTTATGGTAAGATATCAGTCATCACTGCTGTGGCAACACATTATTGGTATTGTCTGCTTTTTTGATGTAAAAAAACACCTTAGGGAAAATGGGCTCAGAGAAAGCAATGTTACTAAAATCTATAATGCCCTGATAGATCCCAGAGAAGACAAGATGAGAAGTGATGATATTTTTGTTAAATTTCTTCCTCCAAATATAACATTTCTAATTCAACCAATAGATTAAGGCTTGATAAAGATTAATCTGACGGTTTTGAAAAAAAATTAACTTACAAAATATAATTTAGATGTCTGCTGCTGCATAGGAAGATGTTTCTGAAACAATATTACAAATCTCATAGAAAAAATTGTGGCCGGAAATGGCATAAAACAGTGAAGCTGAAAATACAGTGTATTGAAACTGACGAGTCATCTAGAAATAAAGAAATTACAGAAATGTTAAAAAAATTGAAGGCTGTGAAAATGTGCAAGAGGAAGAAGTATCTGACTGGATAAATATAGATGATGATAATACGGGATGTCAGCTACTTTCAGAGAACGAGATCGTTGATAAGTGTTATAAACAATCCGTGGAAGAGGAATTAAGTTCAGAAGATGATGAGAATGACACTACTGCAACAACCATTATATATTCAGAGGCTACTTCAATTACTACTTTTAAATTATTTAGAGCGTCATTTTTAAAAATTATTGCTGACAACATTAAGCTGGGTACTTACTGCAAAGAACAAGGCGAGCAAATAGGAGATCAAGTGTATTTGTGCGTGTGTGGAATAGAGCATTTGTCAAGTAAATTGTTAAAAGATAATTTTAGAAAGACATTCTTGATTCGGGGGAAGGTCAATTTCAAAGCTTCAGTTCAAAGCTTAAGTTAGAACCCAGAGTCCAAAGTTTTACTCATAACAGTACATGATTAATGGAATGGGTAGAAACTCAAATTAAAGTGAAATAATAATAATAATCTAAGTAAAACTATTAAATAAACATTGTAAGAGGGAATAAGGTTATTTGTGTAATGGTAGCTATAATGGGATTTGAACCATGTTTCTAAATGAACTAAAAGTAGACAAGGAACAGATGAAAGCAATGCGATTGATTATATATTAGCTTAGATTGAAATAAACAGCTTAGATATTGAAATAAACATTTTGAAAACGTAACTTAAGCTGAATTAATAAACAAAATAATATTATAAAGTAATAAGTAAATACATATGTTTAGTTATAGATTTAAATTATAGTAAATATATGGTTGAAAAATTAGAAAATGCTGTGTTCTGATTGGACTAAAAGAAGAAATGTGTAATTGTATTCACTGTATTTATCTGTGTGGTAGTTACAAAAATTTACCAAATAACCGAAGCGACACCAACTTTTGAATGACTATGTACTCTAAAAATGAAGAAGAATGATGCTAAATCTGCAATATTAAAAAAAAAGTGTTTTTTATTGTTCAAATAAGTAAGGTGAATATATCAAAGTTTATAAAGAAGAGTATATACTTGAAATTAATCAAATATCAAGCAGAACAATAAGAATTTCCAACATTAAAATGTGTTAAAGAGTCAAGATAACATATTTCATACGAGATATTTAAAGCTAAGCAGTATAAAAAGCAATACAAAATAAGGAACTAATTTATTACCAAATAATAAATGGATAGTGTTGAAACTAAGAAACATTTGTTGATCATTAATTAAATAAATTTATAATATTAAAAAAAATTGGATAGAAGGCGTTTAGATCATACAATTTTGTAATTAATTATTTCATGTTTAGTTGTAAGGATTTAAGGGTAAAATTATATACATAATATTATTAGTAAATCTTTAAATGATAATTTGTTTATTTAATTTGATTTATTTTATTAGCATTAAAATTGATAAATTGAGCATTATATTTTGTAGAAATTTTCATTTACAATTTTCTTTATAGTTTTGTCGCACAATGTGTGACTAATTAAAAATCAATTTCTCATCATCACAGTAAATAATATCTTTACTATGGAAGGCCCTCACATAACTATTACTTGTGTTGACATTGTCTCTAGAGTCAATTTGTTAAAGATTGTTGCAAATAGAAATTGGGAACAGATATCAGATCACTGAGACAATTATACATTCAATTTATAAGACCAAGATTAAATATGATAGTGAAGTGTGGGGTGGAGCAGCTGGAACTCATTAAAAGAAATTCAATCAACTTAAAACTTGATTATCACATTTTCCTTGATTGTCCAAAAACCACACCAATCAACTCTATACAGATTGAACTGAATATCACAGCCTCTAACCATGTTCATTGAGAAGAACCATGCCTTAAGGGACTTAAGGGATACAAACAAACAACAAATAATCCTTTAAGTATCAGGTCATTGAACTTGAGCAGAAACACCTACTTTTCCTTCTGTAAGAAATCCTAGTCGTTAACCCTGTGTCACCATAGCTATGGAAACCTCCTACTACCACAACTGATTTAGAAGGGATAACAAAACAAGAACATCCAATGATCTTGCAACAAGCAGCTCTGGAAGCAATCACACAGAATATTCATCATGTTTACATCGATGGCTCTCTAAGCAAGGGCAATCACCAATCAGGGACTGATATGTATCTGGAGTTGGGTTTTGAATTCTGTGTCTTGAGCAGCCTCTCCCAGCACTGAAATCCATATCCTGGCAACATAGTCAGCGCTTCAGCAATGTATGTAGCAAAAGTATGCATACTTACAGACTTGAAAACAGTGGTTCATGTTCTAGCAAGGTACAAATCATCATCTTATTTCACTCACATCAAAGAAATAAATAAAAATAATACTGTAAGAGGCAACTAACACCATTGTCATCCGGTGGGTACAAGGTCATTGTGGTGTACCAGGGAATGAGAGATGTGATGAAATTGTAAAATTTCAACCTAAACCAAATAAACTTGCATTTTTATAAGAAGCAGATCGAACGTAATTTCAATGAAGAGTGGCTAATTATAGAACAATAAGACAACGGTTAAAAAATGTAACCGACCAGTGGAAGGAAATTCCAGTTTCTGAGTTCTAGGATTACCATGAAGAGTGAAAAAACCATCTAAAGTGATGTATGGCTTCCTAAAGGAATTATTTTTAAGGCGATAGAGTCTAGATATGGTTTAATTTTAAATCAAGGTATTTACTGAATTAGTCTCATTACTATTATAACAATACATTTATATAATAGTATTCAATATAGTGATTTAATAGTATTTAATAGTGATTCAATTATAACATTTACATTTAAATTCGCTAGCATTAATTAATTAATCACCTGGAGTCATTTGACCCAATCCAGAGGGTCTAGGTGGTCATTTGGTCGTGATCCTTCGAAATTAAAGATACGGTCCTTGCTAGGGGAAACACGGCTGCACTGCTCGAAACTCCTCGTTCCACTGCAGCCTTATCAGTTTGCGCAAGTGGTTTCCAGCCTCACGCAGATCACAAGGGCACGCTTAATATAAATGAAATGTGGCGAATCTCCACAATTTACAGACTTTATAAACCCCAATGAAACCTATGCAATTTGTTGCAATTTTTATACAATAAACTAATTGAAATGTAGTAATGAAAATATGTATACAATTTGAAAGCAACCCAAATGTTAAAATATGAAAATAAATATAGTATGTTTTTTATCAAGATGTGACAGAAAACGATGAAAATTAATATTTTACAATAGACAGCATAATATAAGCGGTCTGTTTCTATTAATTTTTTAACATAGTAGTTTTCTCATTCTATGACATTTTGTCAGATTGTATGATAAAAAAGAGAATGTTAACCAATTTTATTTGATTATTTGTATTTTTGTTTTCTGTAGATGGAATATTGTGATGAGCAAGAACGTTTAATAGATCCTGAAGATTCCGATGGTGGTTGGGTTGATACCCATCACATGGATCCATCAAGTGCTGGGTTGGAAGACAAAGTTTCAGATATGAATTTGGATGGTGATATTGTAAGTTCTTATTATTTGTTTTAAGTTAATTTTTTAACTTACTGAGATAAATAAAGTTGACAAATTAAGTAATATATTTGTGTTTCAAATATTAATTTAATCAATTTGGGTAATTAATCTACAAATATGAAGTTTAACCCTTAGCACACGTATGACGGGATTTCACGTAACCCTCAACTTGACTGGTAACGCGTATGACGGGATATCTCGATTCAACACTATTTGACTTCTGCAGGTATTTTTAATTCGTTTAAAGTCCAATAGAGTGCAGGGAAATGTTCTATTGGTATAACGCGACACTCCCACTACGGTCTTTGTTCTTGATCACCTGTCGTTGGACTTTATTTGGTTGTTATAGCAACCAGGCGCCATTTTGTGTTCTGCCCCAGCGCGTATAACGTGATTTCTCGTTCTAGTAAGCTACGACGGTCAGTTGTAAAATGTTTTGTTAGCGTTATCACTGCTATAGCTGTTCATTGTTGATATGTTTAGGCCGTATTATTTATATTTTAGGTTATAGTATACATTTTTATTTTGTGTAAAATAGACTAGTTATAAAAATGTTCTCTAGATTTTGTGATCCATTGATGAGACAGTCCCATCTTCTTAGTACTTAGGGGTTACATTTTAGAGGGAGTGATTTAAAATTTTTTGTCGTATATGTGTCTCCTATCCACACAAAATTTAAAGTAATAGGCTATGTGCCCTATTAAACTCTAACCTGAAAGATACAATTAGGAATATAGATACATAGCACAATTCACTACTGTTATAAAAATATCAGATAAATCACTGAAATCATTTTTAGTAAATTATTTACTTATTTCTTCAACAATGATTTGCCATTGGGATACCATTTCATTGCAGTTGTGATACCATTTCATGTTTATAAACAGCAGATGGCAAATACACAAGGAGATAATAATGAATACAAATCTGCTGCAGTCTTATCACCTATCTTAGAAAAAACAGCTAAAAACATCACACCAATCTATAAAAATTCCCTAAAATTACTGAGTAACTTATTCTTTTTTATATGGTATTCTATAAAATAATATATATTTTAAAATTGTAACTGATATCAAACATGCACTGTCACTCTCATAAATGGAATCAAGAGTGACAGATAAGACTAATAATATAATAACACCGAAGCATTATTTAATGATTTTTAACAAATAACAAAATTTAATAAATAATAAAAACTTCTGACATTTTTAAAACTAAATAACACTTAACACTGAGACTTCGTAACCAATAGTCGTTCTGACCATCTGCTGGGTTAACAGCAACTCAAATCTATAATTATAAATTATAAATAGCTCTCATCAAACTAAACTAAAATAATTTCATAATGAATCAAAAATGTAAGAATGATAAATAATATGGGATATCTATAATTAACCATAGAAAGATAAATTTAAAGATTTTAATGTACAAATAAATTATATTAAATTTCATTCTCAAAAATTTAATTTTTTAATGAGAACAACTAAATTCCCACACATCTTTCAGGTATGTACCTAGTCTTTGCCAATCCCACCAGTTCATAAACGTTTCGTATTTAAAATGGTCAATTTATTTCTATAAAGCCAAAATTTTCGAATAGTTTCTTTTAAGTTGGACATCTCACAACAAAATGGAAAACGGTTTAGTTTTCTTGGAAATTATAAAGAGAGTATATCTGGTTTATATCAACCAACCAAGATTTATAATTTAAGCAAATTAAATCTGCTGGAGCTTTAAAAATCGAATTCTAGTAACGATGCCAATATATTATGTCAAAGATAAGATGTTTTGCTCAGCTCAAGGTCTCACACATCATATAAATAGTGATACTGTGACCCCCCTCACAGGCTGAATACATGATCGTTTCTGTTCAAATCTATCTAACTTCAAAATAGAAAGCAGCTGATCAGGTAATTTTCCCCCATCTTAAGATTTCTACTGTGCCTGCATCGTAAAGTTTTCCAATGTTTACACCAATCAATATTTCTATTTGTCATCTGCTTGTATAACTATATATTTTCTTAATCTCTTCCTAACCCTCCCATTATTCCTACATTTGACACCCATAACACATGTTGTTCTGACAATCACTTTAGCAAGAAAACTTTATATCTAATGAAACTTTGTCATCAAGAAATAGTTTCTAACTTATTTATTAGAAGAAAATCATGTCCTAAATGAAACTTGCATAAACCTTCTCACACATCTGTCTCCAAAACCAAATAAAAAATGACTAAATCTAATTGTTACCAAAATGTTAGTTTTGTAGTTGTGAATTAAATAGTGCAGCTTTAATAAATGTCAAAATTTGCTTTTCTTGTGATATAAACACAGTATTAGGGTAAATTGTATTTGATTAAAATTTAGTTTTTAATGGCAGGGGACAAGGCTTATTTTTTGTGTTTTGTTAATAATCTCCTGAACCAATTTTTTTTTTTTATTATTATTTTTTTTTTACTTGGGAATTTGCACTTATGTTTTGGGTAATTAATCTCCATAGTTCACGAAACTTTGAATGAAATCAGTAGAACAGCCATACTTTACAAACATACACCTAACACTAAAAAAATTATTGTCTGAATTTCTCAGTAAAAAGTTTATTAAAGTCTTAAAATACCTTAACCTAATATTACCAACAATATCTTGTAGCAGAATTCTTTATTTTGTGGATATTTTCATCTTTGAAGTTGGTATACATCTAGTCACTTTATATTTATCTGTGACTAATTGTCAGTACATTACCAAGAATATCAGTGAACTTTATGAACAAGTTATTGTGGCTTACAAACATGATAACTGTTTCATTAATAATGAATACATTTTCCTAACAATTCAACAATAATTCCTCCTGATTCAAACACATATTTAAGATGTAATTAAGTTTGTTTATGTTCTTTTATAGATGAAATAAGTCCTACTTGAACTAAAAAGAATGTAAGAAGAGCACTGAAAACTTTTTAGTGTAAAATAAAGTACTTTTAACAGACTGTTGAGTTTATTGTCACGTCCGTAACAAACCAGTGTCACGTCTGTAACGTTTTATCAATTTTTTAATTGAAATATTACAGGATTTTAAGATTGAACACTAATGTTTCTAAGAAGATATTTATCTTAAGATAAGCTGACAAAAATTTAATTCATAAATTTCCCAAGAAATTAACAGACTTTTTAACAATTGTAACAGTATGTCAGAAGACAAGTGCTTTTCAAGTCACGTCCGTAACTCCAACTTAGTTGAACTATACATCAAAACCAATAATATGATCATTTTCAAATTTAGTGCAAAAATAGTATAAAAAATTACCTACCAGTTGAGCTTTAACAATTTACAAAATAAAATTAACTTTTCTTTTTTTCCAAGTTGTAATGCATGTAACTGTCACGTCCGTAACAAAAGAATGGCTGAGAGCTGATTTTGAGAAGTTACATCTTTTATAACAGTCCCATGGCCAAATTTTAGCTATAACTCATGAACCGGAATTTTTGGAGAGATGGTTATTTGTTATTTGTTTTTATTTATCTATACAGATATTTGTTTTTGGATCTATATAAAATATTTGATAAACAATTTTGATGAAAATTGTTTTAGCTGATTTATGAAGTAGCTCAATGTTCATGAACTCTGGGACAACTGAAGCATACAAACGGTATTACTCTCCAAACATCATAATATTGCATTTGAGAAAATTTGTACTATTTATTTTGTTGTTTGTAGGATGAGGTGGATACAAATGTTACTCAGACAGGTACTAATGATGAAGATGGAGATGATGACGAAGATGATGAAGAAGCCGCTGATATGGAAGAATTTGAAGAAAGTGGAATGTTGGAAGAAGAAGATAAAGTAAGTATGTTAATTAATAATATAGAAACAGTGAAATGAATGACTTCGTACAACAGCTGCAGCTACAGACAATGTCAGATATATTAATGCATGCTTAAACAAAGCCAGATAAACAAAATCTATTTTAAGTAATTTGTGACTAATTTATACAAGATGTGTACCAACTGGGAAAATATGAGAAATTGGTAATTTTAAGTAGTCAGTAAAACTCGGGAAAATTTTGTTAGTAATCCGAGGAAATACAGTTTTTTAGACCTCTCATCAGTCACAATAAAATATGACTAAAATTATTTATTGTTGCTGAAATGACTACTTCATTGTAGAACAAAGGTATATTCAGAAATTTTTGTTAATTACAAATATTAAACTAAATAGTTTGTTTAACATGTTAAATGACAAACTGAACTTTTCTTCCAACCCTATATATGATATAAATAGTTTGTGATAGTCTAGTTTATACTCTTTTACATTGAACCATCAGGTAATGGAACAAGGGAGGTTAGTTGACCAGATTTTACAGGGTGTCTACCGGTCACGGAAGTCACGGAAAAGTCGCAGATTTTACTAAGGGGTCACGGAAATGTCACATATTTTGCTCTAATTGGTTGAAAGGTCATGGAAATACATTTAAAAATTTTAAAAGGCCTACAAATAAAATAAAAACTAATCAGCTGATAATGAACTGAGCGGAAGAGAAATAAACATAACGTATGTTGCATTTACACTCTTGCCGAATTTAGGGAGAGAAGACGAACTCGCCTGAGCGACTTGATGAAACACTTGTCCAGAGTGTGTAAGCGGTGAGGGCATCACTTTTGAGGGTTGTAAAAATAGTAGGTCTATTGGCCGAGACTCTGCGATGCACGGCGAGACAATTAAAGTGAATCTATCTGAACATTCATGGACAGTTGTCTGAAGATATGCATACAATAATATTGTTTGTAATACTCATTTAAACACAGTATACCATTCGTCCATTCCAAAACCAAATATTATAGTTATGATTTTAATAACAGTTATGATTTTAGTCATCAGTTATTTTAGTTATTGTTATTACTGTATTTTTGAAAGTGGAAAGAAGGAAGAACTACTTTTCTGCTATTGGACCACAAATATTATCTCCTCGTTCTGATTTCCGTTCGTATTCTCCTTCAAGGTGATAAATATTTTTCTATACATAAGGTGTTTAGTTTTATAAGACAACATATCTAGCCTTTTAAAGTTTAAGATAATTTTGTGCACATATGAAGAGGAATGGCGGGTTCTATGATTTTATTTAGTCTTTTTTGTACAAACATGAATATAAACAAGAGTAGTGTTCAGTAAGCGGCGACTATGGACGTTGTAGGGAAGAGCCGAGCAGGCAAGTAACGGGCGGGTATTATTATACGCCATACGAAATAAAAGTATCGATTCAGTGTAATACTATATATGTAGTACTGTTAATATCGTATTGCGGCTACAGTATAATGTCATTCAAATTAAGTATATCATTGCAGTCGAATACTTTTTCAACTAGTTGTCTAAAACGATAGGTGGTGACTATCGAATAAGTCGGTAGTTTTCAGTTGATAGTCGATAGTGCACAACCACAATACAATGAAAACAACCGTGCTCCCCGTGCTTTGTTCAAAGAAATTTAACAAAGGAAAGTTGTAACTTGTAACTATCAGTTCTGAGTTTTAATTAAATTGTATTGTGTTTGTTCTTAGTTTTTGTAATACCGGTATATAATTATGTAGTTTAGTTAGTGAGTGTTATGTTGTGTATAGTTGTAGGCCTATTTACTAAAGATAGCTTATTAAAATGCCAGGAAAGTGCCGATTTCAGGAAGCGTGATTGGAAGAAGACGTTTGGAAGTTATGGTTAAGGCAAGGGAAAAATATCAGTTCCGCATTTTGCTCATTATGTAAAAAGATTATTGGCGTATCTCACTCAGGTGTAAACGATCTCAAATGTCATGCTAAGGGTAAAAAACACAAACAGCTTGAACATAACATGAGAAGTGGCAAGCAACTAACACTTAATTCTTTCAAATCACCAACAGGGCCTGTAACATTGCAGCAAAATGTGAGTGTTATTGCATCCGATAGTAAGCCTAGTAACTTAATCCTAGAAGATGAACCTAGTTGTAGTCGTAGTAGTAGTATTAGTAGCATTTTTTGTAGGCCTAGTACATCATCACAGCACGATTAGAACAATCATGTGGTACTCCTAGTGTAGTAGACCTCAAAAGGCAATTTCAAGTTTCATATTAAGTGATAGCGTAACAAAGGCAGAAGTGTTGTGGGCAGCTTACTGTGTTCAACACATACATCAACCTGTTCTGGGGGAAAAGCTGTTAACCCGTTTCCCCAAACAAAACCTCATCTCATGACAGAAAAAGCCCAATATTTGCTTTGAGTATTGATGAATGTTTAAATGATATAAGCCAAAAGCAGCAGATAGATGTTATGGCAAACTTCTGGTACAATGAGAAAATCTGTGTTCATACCAGTTATTTAACATCAGCTTTTCTGGAAAAGTGGTGTGGAAAATTTATTAGAAAGTGTATTGACTGTTAATAAAGGAAGCAAATTAGAATCTTGACAACCTAATTCAGCTTTCCACGGATGGAACAAATGTCAATCTTAAGCTTATATTTGATATTAGGCAACACATCAAGGATAACCTTACTAGTTAAAAGCAGATTTTGGACATTGGAACTTGCTCACTTCACATTGTAAATGGAGCATACAAGACAGCCCACACAAAAGTAAATTGGAAATTTAGTCTACAGAAGTTAGAGACTTACAACTAAAAAGACAAAAACTGTTTCAAAAAAAATCTCTAGAATTAACAGAAATTGATGAGAAACTTAGACTTTTAAAAAAGAAGTAGATATATGTAATTTTAGAAGTTTTACAGAACGAAGATTTTGTATATAAACTAATTTTTGCAAAAAGTATGTTTTAAAAAGATCATTTTTTTTATGATTGATTAATAAGCCTATTGTTATTCTACTTAGCTATGGTTTTACAGCATGTTGCATGCAGTTAGAGCCTATCTAAGTGTAATTTTTTTCATAGAAATCACAAAAAATGAAGTAATCATTTCTTTAAATTATAAAAGTGGAACAATTTTTGAAAAGAGGTCAAAAAAATCAAGCCTGTTATTAAGATAAATAAAACTATATATTATTGAAAACAAACAAAAAATTGTTGTTAATCTTTATTATATAGCCAGTGAGTGGTAGCGTGTGAGAACTCTGTTATTATAAAGATATTACATGTTTTTTTTCATAACTCTGTTAATTTTTAAGCTACAGAAAACTCCCCAAAAAAACAATTTGTAGATAATTTTAAGACCTTTAATGTTTTTCTTATGAACTGATTATAGTATGTATTTTGTTCATACAAGCTATACTTTATGATATGTGTAAGGTTTACAGGAGGTATTTTCATTTCTAAGCACATGAACACCATCTTTAAACTAGCTCTTGGCACTAAACAAAAATTAAAAATGTTATTATGTTTGCTAAACTCATTGTTTTAGGAGTTAAAAAGCACTTGGAAACACCAATTTTTATAGATGAAAATTGCATTTTTCAATTGACAATAACCCTGAAAATATTCATTTTCATATGTCCTTTTTTTCTCTTAGAATGAAATTTCCTGTAGGATTCTGTAGTTAGTTTATTTTGAGTTATACCTGTCACCTTCTAGAAGGGGTGGGAACCACTCCCCAAATAAAAAACAAGCTGGATAGTTTTAACTTTTATCTAGACGCTATACTAAAAATATTACACATAGTTTCAAGTAGATACCTTGTTAATATGTTGGTTCAGGAGTAAAAGCCTAATTTATTACATTAATTGATCCTGCATCTAGGAGTAATTTGGCAACATTTTTGACTCATTTTTATAATATTTATGCTTTATTAATCCTTTGAGAGTCCCACGTTTAAATGAGCCCCCAAAAAAAACTAAATGGAAAAAAAAAAAATAATAATAATAATAATATTGTGACTGTATTTCCTGTGGTTTTGTAGGTGAGGAAAACATATAATTTTAATACAAAAGTTACATAATATAAAATTACCCTTTTAAAAAATATATTTCCCATTGGTGTATATCTTCATCACTACTGTCACTGAAATTATCAGAATAATTATTGAAATTATTTTTAGTACTGGTATCTTTATTCACTTTATTTTTAACCACCGAATCACCATTGCGACACCACTTACTCACAACAACTGGTAAGTACACAACAAGGAGACAAGAATGAATACAAATGTGCTCAATACAATGTAACCAAAAGCTAACAAGTTTGAAAAAATTTACTAAGATTTTCAAACATTGTCGAATAAGTCGTACATAGCCTTGTATGTAGCCATATGGTAGTCAATATATTAAAATTGGAGGGGAAATCAAACATGATATATGATCAGTGGCCATGGGAAAGACTGCCTACCGCTTGCACATACGAGGTGTGCGAGAAAAGTAATGAGACTGTTTTTTATTTACCAAAGTTTTTATTTTATTTTCAAACAACATTGTTATCCTCTTTAAAGTAGTTCCCTTGGGCAGCTATACACCGGCGGAGTCGTTGTTCCCACTCTTGGTAGCAGTGCTGGAAGTTTACAACTGGTATAGCTTTTTAATTGGTCGGTCACAGCCTTTTGAATGTTCTCCAGAGTTTCAAAATGACGTCCTTTTAAGCCATGTTTTAATTTCGGAAAAAGGAAAAAGTCACAAGGACTCATCAGGTGAATAGGGGGGGGGGTTGAGGAACCACAGAAATGCGTTTTGAGGTCAAAAATTTACTGATTGAAATGGCCGTGTGACCATGTGCGGCATCGTCATGATGAACCATCCCCTTGTCTGCAATGTCTGGTCTCACACGAATCACTCTTTTCCTGAGCCTTTCAAGGACACTTTTATAAAACACTTTGTTGACAGTTTGCCCTGGTGGAACAAATTCTTTGTGCACGATACCCTTACTGTCAAAACAAACAAATCAGCAGGGTCTTAATCTTTGATTTGCTCATTCGACATTTTTTCTATCGAGGAGATGACGGAGTGTGCCGCTTTGTTTCCGGATCATACTCAAATATTCAGGGTTCATCACCTATGATCACACAATTGAAGAATTCTTGGTCATTGCCAATCCTCTCAAGAAGATCAACGCACACGTTTCTTCGGTTGTCCTTCTGTTCAGTTATGAGGTTTTTCGGCACCATTTTGGCACAAATCTTTCTCATGCCCAAATTGTCTGTCAAAATTTCATGTACGGTGAAAGTGTTTACATTTTCACTCATAACAGTTCACTCATCATCCTTATTGTTAAACGACGGTCTGATCTCACAAGAGTCCTCACACGTTTAACGTTTCCGTCGAATTTTGAAGTTGTAGGTCTCCCTGAGCAAGGTTGATCTTCAACGTGTTCTCGGCCTTCAAAAAATTATTTGTGTCAGCGGAAAACTTGCACTCTTGATAAGTAATGTTCCCCATAGGCCTGTTTCAACTTTTCAAAAGTCACACTCGCGGATTCACCAAGCTTAACACAAAACTTGATTGCACAACATTGCTCTAAATTCCAATGCTCCATTTTTGAAACACACAACAAAAACACAACTTCACTGATGGCGTTGTCAAAAATAATATGTTAGCTGTACGGAGTTGAAACTCGGACTGAGAAAGTGGAAGGGATAAACAAACCGGTCTAGTACAGGCCAGTAGATACAGCGTTGCCAGATTACCCGCAGTGTTGCTAGTCTCATTACTTTTCTCACACACCTTGTATGTGAGCATGGGACTTAAAAGATTAAACATCTCTACATCACAATTATGATCCAATTTGTTATGTAGGCTTGGTTTTATGAAAGTTGAACAAATTCTTTAAAAAGCAAATTTTGTTTATAAATTTCAAAATGGCTGTCCATTTTAAAAATTCAATAACTAGTTTTTGGAGGGTAACTTTTAACTTGTAGATTTTATAATGCCTTACAGTAACTCAATGTTTTGCAGCATTATATGATACCCAAATAAATTTTATAAGATAAAAATATATAATTTGTTAAAAACATAATCTCAATATTAGACAAAAAATCAGAAATATTAGCTCTACGAGCTGAAACTTAGTTGAATGTGAGTAAAATATACATGCAACTAAGTTTTACTATTTATCGTTTTTTTTATATATTTTTTTAATGATTTCAATTAATGATTATTTCTTGGTTTTTCTTTTTTGTCTAGGATTTGTATGAGTTCAGATTTATGTTTCATTTTTTCGGTTGAATGTTGAGATTATTTTGCTTGAATTCAGTCTACCCCAGGAGTTTTTTTATTTATTAGTTTCTTCAGAGCCATTTCTACTTCTTCCATTATAGGTGGTACTTCCAAGTATTGTTGGGTTTCAAGGGCATTTTTGTTTTCTTGTACATTAGGAGTTTTATTCTGTAGTTCATTAAAATGTTCTACTCATCTCTTTCTGAGATATGAATTCATATTTTTTATGCTCCTGATAGAAAGCTCTGCTATCTTTTATATTTAAAGATTTTCCAAATCGTGTAGTTTCTTTTAATTATACTTCTTTTCTTCTTCCTAATAATCTTTTTTTTCTTCCCTTTTGGCTGAGTGATATTCCTCTGTAGTGTTCTGTTTGATATTCCTTTTTGCATTTTTCCTTATGCAATGTTCATAATTGCTTTTTCAATGGTAGTAAAATCAAAATCAATGTGGGGGAGGGGAGAGAAGAATATTCTTTTATATTATGTTTTATTGGTTTGATGTCATCCAACTCTGATTATGAAGTACTTGGTCCTAAATACAAATAAAAAAAAAGTATTTTGGAGTGTTGAGTTCAAATTTCACATGGCTATCGATCCTCTAAAAATTGATAGTAAACTCAACATTTTAAAATTGTTTTATTATGATGATACTTTTATGTTTTTCATGGTTCTGAGTATGAATTTAACCTCTATTTTTTAAAAGAAAGTTGTTTAATTGGAAAGACTTGGATTGACCACATTATCTATTTTATTTAAGACTAATAAAAAAACATTTTGAAACTAATAATTTGTACAAAACATAATATCAGGAGAAAAATCTTTCTTTAGCTATAACTAATTACTATATACTAATAACTATAACTCTTTTACTGATCATTAATAATGCAATTTTTTAGGCTACATTGGATGTACACAAAGATGTACAAAAAAATGGAAGGTGTATTGAGGATGGAGAAATTATAAGGACTCGAACATATGATCTTCATATTACTTATGATAAATACTATCAGACACCTAGATTGTGGTTGTTTGGATATGATGAAGTAAGTTTATTTAATTGTAAACCAATCTAGAGCTGGTGGTTATTTATTTCATTTTTTGTAATGTGTGTGTATGTGTATGTTATATATAGAGTCGTAAGCCTTTAACTGTAGAACAGATGTACGAAGACGTAAGTCAAGATCATGCTAAGAAAACTGTTACTATGGAAACACATCCTCATCTGCCTGGTCCACCAATGGCTTCTGTTCATCCTTGCAGGTGAGTGGTTTTATCCACTGAACCTAGTGCAATGTAGCTATACATTTTTAAAGTGTGATCAATTAATAATTCCAGATGTAATTACGGTGACTATTATTCTAGTCAATGTTTTATTCTATTTTGGCATTTGCTACCAGTTTTAAGAGTAATGTAAAATAGATAAAAAATCTGGAGGAAGGGATAGTGAGTGTATTTATAAAGGAGAGGGAGAAGATAGAGAAAAATTGATTGAATTGTAACCTTTGTGAAAGAAGTGAGAAACAAAATGTTACAGGGCAATACAAATATTTCTACTTTTGACCCCCCATTTACCCCTAAGTGTTAATATTATAAATGTGTAATTTATTTTCTCTCCCAGTTTTTACTTTACATATGTACAGTATTTTATAAAAGGCATATTTACATTGTAGTACTATTCTAACTAAACGTTGTTGTTTTGTGTATTTATTAATGTCATTAAGCAATAAATTATTAAAAACAAATTGAATCTTTGAGTTAGGAAAAGACAGTAGCTCTCTATTGTAATTGTTAGAAATTGATAAAAATGTGTTCTTGAATATAGATATGCGTGCAGTAATCTCTTTTACTAGAAACAAGGAAACCATGAATAGTTTAGCAATGGAAAGTAGTATAATTTATCTGTTTCCTGTAACTGGTTTTGTTTTTATCTGCTTTATTATAAATGCCCGTTTAGATAGACACATATTATTTATTATTATTATTTTTTTTATCGTGTCTTTTATATTTTAATGTAATTTGTTGTTTTTTATTAACCTGATATAATATTTTGTATATAGGCTAAGATAATAATGTAATCAGTATATGAGTAATTTTAGGTTAAGTCTATAAAATATGTTTTTAACATACAGTAACTTATATTTTATTGCATATAATGACTACACGTCTAAAAAATTGTATAGTACCGTACTACAAAAGAATTTATGAAGGGCTAAACATTTCGTCTTAGATATTCATAACACAAATTTTTTTATGATTGTGGAAATGTTAAATGACTAGTCTAATAGATATGACAATCTAAAATTTATGAATAGAAGCAAATTTTTAATTTTAATGAAGTAAATTGATAAAGTCAACAAAAGTATAAAGAGGTTTTGAATAACAATACCAGTTAACAAATAAAGTCAAAAACTGTCCACTTTCTTTACTTTACCCAGTGACGACCATTTACTATAAAGTTGACGACCATTTCGCTAGATCGCCTCACTTGACGCGACAGTGTTTATATAGAAAAATGTGTTCATATGATTTTTTGAAATGGTAATATTTGTCCACATGCCACAAGTTAACAATACTATATAGTATTTTTCTTTCTCTTTCTAACTACGAATTCGAAATTATCGTAAGTTATATAGTTTACGAGATATATTCATTCTACGAAGTAGTAACCAAACCGAACCAGACTCATTTTTCTTTCGGTACAGTTTACTAAATAGGAAATATCGATTACTTACATTGATATTTTGTAACCGATCTTTACACTATTAGGAAGATGAAGTTTAGATCTTTCAGTTGGTACAACCCATTACGTCATAGAGTTATTTTAGATTATTCTTTCTCAACTTGCAAGTTACCGTTTTCCGCAGGTTTGCTTTGTGTACTAAATATGACATATTATGCCTAGGCCTAGTGCATGGCTTGGTTTATTTCTGTTATTGTGAACTTATTTTGTTAGGTATGTTTATTTATTTATTATAATTTGTGTATACAAATTATAATATCTGTATTATTGTATAATACTTGAAGAAATTAAAAAAAAAATTTGTATGGTGTACATTACTTTTCTGTGCAATTTGTGCCTCGGTCACCAGACGATTTTTTGATTCCTAACCTAATAACTCAAAATGTTGTATATCTAAAGATTTTTTTCACTACACAACTAAATTCTATGCTCCTTTCTGAATATAATGATATTTTGAAGTTGTGTTTTCCATAATATTACTATTTTTTGTGATTTTTTCAAATTAGGTAGTAACATTTTACCCTTTTCCGTAAAACAATTTTTTTTCTTGAAAATGCAACAAATTAATTTTTTTTTTATCAACTATTATTCAAAATTATATTACAAAACTTTTGTATATCTTGAAAAACAGTGATAAAAATTTTATTTTGGATGTTTCAGGTTTTTATAAAAAATGTTACATTCATTTTTTGATACTTAACATACTTACTCCAAAACTGTTTCAAAATTTTTTGAAATAATAGATAAATTCTACGCATCATTCTGAGAAAAATGATAACCTATAAGTTAGGTTTTGTATAAAAATAATATTTTTTATTAATTTTTAAACAAAGGAAGAGAATTAACATCTGCCAGTTAAAGGGTTTTAAATTAGTTGTAAAATCTGTGTAGCTGTGTTTATCATCAATTAGGTGGTGTACATAATTTGCCTTATTGATTTCAATTTTCTTTTTCAGCAAGTGTTCTTTAAATTTCTTATGAAATGCTCTTCCTGTTTGGCCTTTATAGAATTTGTTACATTCGTGACATATTAATTTGTTAATACCAGTTTTTGTGTGCTAATAATGATCTGCGGGGTTTTTGAACAATTAATGTCTTGATATTATTATTTGTTCGGAATGCTGTTGTTATGTTTAGTTTTTTGAAATAATTTCCAGTAAAATATTTCTGTACTTGTTTGCTATGAAAATAGTCTTTTCTTTGCACTTAAAAGGTTTCATGTTTTTCTTTTGTTTTTTTTATCAATTAATTTATCTCCCATGCTATTTTTTTAACTATTAGCTGCATATTTGTATTAAAATTTTATTGTATTTAATTCCTCCAAATAATTTTTCTTTTTGAGTGGTATTGTGACTAATCTATTATTGTAAGCGGCTCTATTTTGGTATGTCGGATAGTATGAATCTGCATGTAGTGTATGCAGTGATAGGTTATCTATTTTGTATTTGAATTTGTCATTCACATATCTTGTAAGATATGAATTTTCCGTTAAATTTATTAATGCTTGATAGTAGATATGTGTTTTCATAATGATTTAGATAAATATTAGACAATAAACCCGAAAGTGGTGAACCCATGGTTCTGGGTAAGTAATTCTGGTCCATTATTGCTGACAATAAGTTAGTATATCTGTGATTTTTTTATGAGCTTTAAATATTGTCTTCTGTAAGACTTTAAAAAACTTTTCTATTGTTTCTTGAACTGTTATGTTAGAATATAGTAGGTTCACAATATCGAAAGAAATGATCTTATAGTTGGGTTGTAATGTGCATCAACCTGGGCTGTGCACGGGTGGATCTTTAAGAGAGTTTGAGTTCAGGAAGGAAATTTGGGTATGGGGGGGGGGAATTATCCCGACACTTGTCCTTGACTTCTTAAATACTACAGCTCAGTTAGCGAATAAGCTTCACGAGCGAATAAAACTATGTTATTAATTATAATACATAATAAACCAAATTAACTATGAATAATATTAAGAGAATGACTATATTTAAAACTAGTGGTCAAGAAAACAGTATTAGGCCAAAATGGCCGTTAACTACTTATCACATATTTAATTTAATTAAATATGAAATTTGGAGACTATTTATTGTACTAAATGATTTTCATTTGTTTTTTATATTTAAAAGTTATAACTTTGGATAAAAAAATATAAACTGAAGTTTGATTTTTTAACTGTAAGACATATTTTAAAATTGTAACCTCAACTATCACATAAAAATTAGAGGTTTAAATATAATTAAAAAATTTCTCAAATGGTTATACTTTTGCTTCAGAGTTACACACGTGTAATTCATCCATCAGTATTGTTTGAAATGTGTGCTGTGTGTGTAGAGAATTATTTTTTAATAATATGTAAACTTTTTAAAAGTAATTTAAACTTAATTCCTACATTATCTATAATAGTAAAAACAAAGCTGAATTTTATCTTTTTATCCAAACCGAACCAGACATGAACTGAGCATATGTTTACATTACCTTGACTTTGATAATAAAGGCTTATTAATATTTGATCTTTAATTTTTTTCCTTCCTATCATATTTTTTCAACCCGACACATTTCTTCCAATCATCAGGATTGGATTTCTTTTTCCCCATGCTTTTCTCGTTCTATCATTTTCGTAAGATCCATTTCCTAACTTGTTTGTGTAATTGTCCTCCCTCTTTCGCTCTGCATTTATGTATTTTTTTTTTTTTTTTAAATTGAACAGTAATGGTATATAAATATAATTAATTGTTAATAAAATTGTTTGTTGTTTATTATAGACATTAATAAAAATAATAAGTATACAGTAGTAACCTTTATTACTTAAAAGATATTTCATAACTAGAACACAATGATACAAATGTAGTGAGACAAGATCTTATTGATGGATAACCATATTAATGTTTTTTTGTTGTTAAAGATTAACAGTTAAAAAACATTGATATGCACAATCAGGTAAGTAATCAACCTTACTGTAATTGATCAAATTATATGGTTGTTTCAGACATGCAGAAGTAATGAAGAAGATAATCCAAACAGTGCTCGAAGGTGGTGGGGAACTAGGTGTTCATATGTATTTGATTATTTTCCTCAAGTTTGTCCAGTCCGTCATTCCAACAATAGAGTATGACTACACACAAAATTTCACAATGTGATTTCTAAATCTGCAATTGATAATTGCTTAAAACATCAAATTATGCTAATTTTTTTATAGTGTCATATTAAATGGTATTTAAAATATCGTATTATTATTTAAAGCTTTTAATTGCTTTGTGAAACATTATAAAAAGTTAGGGATGGACTGCGATTGTTTTTATCAAATTAGGACAAGAAATTTTGAAATTTTCTAGGGACAGGTTAGGATGTGACTCTGATTAAAATATAAGGAGCAAAAAGATTTCACATAAATGAAATACTAACCTCCTAAAAATTCCATTTCAAGAGATCTTTTAACAATTAAAAAGGAAACATATACAGTATCTTATATGGTCTAATAAATCCAAATAGGCTCACATTGTTTCGATTCAATTTTAGTGAAATTTGAAGGTTTAGAACTAATCAAAGTGCTTTTACATAGAAGAAAATTGTAGTTTGCAATAATTTACAAAATTAACAGCAGTTTGGATCATTTTGTTATTGTACAAGTTATTCGTGAACAGTAATTTTCTGTCAAATGTGGTTGGCACATTGGTTTGAGGTTAATTACATTTCACCATCTAAAATATCTCGGACTGATTGAAATATTTGAAGGGTACCAAAGATACATTTCCCTTTTCAACCAATTACTTTTGAATTAATATTTTTTTGAAAAGTGGTGTCCAGAACTTTTTGTGTGGTTCTTAGGGATTATATTTTAGCTTAACAAAATTGATTGAAGTCGTTAATTTTGAGAATATAAATGCGACAGACTCATCTTTTTGTATAAAGTAAGAAAGCAAAATGGTATTTAAAATCAGGAACTCTTAAACTTAATAATTACACTTTTTACAGCTTATATTTTACAGAAATATTTTGAACACCTTAAGAACAAAACATTTTCAACAAAATCAACATGTTATCACCTTATATTTCTAATGGTTATTTAAATGTTATGTTTTGTATAGTTTTATGTTGTTCATTTTCTTCATAACATATTTTGTTAAAAGTACTATGTCTTTGTCTTGTATTATGTTGTGTAGTAAATTACATAAATGTTAGTTTGGTACTTGCAAAGATTTTGACAAAAGTAAAATCCTGTCTAGAAAATTATGAATGAAAAACTTGTTCCTAAGTTCTTTAGAGAAAAGAACATGGTTTTTTTTTTAATACCGTATGTTTTTCATCCCTATAAAAAATGCTGCTTCAGCATTCCACTAGGCATAAACAATTTAATATTTTAATACTCAAATGTGTACAGTTTAAATAAAGAATGTCAGCTTTTAGGCTGTGATTTATATATTTTTGTTATTTCTTATTTTATATATTTATGTAAAAACAAAATTGTTTGCATGCAAGCAATAATGAAATTGAATGGATTTTTTTTTTTTTTTTTTTTTTTTTTTTTTTATATTATGAGAGTGCTTTCTTCATGATGTTTCAAAAATATGGCTGAACTTTCATGAAATGAGTCAAAGCTTTAAAAAAAGAAGATATTCTCGAAATAAATTTATGAAAATTTCAGTATATTTCTGTACATTTGGAATGGTTACTATTTATATAACTATTTTTAATTGGTGTTAAATATCATGATTTTATCATGGCTCTTAAATTTGATTCAATAAATACTTTTCATTAGATATTGCAATATTTAGTAAAACTCATCCGTACATGTAGAAGCCATATAATAATAGGTTTTTCTTTATTTTATTGCTTTGAATCGTTTACTGAATTTTTCTAAAACTATATGGGATTAATGTAGGATTTTGTAGTTTATTTTATGCTTTTGTATTTATATCTGTTAATTTTCAATGCTAAAAATAATCTATTAAATTTGAAAGAAATATAATTTATCATGTATAATATATTTTTCTTGTATTAATTGATTTGTGTGAAGATTAAAGTCTGCACAGTCACTCTGTTGTTTTTTGTTTAATTTTAAGAAAGTTCACACAAAAATCACAAGTTTTAATTGTTAGCCTTTTGAATCGATGTACAGTTTGCTATGTTATTTGTAGTTGTTATAACTAAAGATTCTATGCTTTGGTAAAGAGTGGCATAGTCTTGTAAAATTAATTGTGTAATTGTTGGGGCAATAATTATGCCAAAAGAAAGCAGTGCAAATTATAACGTATACTCAAGTATTAAAATTTTAATAATGAATTGTAGCAATGACTATAACATTAAGAAGTCATACCAATTATGCCATATAAGAAAAGTCATACAAATTTTAACATATACCCAAGAATTAAAATTTTAAGCGTTATGAATTTAGGTTAGAGTTTAACACATTGAGTGCGGCTGGGACGCCGGCGGGGCGGGCCTGCCGTGCGTGCCCTACTGCCGCGACGCTGGCGGGGCAGACAGAAGCAATGTTTTCCATTGCTCAGTGTGGCCCAGCCATTTGTGATAGAAGGGTCGAGTTTGCCCGCATTTTAAGGTTATCCCTTGTGTTTGTTTACAACTTGCTTCGTTTGTGGATCGGAGGCTCGGCGTTCGTTTGTGGTGACTGATACCTTTACGCCGCGCTTACAGAGTTCGCGGCTGGTGACGAGTGTGTTTTATTGATATTTATTTTGTGTTTTTTAGTTATTTTACTTTCAATATCCCTTGTGTTTGTTTACGACTTCATCGTTTGTGTATCGTGGGCTCAGCGTTCGTTTGTGGTGACCGATACCTTTACATCGCGCTTACAGGGTTCGCGGTCGGTGACGAGTGTTTTATTGATATTTATTTTGTGTTTTTTAGTTATTTTACTTTCAATATCCCTTGTGTTTGTTTACGACTTCCTTCGTTTGTGGATCGTGGGCTCGTCGTTCGTTTGTGGTGACCGATACCTTTACGTCGTGCTTACGTTGTGGCCAAGACATCGGTGATGGGCAATGGTGGACGTGGTATGATGCGGCCAGGACGCCGGCGGGGCATGACTTCAAAGTCCTGGATTTGAAGGAAGTCGAGCTGGAATCGAGTTTTAAACCCTAAAACTGAACTTCTACATTAGAAAGTTAAGGTTTGGTGATAAAAAAAAATTTTAGTATTATCCAACCCTAATGGTCATTTTTACAGCAGTGAATGTGTTAATAGGGCACCATAGCCTATTAGTTTAGATTTTTTTGGATTGGAGACATAGGCTTACTTTGGAAAGTGGTCCTTGGTATTACCTAATATTACACATAAGAAAACACAAAAAAAAACACATTGAAATATTTCGTAAACACAACACTGTTCACTTTCTCAATCAGTAGAGTATAAAAAGCAGATTGTCCAAGGTAAGCCTGTATCTCCTATCTATACAACATCTAAATAAATGTTATAAATTGTTACGGAATGTCATGACATGCCAATTATGGCATATACTCATAGAAAAAAAATTAAAATAATATACTGTGTTTTGGCAATGATGTTTGGTGTATATTGTAGATTACCAAGGAAACACAATTTTGACCTATAACGTTTATTAAGTGCTTTTAGAGCTTTTTATCAAATTTTAAGTAACTTACCTAATTGTAAGTCTGCGTTCTTACAATTCTACATTTAAATTTACTATTTTAATTATCCTAAGGGGCAGGATTGCAATCTCAAATCGTACTTACAGTTACTAGCATAGCATGGCACATGGTTAACACAAATTATTTTAGCCAGACATAGTTAAAACAAGAAACCTTCCCTTTATTGTATAACTCAAAAACAAAGACATAATTATCCAAACAAAAACATCATTAGCATACAATTATGTGAAATATAGAAAATGTACATGTGTAAGTTATTGTTCAAAATCAAAGTTCTTAAAATGTTCCCAATTAGATCGTTGAAATTATATTCTCAAATATTTTACACTTTACTCACGAGTAACCATTGTCCATAACTTTGAGTCCTTCTAACTTCATTATTAACGGAGATTTTCCATCTTGGACTGAAACGAGTCTGTCCAGCCAACTTCTATTACGACTATATCGTGCAGGATCCTGACAAAGACTCGCTTAGCAACGCTTTCTTCTTGGTTGGAAAGACGCTCTCGCAAGGCATCATGGGATATTCTTGCTTGGCAAAGCTAATGCTCGCTGACTCATGGGAAGTTTCTCCAGGGTTCAACTTCCTTTATTCATGTCTGTTAATTTTTATCGGCGCGCACATTTCGAAATTTAAACTTTCAATATTATATTGTGACATTGTTTAAGAACACTTTACACTTTCTATTTATATATAATAATTATTCTGAATATTATTACTACATTAATATTACTTGTACTTTATTTAAACTTAATATTTATTATTTATTTTGGTTGGAAGATGTCCCATGCTTACAGAAACCCCCTCCTTCGAGATTCTCATTACGCAGAAATAAGAATCTCGAAGAAAAAAAACATGGAAGCTGGGACATTCCAACCCCTTGCCACCTTTTACGGAGAACAAGATTAGTTCTAATATAATTTTGAAATAATTTAAATTCATTATTTAACAATTTTAAAAACAAAAATATCAAAAAGTTTTAACATCATCAATTTTGGTAAACCTTATTAAAATTTCAAAAGCATAACAAATTTTCTGCATTGTTACAGATTTTTCAAAAACATCATCAATTATTTTTAAGTATTACATAAATCTCAAAAATATCATAAATTTCAAAAATGGTACATTCAACATAGACAGAAATCATTTCTCAACATGTTTTCAACAAACATAATATTGTTCATGATACATCAAACTACAGAAATCAAAAGTCAAATAAAAATCATATTACAGAATGTGATACAAAAATATGATAAAGTATATTATTCACGACATAGCAAACATGAATTCTTTAAATGAGTCAAGTAACACATAATATTACAAGGTATACAGCATAAAATCATTTTCAATTTGTAAACTAGTCATAACAAACAATATTAAAACATATAAAATGTGAACAAGTAGATAATTTTCAATCATATCATAATGCAAATGATATTTAAAAGCACAAAAATTAGACATCATATGTCAAAACATAATCAAATGTGCATAACGTAGCATCATTGTTAATTTTTATTATTTTACAACAGCAGAAAATTGTATAACATTGTACATGTGAACAACAGAAATAATCATCAAATCATAGACAAACAAATTTCTCAAAATTTTCATATCATAAAATCAACATCACATATCAACATCATTTCAAAATACATCATTAAACTTGTTCATGAACACAATCAATTATTATTATTTCAAATCATCATCTTTTATGATTCACTTCTTCATCATTACAATTTTTTATTATTAACTCTTTCATGATTACTAAGTCATCTTAATTCATTACACTGTTACATTTTTAAAAATCAAAATCATCTATCTTTTTTATTATTACATGTTAACAAATTTATGAAACATATCACATTATAAGAAATTTTTTAAAACATACAAACATATTTATTTTATGGCTAAAAAGAAGATTTCTTTTCCAATCAAAAAACCCATCCCTCAAATTCATAATTGAGAATTCATATTTCCCTATCATTTTTATCTCTTAATCAAATCATTTTATTATTATTATTTACCTAGGATTTCAGGAATCTATCTCAACTTCATCTCTAACAGTTATTTGGTACATTGCCTACTTTCATTTTAAAGAAGAAAAAATTTTAATAAATCAGTTCACCAATAAGACTCTCTTGTCTTATAAAAAAATCATCAACCTCGTAGAATGAGAGTATTCCCTTTGGAATCTCTAAAAATTACCATCAAGGATTAGCGTCCATTTTGGAACCCCTAATCAAATATATCATCGCAGCAAAATCGTAGAAAAACTCGTAGAACATCATTTAAAGATCTAGCGTCACATTGGAACCCCTAGTCTATTATTTATCGTCGAACCTCATCGCAGAACATCATCACTTGACCCCCTCAAAAACCTCATTACTCTTACTGATTTATTAAAACAAACTACATATTATTATTCATTAACAATTCCAATTACCAAATACTAAATCACAATCCAAATTATTTATTATCTTCCTGAAATCACCCTCCTTTCTAAAAGTTTCATTAACATTATCTCAATATCTCCTCAAAAAAAATTATTTATTATTCACTTTCCTTTAAATTCTACATCATCTATTTATTAATATTCATCATAGTTTCATCAAAAACATCTCATCTTATTTAAAATATAATCACCACTGAATTATTTATTATTATCATTTAGCCATTTGTAAATCCTGTATTATTATTATAAGGTGTTTAAAGTTATATCTATGACTTTACCATTGTTCACCTAAGCTCTTCTGCTGAACTTTATCTACATTATTATTATCAAAAATCAAATCAAGTATCCCAATCATTATCATTTATTTATTTACTTCTTATTTATCTAATGTATATAAAAAAATTATCAACCCAACCTAACCGTCTGAAATGTATGGACCTAGTTTATTCTGTCGTTATTGTTTTTCACTTAAAATTACGTGATGGTTATTTGTTACCAACAAACAAATGTCACCGCAGTGATACATGAAGGTTATTTGACACCAACAAACAAAAAAACTCCTACTTAATTTAGCGAAGGTTCTTTGATACCAACAAACAAAAATCACCGTATTGGTACATAGAGTTTTTTGGTGCTTCGTCGAACTATGATCGTTACAGCTACGCCCTGGTAATTAGTAATTTGAATGGAATGTTTTCCATCCAAATTGTTCATTAACATCTCCTATGTGCACAAGGCAACATACCATCATTTTCTACATCCATTACGAGTAGTAATTAATCGGACAAGTCCTCATAGTTTGTTGTAATGGATGTTTTTTACTTAAAACTAGCTTTTTTAGCATTTTTAGTGCTCATACTCACAATCATTCTTCATCATTCATCACCATTAAGTTTATTTTTATTAATCATATCTTATTATATGTCAGATGTAAATTATGTTTATTATTATATAAATCTTATTTTTATTTGGAGTAGTCTTGGCTTCTATGCACTTTTCAACTCGGTTTAATTTAAAAAATTTTATTCTGAAGTTATGTATCATCTAATCATCAATTTAAAGTTTCTTCTGATTCTATCGCTAAAAGGTTTATTTGTTATTAAAAATTTATGAGTTAAGTTAAAATATAGATATCGAAATTCTAAAATTTATCGATTTTCTAAAGTATATACTTTATAAATCATGTTTCATTTATTTAAATTTGCTTATTTGTTCTTTCCTCAAATACTAATTCTAAGTTTGGCCTAAACGGTTTTTAAGGCTCTAACGTTAAATTATATTATACTTATTTAAGTTTCGTATTTGTTTGTGTACAAATATCAATTTCCAACACTGGTCTAAATGGGTTTTAAGCCTATCTTTAAATTAAATTTTATTTATTCAAGTTTCATATTTGTTTCTTTACAAATATTAATTTCTAAAACTGGCCTAAACGGGTTTTAAAGCTTATAATCAATATTAATCTTAATTGTGTTTTACATTTAAACATATTACCATTTATTTTAATTTATTTTAGTTGAAATTTTAAAATTTTGTGTTAATTTTATCCATCAATATCTAATATTTAACCACTTGAACCATTCTCTACCATTTCTATGTCATTCTGATCATACTAATAAACACTTATGTCACTACAGAATTCACCTCCCTTTGGTCAAAATGAGTTTGAATATTCAATACCTACTTGGTTCAGTACGAACCCCACAATGACCTTAGGTTAATGAACCCCTGTGACACTGTTTTCCGAAGTTCCCTTTGGTTCACCCTACACTACCTAACTGTTCATTGATGGATAAAATTTCTTTAATTCAACTACATTATATGTGCCAACCTTGTCACCCGAATCTACCTCGCCTAACACATATGCATTTTCTTTTTTAATGTCTAACACTTTATATGGTCCCCTATATAATAGAAAGAATTTTTTAATTTCACTTTTTAAACAAGAAGACAAGTAGTGGTTCTTTATCAAGACTAAATCATTAATTTCATATTTAATTGGTTTAACATTTTTGTCATGTAATTTGGCCCTAGCCTCAGCTTTATTTTTTAAATTATTTTTAGCAATTATTATTTTCTCATCAAAATCTATTTTTACATTTTCTGGGTATGTAATTAAGTTTTCATAGAAGTTAGGACACTTTTTCTTAAACATTAATTCATAAGGAATGCAATTTGTGGAGTCATGTATGGAATAATTCAAACACTTTTCTATGAACGGTACATACTCTGCCCATTGTTTATGGTTGTCATGTACATAGGTGCGAAACATTCTACCTAGTTCTCTCATACATCTTTCACTAGGATTGCTCTGTGGATGGTAAACAGATGTATTTCTTAAATGTATGCCTTCCCAACCTAACGTTTCATAGAATAGTTGTGATGTGAACTGACTACCATGGTCACTTAAAATCATTTTTGGTTTACCTACTTCCTTTATGTAATTTTTTATGATTTTTTCGCTTAAAATTTTAGCCGAAGCTTTCTTGATACTATACAGTTTTATATATTTTGAAAAAACATCTGACATTACAAATATGTACTTGACACCTCCCTTGCTAGTCGGCAATTCTCCGAATAAGTCTACTGCTACAAGTTCTAATGGTTCATTTGGTACATTACACTGCATTAAACCCTGTTGCTGTTGAGTCCTAACCTTACTTTTCTGGCATATTATACAAGATCTAATTCTTTGTTTTATTTTCTTTTCAAATTTTGGAGCAAAAAATATTTGTTTTAGGAATTTATAACATTTATTACTTCCTATATGGCCATATCTTGAGTGATAGTCATCAATAATTAAGTTTATAATTGATTCAGGCACATATAGCCTATATTTAAATGTATCATTCTTTTTGTAAAATAATATATCTTTATAAATAGTATAGTGTTCTTTTAATTCCTCACTATTCTCATCATTCAAATTAATCATATCCATTATATTTTTACAGTTAGGGTCTAAATTTTGCTTTATTATTATGTCCTTAAATAAATTTCTCAATTTTTTATCTCTATCTAAATTTTGTATTTCAAGTTTTGTTTTATAAATTTTAATTACATTCTTGTCATTATTATTCAAAGTTTCAGTTTCATTAATTCTAGAGATAACATCAGCTACAACATTTTCTTTTCCAGGACAATATTCAATCTTAATGTTATATTCCTGTAGGTACAGCATCCATCTTAAAAGTCTACCATTCGTGAGTTTACAGTTTTTAAGAAAAATCAAAGCTTTATGATCTGACCTTATTATTGTTTCGTTGCCTAAAATGTAGTTTCTAAATTTTTTACATCCAAATATAATACTCATTAGTTCTTTTTCTGTTATTGTGTATTTCCTTTCGAAATCCTGTAAGCTTCTACTAGCAAATGCAATTACTAAATGATCACCTAAACTATCAACTTGATATAGAACTACACCAAGAGCTACATCAGAGGCGTCGGTATTTAGATAAAAAGGTTTATTAAAATCTGGATGACGTAATATTATATTTTCCAAAAACTTTTCTTTAATTTCATTAAATGTATGTGTGTCATTTACTTGCCAATCCCATGCTTTCTTATTATTTATAGTTTTACTTGCCAACAGATGTTTAAAATTTGAGGTTAATTGTGCATAATTATTTCTAAATTTTCTATAATAATTACAAAGTCCAAGAAAGCTTTGTAATTGTTTCAAGTTCTTAGGAATAGGAAAATTTTGTATTACTTTTACTTTCTCCTCATCTGGCATTATTCCTGAATCAGATATGACATAACCTAAAAATTTTATTTTATTTTTACACAAGTTTGATTTGTTTAATTTTAAAGTAACGTTGAATCTTTTTAGTCTATCAAATATTTTATCTAGGTGCATTAAATGTTCTTTAAATGATTTAGAAGCTATGCAGATATCATCAACATATACAACTGCAAATTCTGTCACTTCAGGACCCAAAACTTGTGTTAGGCCTTTTTTAAATATAGATGTGCTAACATTTAGTCCAAAAGGTAACCTCTTAAATTGCAAATTCCTTCCATTAAAGTTAAACGCTACATATTTTCTCGAATTTTCCTCTAACGCTATTTGCCAAAACCCTGATACCAAATCGATGGTGCTTATGTATTTAACCCCCTCAAATCGCTGTAAAATGTCATCAATATGTTCAGGCGCCTCCCTGTCTGTTATAATTACTTTATTTACTTGCCTAGCATCTAGACATAACCTCACTGAACCATCTTTTTTGATTACACACACTAAAGGATTTGAGTATGGGCTATCTGAGTTCTCTATAATATCTAAGGCTATTAACTTTTCTATTTCTTTATTTACCAAATCTTTCTTGGAGTGTGGAATAGCATATGACCTATTTATGAATTTCTCTTTATTGTTTATATTTAATTTTGCGTTAAAGTTTCTTATTTTACCTGGTTTATCTGAAAATATTGATTTATATTTATCTAGTAAAGATTTTAATTGTTGTTTTTCATTGTCAATTGTAAGGTTAGTGTTCATTAAAACATCATTTATATTATTACACCAATCCTGGTCTTTATCACTAAATTTGTCATCATTTTCATAAAAAATCTTACTGTAATGCATAAATAGCACTTCCTGTGTAGGAATGACATAACCATTTAAGTTTTCTAACTCATTAAATATTAAACCTGTATCACATAACCTCAACGCACCTAACCTGTTGTCGTTGAACTTGTTGTAAAATTTTGTTGTTATGAGTTTATTATTTATTTCAAAACAAATGATTTCTCGTTTGAAGTCTATTTTTACTTCATGTTTTCTTAAAAAGTCACAACCTAATATTATATTTATGTTTAAACCATTTACCACTAAAAAGTTAATTGGAATTATTTCATCGCTAAATTTAGTTTCTATGCAAATTTGCTTCGTAATTGTTTTACTTCTAGTACCAGTCACACCCATTACAATTAAATTTGATACAGGAAGTTCCATTATAGAATTATTTAAAGTTTTATTTATGTTTAAGTATGTACTTTCATTAATGACAGTAATCTCAGATCCTGTATCTACTAAACAACTATATTCACCTTGATCTATTTTAATTTTAATTTCAATAATTTCCCCTTTTATATTACTAGTGTTAATGTCATTATAATTATCTTCCTTAATTAATTCCTCATTATTTAAAATCATAAGTTCATCATGTTGTGACTTTTTTGCTATTAGTGAAAAACTCTTAACCTCACTTTCATTTTTAGGCCTATTTATGTCTTGTGGCAGTAATCCGGCCATATCTATTCCTGCCTGGTTCCATTTCCCCTATTATTACTATTTCCATTGACATTTCTATTCTCAGAGCCCCTATTTACTGGTGGTGGTGGTCCATTATTATTATTTCCCCTAAAATTACCATTATTGTTACCCCTAAAATTGTTACCTCTGAAATTACTATTGTTTCCTCTAAAATTACTGTTGTGTCCTCTAAAATTATTATTGTCACTTCTAAAATTGTTATTACTTGGTCTATTATGGTTTATACTATGGTAGTTCATACTATTTTGGTTTTGAAAATTTCTATTTGGTAATTGTGCATTACCCATGTTTGGCCTGTTTCTGTAATCTATATAATGACCCCTATTTTCTATTACATTAGCATGTCTATTAAAATCATTATTAATTATGGATTGGCTTTCCTGCCAGTCCATTACTATTTTTTCTAAATTATTAAGGTCAGTTGGTCTAGCTGCAAGAAGTACTAATTTCAGACCTTCTGGTACATGTTTTACTATGTGTTTAATAAATGAATTTATTGGCATAGGTGGATCTAAATACTGTGTTTTGTGAAAAGATTTAATGATATAATTGTGTATTTCTTTGATTGGGCCCCTATACATTGGACCTAACATTAGTTTGCTTCTAAAACTTTCCTGTTTTTCTTGGGACCAGAATCTATCCAGAAAAGCATTTTTGAACTGATCATAGTTTGACCATTCATCTTTGTGTGCCTCAAACCAAGTATAGGCTTCTTCCTTTAAAAATTTTTTCATATAACACACCATAATCTCCCAATTATTTTCTCTTATATCTTCTAAAACCTTAAGTGATTCCAAAAATGTTTTTGGGTGAGGCCCTTTTGTTTCATTAAAAAACTCTGAAATTAACACATCATTGAATTTCTCATTTAGCCATAGTGTAGGCTTAACGCCATAATTACCATTTTGTTTTAAATTTTGCAATTCTTTTGATAATTTACAATCTATATTATTAATGGCTAGATCCTGTTCATTACATTTAACAACTAGTTTATTTTCTAAAGTTTCAAAATTATTTTTAATGTCACTTCCTATTTTGGATTCAAAGGTTAATTGTTTATCTATCTGTCCTAGTGAAAAATTATCAATAACAGCCCTAATTTCTTCATCAGATTTAGCTATAATATTAAGAGTTTCAGTTTTAAAATTATCTATTTCTGTCTTAGTTTCTAATTTCAAATTTAAATTTTGTTTTTCTACGTTATTCTTAAAATCTATGCTGTCCTTTAACAAATTATCAAATTTACCATTAAATTCTTCTCTAAATTCTAATTTATCTTTTTCAAGTTTAGCATTTTGAGTGTCAAACTTATTGTTAAGTGTTTCTAAGGCTAATTTATTCTCTTCCTTCATTTGTTCAAATTTAACATCAAAGTTTTCTAATCTATCATTTATTTCAACCTTATTTGAATTTATTTCTTCTTTTAATTGTCTAAAATTAATCTCACATTTCTCAGATTGATTATTCATAGCTACCTTCATTTCTTTAAAATTATTTTCAGATTTTTCAAATTTATTGTCACTATCCAATTTATTTAATTTCATATCGTCTCTTATTTGTTTAAAATTACTTTCAGATTTTTCATTCATACTCGTTAGTAATCCTGCCAGATAATTTAATGATATTACATTTTCTTCTTTGGGCGACTTAACCTGTTCTAAGATATTTGTCTCTGCCATGCTTTCAGACTCAGTAAAGCTAACTCCTAAACCGGATTCGTCTAAATTATTTTCATCTGTTTCCATCTTAAATTGTATTAATTATAAATTCTCAATTATGATATTTTTATATTCTCCAATTATCTCTTTATGTAAATTTACTTTAATTTTCATTTTAGAAATGTGTATAACCCTGTACCACGCTATAATCCTAACTGCTTTTTCGAAATGATAAGTAGAATCGGGCGCCATGTGTATGTGGAGTGAAGTTAACTTATGTATTTATTCAATAACATCAATTACTTTAAAACAAAATTTAGATTATTTATAGTTGTAAGTCTGCGTTCTTACAACTTCATTACTATTTACCTGAAGGGTAGGGTATCAAATTCATTTGTACTAGCAGCTATTCATACAACGTGGCACAGGTTAACACAAATTATCTTAGCCAGACATAGTTAAAACAAGAAACCTTCCCTTTATTGTATAACTCAAAAACAAAGACATAATTATCCAAACAAAAACATCATTAGCATACAATTATGTGAAATATAGAAAATGTACATGTGTAAGTTATTGTTCAAAATCAAAGTTCTTAAAATGTTCCCAATTAGATCGTTGAAATTATATTCTCAAATATTTTACACTTTACTCACGAGTAACCATTGTCCATAACTTTGAGTCCTTCTAACTTCATTATTAACGGAGATTTTCCATCTTGGACTGAAACGAGTCTGTCCAGCCAACTTCTATTACGACTATATCGTGCAGGATCCTGACAAAGACTCGCTTAGCAACGCTTTCTTCTTGGTTGGAAAGACGCTCTCGCAAGGCATCATGGGATATTCTTGCTTGGCAAAGCTAATGCTCGCTGACTCATGGGAAGTTTCTCCAGGGTTCAACTTCCTTTATTCATGTCTGTTAATTTTTATCGGCGCGCACATTTCGAAATTTAAACTTTCAATATTATATTGTGACATTGTTTAAGAACACTTTACACTTTCTATTTATATATAATAATTATTCTGAATATTATTACTACATTAATATTACTTGTACTTTATTTAAACTTAATATTTATTATTTATTTTGGTTGGAAGATGTCCCATGCTTACAGACCTATCATGTTACAACTAGGTTCTCTAAATGGTTTTTTGTCTTCCGTCTATACCTCCTACTGGTCTATTTACAAGCTATATTTATCACTATACTTTTAAATGTCCCAGTAATATTCTGTATTAACATTTCGGGTAATTAGGACTGGAATATTCTGAATACTGCGTTTAAAGCGTTAAGTGTAATTAAATCATTTGTAATTAACCCTAGATTACTTTTCTTAGTTCATTGTTAAGTGATCACTTTTCATTCGTAAATTTTACTAGATTCTGTTTTTATATTTATTATTATTTTTTAAACTTTACTTTAGTGTTGACTATTTTTTATATTAAATCCTTTATTGTTTTTAAGTGTTTATAAAAATATTTAACAATGAATTCCTACACATTTTAACTGTAAAAAAAATTTTTTACCACCACTACAAGTACGTTTAAAATAAAAAATTAATCTGGAAAAAAAAAATCGAAAAAAATATAAATATTATTTTATTGGAAAAATTAATCGGATATTCATAAAATACATCATTTTTAAGTGTTTACTTTATATAAAAAGAGAAAAATGATTTACAATAAGTTCATTAGGTAGAATGCCAAAAATACCAAAATTAGAGTTCTGTCTTCACTGAGAATCACATTCCTTGCAGTGATTAATATACACTTAATAGCTAAATCAAACATTTTGAACTCTAAAATCACTATTTACACAATAAACTATTTATAACACTAAAAAACTAACAATATAAAAATAATAATTTACAAAAAAACATTCAAACACTTAATATTTAAAACTTTCGCAAACACTATTCTTTCGTAAAATATACTACGCTAGCTTGAGTATGGTAATAACGGTTCAACCTTGAGCTTAGCCGAAGAGACACTGGCCTCTATTCACAATGTCAGAAAGGTAAACAAAAAGACAGAGAGTGTCCGTCTTTTGTCTACGAGTTCTCCAAATTTTACAAAGGGCGGGTCGTAATTTTTACGAATGAGTAGTGTTCTAGGGTTAAATTTGTAATTAAAATACATTGTTGTGGTAATGATTATTATAGTTGTGGTATAAGATAGTCATGCTGATTATGAATTATACACAAGAATAAAACTTTAAGTGTTAATCTTTAAACTTGTTGGGGCAAAGATATTGTCATAGGAAATACTTGCCCAATTATAACATAGCCTTTGAATATAAAGTGTAATTAATAGCCGAGGTGTTGTGTAATCCATTTTAAATTAACTTACTAAATAAAGGTAATTACATGTTGGGTCTGCACTGAAAGTCTTCTATTTGTAATTTTGATACTATTTATAACAGTAAACTGTTATCACAATTAAAATCAAATCACTGATTATGTTACACAGAAGATTGTATCACAACTTATATTATCTGTAATGCAAATTATAGTTACTTAAAACTCACTTGTTTTATGTAATTTGTTCACTATTGTTTTGTTATTGAAATTAAATGTATAATTTAATTTTCAAGGAAAATGCTGTTTTATTACTTGCACCATTTACATTGTTGTTTGTAGATTCAAGACGAGTGATTTATTAAAAGAATTACCAAATAGTTACGTTTCCCCCCCTTTTTTATACAGGTAAATTGGAGAACAGGAGAATTATTGTAAGAAATTAAAATTTTAAAGTTGGTGTATGGCTGTTGGAGTTCATTAGCTTTCATTTGTTGTACATTGTATTTTTGAATTTTTAGTGGCCATCATGAAACTAACTTTAAAATGTTAAATGCAAAAGTTGTCATGAGACATATCATTTAACATTGCTTTTGTGATATAAAAACATTGCTGCTATTCGTGTTTAAATATATTATTCATTGATTGTATGGTTTTTGCACTTGGAGACAATAAGAAAAAATTAAGAATATAACCGTGTAGTTCTAAAATAAAAAAAATATTAACTATTATTGATAATTTGTTTGTTTGTTGGTACAGTTTATTATTATTAAGTTTTCTTTTTCTTTCATTACCAAGTTTGATTCTATTAATTGTTTAGTGAGATAAGATCAGGCCAGGTAGACTTCATTGTCTATAGTGTAGAAAACTTATCAATAATAAAATGTATCAACAAACAACAATATTTTCAATAATAGTTGAGAATGAAAAGGTGTAGTAAACTGTTTGGGAGGGTCTGTCTTCAAACTGTCAAGGTTACTACCCTTGGCTATACACAAACCGCCAAGCCAAAAAGGCTGTTTTTGTAAAATTTCACTAAATCATTCATAAAATGTTCAAATTTGAAAATAAAATTTTGATTTTTGGTTTGTTGTATTCCTAACGATACCTGTAATAATTATAACGTTTATTAAGTGCTTTTAGAGCTTTTTATCAAATTTTAAGTAACTTACCTAATTGTAAGTCTGCGTTCTTACAATTCTACATTTAAATTTACTATTTTAATTATCCTAAGGGGCAGGATTGTAATCTCAAATCGTACTTACAGTTACTAGCATAGCATGGCACATGGTTAACACAAATTAATTTAGCCAGACATAGTTAAAACAAGAAACCTTCCCTTTATTATATTACTCAAAAACAAAGACATTATTATCCAAACAAAAACATCATTAGCATACAATTATGTGAAATATAGAAAATATACATGTACAAGTTATTGTTCAAAATCAAAGTTCTTAAAATGTTCCCAATTCAATCGTTGAAATTATATTCCCAAATATTTTACACTTTACTCACGAGTAACCATTGTCCATAACTTTGAGTCCTTCTAACTTCATTATTAACGGAGACTTTCCATCTTGGACTGAAAAAGAGTCTGTCCAGCCAACTTTTATTACGACTATCTCGTGCAGGATCCTGACAAAGACTGAGAAAACCACGTTTCCTCCAGACGCTCGGCAAGCTAACGCTCAGGCTCATGGGAAGTTTCTCCAGGGTTCAACTTCCTTTATTCATGTATTGTGCAACGTTGGATAATTTCATCGGCGCGCACAGTTTGAAATTTAAACTTTCAATGTTTTACATTGTTTTAGAACACTTTACACTTTTTTTTATTTATATATAATATTTATTCTGAATATTATTACTACATTAATATTACTTGTACTTTATTTAAACTTAATATTTATTATTTATTTTGGTTGGAAGATGTCCCATGCTTACAGAAACCCCCTCCTTCGAGATTCTCATTACGCAGAAATAAGAATCTCGAAGAAAAAAAACATGGAAGCTGGGACATTCCAACCCCTTGCCACCTTTTACGGAGAACAAGATTAGTTCTAATACAATTTTGAAGAAATTTAAATTTATTATTTAACAATTTTAACAGCCAAAAATATCAAAAAGTTATAACATCATCAATTTTAGTAAGCATTATTAAAATTTCAAAAACATAATAAATTCACTGCATTATTACAGATTTTTCAAAAACATCATCAATTATTTTCCAAAAACATCATAAATTCTAAAAATGGTACATTCAGCATAAACAGAAATCATTTCTCAACATGTTTTTAACAAAACATAATATTGTTCATGATACTTCAAACTACAGAAATCAAAAGTCAAATAAAATTCATATTACAGAATGTGATACAAAGTATATTATTCATGACATAACCAATATGAATTTTTTAAATGAATCAAGTAACACATCATATTACAAGGTATACAGCATAAAATCATTTTCAATGTGTAAACTAGTCATAACAGACAATATTAAAACATATAAAATGTGAACCAGTAGATAATTTTCAAATCATATCATAATGCAAATGATATTTAAAAACACAAATTTGACATCATATAATTCATCATCAAAACATAATCAAATGTGCATAACGTAGCATCATTGTTAATTCATTATTATTTTACAACAGCAGAAGATTGTATAACATAGTACATGTGAACAACAGAAATAAATCATCAAATCATAGACAAACAAACTTTTGTAAATTTTCATATCATAAAATCAAACATCACATATCAGCATCATTTCAAAATACATCATTAAACATGTTCATCAATACAATCAATTATTATTATTTCAAATCATCATCTTTTATGATTCACTTTTTCATCATTACAATTTTTTTTTATAATTAACTCTTCCATCATTATAAAGACATCTTTATTCATCATCACTGTTACATTTATTAAAATCACAATCATCTACCTTTATTATTATTATCACATCTTTTAAAAATCAAAATCATCTATCTTTATTATTATTACATGTTAACAAATTTATGAAACATATCACATTATAAAAAAATTTTTAAAACATACAATCATATTTATTTTATGGCTAAAAAGAAGATTTCTTTTCCAATCAAAAAACCCATCCCTCAAATTCATAATTGAGAATTCATATTTCCCTATCATTTTTATCTCTTAATCAAATCATTTTATTATTATTATTTACCTAGGATTTCAGGAATCTATCTCTACTTCATCTCTAACAGTTATTTGGTACATTGCCTACTTTCATTTTAAAGAAAAAAAATTTTAATAAATCAGTTCACCAATAAGACTCTCTTGTCTTATAAAAAAAATCATCAACCTCGTAGAATGAGAGTATTCCCTTTGGAATCTCTAAAAATTACCATCAAGGATTAGCGTCCATTTTGGAACCCCTAATCAAATATATCATCGCAGCAAAATCGTAGAAAAACTCGTAGAACACCATTTAAAGATCTAGCGTCACATTGGAACCCCTAGTCTATTATTTATCGTCGAACCTTATCGCAGAACATCATCAACTGACCCCCTCAAAAACCTCATTACTCTTACTGATTTATTAAAACAACTACATATTATTATTTATTAACATTTCCAATTACCAAATACTAAATCACAATCCAAACTATTTATTATCTTCCTGAAATCATCCTCCTTACTAAAAGTTTCATTAACATCATCTCGACATCTCCTCAAAAAAATTTATCTATTATTCACTCTCTTAGAAATCTACATCATCTATTTATTAATATTCATCAAAGTTTCATCAAAACATCTCATCTTATTTAAAATATAATCACCACTGAATTATTTATTATTATTTTTTAGCCATTTGTAAATCCTGTATTATTATTATAAAGTGTTTAAAGTTATATCTATGACTTTACCATTGTTCACTTAAGTTCTTCTGCTGAACTTTATCTATATTATTATTATTAAGAATCAAGTCAAGTATCTTAATCATTATCATTTATTTATTACTTCTTATTTATCTAATGTATATAAAAAAATTATCAACCTAACCTGTACGTTTGCTATTATTAACCTAACCTATTCTATCGTTACGTTTTACACTTAAAATTACGTACATAACCTATAATTGGTTTTAGCATAATTAATGCTCACACACCCAGTCATTCTTCATCATTCAACATCATCCTGGTGTTTTCATTAATCATATCTTATTATATGTCAGATGTAAATTATGTTTATTATTATATAAATCTTATTTTTATTTGGAGTAGTCTTGGCTTCTAACCACTTTTCAACTCGGTTTAATTTAAAATTTTTATTCTGAAGTTATACATCATCTAATCATCAGTTTAAAGTTTCATCTGATTCTATCGCTAAAAGGTTTATTTGTTATTGAATATTTATAAGTTAAGTTAAAATATAGATATCGAAATTCTAAAATTTATTGATTTTCTAAAGTATATACTTTATAAATCATGTTTCACTTATTTAAATTTGCGTATTTGTTCTTTCCTCAAATACTAATTCTAAGTTTGGCCTAAACGGGTTTTAAGGCTCTAATCGTTAATTATGTTATACTTATTTAAGTTTCGTATTTGTTTGTGTACAAATATCAATTTCCAACACTGGCCTAAATGGGTTTTAAGCCTATCTTTAAATTAAATTTTATTTATTCAAGTTTCATATTTGTTTCTTTACAAATATTAATTTCTAAAACTGGCCTAAACGGGTTTTAAAGCTTATAATCAATATTAATCTTAATTGTGTTTTACATTTAAACATATTACCATTTATTTTAATTTATTTTAGTTGAAATTTTTTAAATTTTGTGTTAATTTTATCCATCAATATCTAATATTTAACCACTTGAACCATTCTCTACCATTTCTATGTCATTCTGATCATACTAATAAACACTTATGTCACTACAGAATTCACCTCCCTTTGGTCAAAATGAGTTTGAATATTCAATACCTACTTGGTTCAGTAAGAACCCCACAATGACTTCCGTTCAACAAATCCCTGTGACACTGTTTTCCGAAGTTTCTTTTTTGGTTCATTTCTAATTTTATTTCAACCCATTCATATTAATCACCCCCTCAAAACATCGTACATTTTAAAATTATTTAATTTATGAATTTGGTAAATATGTCCTTCAGGATGCACCTTCCATTGGGTTGGTGAATATTTACTCTAGGTTGCTCCTCCTAATTTAGCCTAAACTGTCCTCGTTTTAGTTAATATAACATTTTATCATTTTAATTTAGTCTATTTATCTTAGGTTATACCTTAACTTATCCAGAAATTTATCTAGGAGTCTATTTAGATTCTATTCTTTATGTAAAAACAACTTTATTCAAATCCACATTAAAATTTATTACATCTGCACATCCATTTATGATTAATTACGTTATCGTCCTGTCTGTTACATTATATTACTTTATTTTTAATTTTACTGTCTTCCTGATCAGTATTTCTTTTCTTTTTATGGTTTACACCCAATCTAAACACTTTTTCCGACATTAACTTTTTCTTATGGTTCTGGCCTAGTCTAACAACTTTGCTAACACTAAACTTCATTCTAAATTCCTGCCTTAACCTATAACTCGTCTCTCTAAAATACTCTCCATGATTGACCCCCTCTATACTCCTAATTTCCTTGAATACTTCCGTATAATCAACTAACACCTTTACATATAGTTCCCCATAACACCCTTGTAGCCTAATTTTATCTTTATCTAAACTTTCTTTTTCAACAATACACTTATTTTCATGATCCTGTATTCTAAATTCATTCCTAATCTTTTTAATAAAAACTTCCTCATTATTTAAAATCATAAGTTCATCATGTTGTGACTTTTTTGCTATTAGTGAAAAACTCTTAACCTCACTTTCATTTTTAGGCCTATTTATGTCTTGTGGCAGTAATCCGGCCATATCTATTCCTGCCTGGTTCCATTTCCCCTATTATTACTATTTCCATTGACATTTCTATTCTCAGAGCCCCTATTTACTGGTGGTGGTGGTCCATTATTACTATTTCCCCTAAAATTACCATTATTGTTCCCCCTGAAATTGTTACCTCTGAAATTACTATTGTTTCCTCTAAAATTACTGTTGTGTCCTCTAAAATTATTATTGTCACTTCTAAAATTGTTATTACTTGGTCTATTTTGGTTTATACTATGGTAGTTCATACTATTTTGGTTTTGAAAATTTCTATTTGGTAATTGTGCATTACCCATGTTTGGCCTGTTTCTGTAATCTATATAATGACCCCTATTTTCTATTACATTAGCATGTCTATTAAAATCATTATTAATTATGGATTGGCTTTCCTGCCAGTCCATTACTATTTTTTCTAAGTTGTTAAGGTCATTTGGCCTAGCTGCAAGAAGTACTAATTTCAGACCTTCTGGTACATGTTTTACTATGTGTTTAATAAATGAATTTATTGGCATAGGTGGATCTAAATACTGTGTTTTATGAAAAGATTTAATGATATAATTGTGTATTTCTTTGATTGGGCCCCTATACATTGGACCTAACATTAGTTTGCTTCTAAAACTTTCCTGTTTTTCTTGGGACCAGAATCTATCCAGAAAAGCATTTTTGAACTGATCATAGTTTGACCATTCATCTTTGTGTGCCTCAAACCAAGTATAGGCTTCTTCTTTTAAAAATTTTTTCATATAACATACCATAATCTCCCAATTATTTTCTCTTATATCTTCCAAAACCTTAAGTGATTCTAAAAATGTTTTCGGGTGAGGCCCTTTTGTTTCATTAAAAAACTCTGAAATTAACACATCATTGAATTTCTCATTTAGCCATAGTGTAGGCTTAACGCCATAATTACCATTTTGTTTTAAATTTTGCAATTCTTTTGATAATTTACAATCTATATTATTAATGGCTAGATCCTGTTCATTACATTTAACAACTAGTTTATTTTCTAAAGTTTCAAAATTATTTTTAATGTCACTTCCTATTTTGGATTCAAAGGTTAATTGTTTATCTATCTGTCCTAGTGAAAAGTCATCAATTACAGCCCTAATTTCTTCATCAGATTTAGCTATTGTATTAAGAGTTTCAGTTTTAAAATTATCTATTTCTGTCTTAGTTTCTAATTTCAAATTTAAATTTTGTTTTTCTACGTTATTCTTAAAATCTATGCTGTCCTTTAACAAATTATCAAATTTACCATTAAATTCTTCTCTAAATTCTAATTTATCTTTTTCAAGTTTAGCATTTTGAGTGTCAAACTTATTGTTAAGTGTTTCTAAGGCTAATTTATTCTCTTCCTTCATTTGTTCAAATTTAACATCAAAGCTTTCTAGTCTATCATTAATTTCTACTTTTAATTGTTTAATATTAGCCTCACATTTCTCAGATTGATTATTCATAGCTACCTTCATTTCTTTAAAGTTATTTTCAGACTTTTCAAATTTATTGTCACTATCCAATTTATTTAATTTCATATCGTCTCTTATTTGTTTAAAGTTATTATCACTATCTACCTTCATTTCTTTAAAATTATTTTCGGATTTTTCAAATTTGCTATCAAACTTATTATTCATTTCCTTAAAATTATTTTCAGATTTATCATTCATACTCGTTAGTAATCCTACCAGATAATTTAATGATATTACATTCTCTTCTTTAGGTGACTTAACCTGTTCTAAGATATTTGTCTCAGCCATGCTTTCAGACTCAGTAAAGCTAACTCCTAAACCGGATTCGTCTAAGTTATTTTCATCGGTTTCCATCTTAAATTGTATTAATTATAAATTCTCAATTATGATATTTTTATATTCTCCAATTATCTCTTTATGTAAATTTACTTTAATATTAATTTCAGAAATGCGTATAACCATGTACCACGCTACTTTTGCAACTGCTATTTCAGATTGAGGACCAAACGGGCGCCATTTTATAACGTTTATTAAGTGCTTTTAGAGCTTTTTATCAAATTTTAAGTAACTTACCTAATTGTAAGTCTGCGTTCTTACAATTCTACATTTAAATTTACTATTTTAATTATCCTAAGGGGCAGGATTGTAATCTCAAATCGTACTTACAGTTACTAGCATAGCATGGCACATGGTTAACACAAATTAATTTAGCCAGACATAGTTAAAACAAGAAACCTTCCCTTTATTATATTACTCAAAAACAAAGACATTATTATCCAAACAAAAACATCATTAGCATACAATTATGTGAAATATAGAAAATATACATGTACAAGTTATTGTTCAAAATCAAAGTTCTTAAAATGTTCCCAATTCAATCGTTGAAATTATATTCCCAAATATTTTACACTTTACTCACGAGTAACCATTGTCCATAACTTTGAGTCCTTCTAACTTCATTATTAACGGAGACTTTCCATCTTGGACTGAAAAAGAGTCTGTCCAGCCAACTTTTATTACGACTATCTCGTGCAGGATCCTGACAAAGACTGAGAAAACCACGTTTCCTCCAGACGCTCGGCAAGCTAACGCTCAGGCTCATGGGAAGTTTCTCCAGGGTTCAACTTCCTTTATTCATGTATTGTGCAACGTTGGATAATTTCATCGGCGCGCACAGTTTGAAATTTAAACTTTCAATGTTTTACATTGTTTTAGAACACTTTACACTTTTTTTTATTTATATATAATATTTATTCTGAATATTATTACTACATTAATATTACTTGTACTTTATTTAAACTTAATATTTATTATTTATTTTGGTTGGAAGATGTCCCATGCTTACATAATTTTATTACAATGTTTGTGGAAATCTGTTGATAATTTTTTTAACTCATACTTTTTTTCAACAATTTTATAAAATTTTATTTTCAGGTTCTATAAACTCAAAAACCAATATATTTCGGTAATAAACTTATTTTTATCTTAAATTTTAGTGATTTTTCCATGTTTCCTGAAATTTATGGTCTATTTCTATAAACATTTTATGTAATGAAATATGTGTTTGTTGACACAGTACTCTAATTCATAAAATATCTGCTAAAAGTTGCTGCAACACACACATCAGTTGTTCAGAAAGATTACTACACATGATTCAATAAGCTTATTATATGCTTGTATGAATTTTCTGTAGAATTAAAATAGCATGGCCTAATCTGTGCTCAGGTTTCGGTGGCTCGTGCTAAGTAGACAGTCAGTCTATACTTGGGCTTAGGCTTGAAAGTGTTCATATTCCCCAAAGTGTCAAAATATTTGAAAGTGTTAACGTTTAACTTTTGACAGGAGAAAATTGCCGTGACTTAAAAATGACAAAAATAATAATTTTTTGTAATTCATAAAACAATACTGATACTTGTGTACATCTAGTATATCTTAAAATTTGATTTATCTTCCACTTGCATTTGATATACTATAACTAGTATTTAAGGACAACATTCCTATTTCTGTTAAGTTTTTTAAACATCTATTTAACATAATGGAAAAGATTGAGCTTGATTCTCTTCCATGTTTTGTCTACAAAAGAGTAAAAATATATTAACATGTGTACCTAATGTGGAATAAATCTGCAAAACTGCTGAAAACAAATAAATCAACACTTTTGTGAAACATAAGTGGCCGTCTCCATAAATGGCTAGTCGTCAACAGCTTTCAGTAATATATGCACTCACTTGTAAACTTTAGAATTTTACTGACAAGGTTGTCTTGAAAGATTTTCTATTGGTATACTAAGTAAAATTGTTTGGCCATATAGCTTTGTCCAAATAAAACAATTTAAAGTGTTGCAGTTAACCAGTTCAACAATATATTAATTTTAAATTTCCTGTTTTGCTGCTCAACTATTTTATTTAACCATTGCTAACTAAAATGTACTAAGGAGGAAAACTTTAATGTTCTTCACAGCCAAATCATAAAAAAAATAAAAGTATTTATCCTTTTTAACAAGCTTTATATTTTGCATAGGACAAGTCAAGTTATTTAGAAAAACACACAAGTAACTAATTAAGATTTACAACAGGAAAAAAAAAAAAAAAAAAAAAAAAAAAAAAAAAAAATGTATACAGTACTACCTTGTTTATCCGGACCTCATTCAACCGGATGTCCGGATTATCCGGAACAAAAAATAAAAAATTTAATCAAGCATAAAATAAAGCAAAAGCTTAAAGTTTCAAAATATTTGAATATTTACTGTATTTTGAATAATATTTATAATATTTTTAAACTTTAAGCTTTTGCTTTATTTTATCCTTGAATATGGAGTTTCAACAAGAAATATCTGCTATTACATTAATGTTGATAAAAACGTGATTTCCTCAACACTACAGTGTCGCCTTGAGGTATTAGGGCGGGTTGTTGATGCACTGGGAAGAGAAAGTGGAGGAGCAATGACCTCTGCATCACCATCCCCCTACCCCGATGCGGCATGACAGTGACCTTGTCTATTGTCTATGCCGGCGGGTAGTCTATCACCTGCTAGTGACCGGAATACATCATTACCATATCGTGCTGTGCCGTGTTTAGTTTCTTTACATTTTTGATCGGATACGGTTAATACTATTATATTCGTGTGTTAGCGTTTGTGCGTGGAAATGGCGACGAAACGAAAACGTAATGTGCTTACAATGGCCCAAAAGTTAGGCGCATTGAATCGTATAGACAGGGCCACATTGAAACGTCACACCAAATTATGTGTAAATATTTCAGGTGGGTAAATAAAATGTTTTTCGTCATTTACAGTACATTGTGTAATTTCGTGTATTGTGTAAATTGAATGACTGTGTAAATATTGTGTTTTTTCATGACATAAATGGTAAGTTATCATTTTATATTTTGTATTATTTATCTTTCTGATAATTAGGATTATCCGGATTTTTGATTAACCAGATCACTTCCGGTCCCAATTAGTCCGGATAAACGAGGTTGTACTGTACTTAGATTATCACAACGGTCTTAATAATTTTGAAGTTTTATTTCATCTAATTTACAGAACAGGTATAAAATTAGTGTGACCCTAGTCAAAAAATACAATAATCAAAATAACCAAGATACAATTAGTTCATATATTTAACATTGAAACTATATGGGCATTTATCTATGAGCCAATTTTTTAGACCAGATCTAAAACATTTATGCTGCGAGTTTTTTATTCTACATGGAAGCAAGTAATGAACCCCTGACATATGGGCTGTTTCCTACAGGTTTTATTCTTTTATGGCATCTAGTGAAAATCATATTTTTGTCTTGTATTGTATGATTTTGAAAGTCTTTATTTTTACTTGTGAAATTGGAGTTTCCTTTTACAATTTAAACATCTTATTTTGTTCCCCCTTCATAGCTTCACTTATAGTGAGGAAAGGTGTGTGTACATTCAGAGGTACTGGATCTACACCTTTCTTCACCTGGTCTTGACTTGATACCTTTTTTCATTTCTCAATCAGGTTTCTCTTGACCAACTCTTTTCTTCTAACCCTGATACTGGTTAGGGTTTTCTTCTAACCCATGGGATTTAAGACAGAAATCTCAGGGGGGTAGCAGAAGATGATAATCATATCTATATCTAAGGAAGCTACCCTCAGGACCGCTGTGTTTGAGCAAAAATCCCCATCCTGCTCGAGGTGACCATGCGTTAGTATGGTGGTGAAGTCTCTACAGCAAAAACGAAAATTTTTAGTCAAAATAAAGTTGAAAAAGATTTTTCTACTGTAGATGTTGTGATGGACAAAGTAACGGCTAGTTTTAGCACTGAATGCAATGTTGGAAATATCTTCTCATTACATTAATTTAATGATTAAATAAAATCTTTAGGATAATCTGGAAAATGTGTCTGATTAAGCCATATTCTTTTCTACATTTTCAATTCGACTTGTAACAGTGCATTGTCGGTTATTACCAATGGGCATTAATCAGTCAGTGTCTTACAACATACTTCAATTTCATTGTCATTTAGATTTTTGCATTGTTTAGCTAGTTGATGCAACTTCGATGATAGTTTTTCTAGAAGGGTTTTATGAGTTAAAAACCTTTCATTAATTTCTTGTAAGAAATAATCAAGAAATGAGACAAATATAACTCTCCTAAAATAATCTTCAGCATTAAAGCATTAATAATTTTGCCTTTGAACCTGTCTGACAAGGGGTGTTTGTATGGTTGTTCAGCAATCTTCACAGATTTATCATGTATCTGTTTGAATGTTTGTTCTGACTTTCTTCTGTTAAAGTTTCGGCCATACTTGAGTGCTGATGATAGGTCACATTCTTTGTTCTGCAAATACTTGTACAGTCCAAAAGCCAAATAAAAAAATCTTACAACTACAATAGTTGTAATGAAATTGCCATTTCGAAGAGCAGCTGAGAGTGTAAATGCTTTGTCTGCTGATTCTGCATCATCAAATCCCTCTATAACATCTTTCTGTCCAGAAATTGGTGACACCTAGCTGACGACCGAGTAACATTGGAACATTTATTTTTATACAAAATTTATTTTTAGGGAAACATAATTTTTACAGTCATATACTGGAATTGGGGGGGGGGGGTGAAGTATCCCGATATCCCTCTCCCCCTGGCTATGCCCCTGGTTGTAGGTTACGTTACATCAATTTTTAAATTTTAGATTTTTTAAAATAACATTACTAATATAATATGTTCCTAGTAACTCACTAAATAATTGAATTACATCAAATGAAAGGTAACATACAGAGAATAAAATGTTTAACCTGTTGTCTTTTACTTACCCAGTACAGTATATAAAGTATAGGGTGAGTATGGTAATTGCACAAAATTTTGACCTCCGTTTTTGACTGATCTTCATGGCCTCAGGAAACAGCAAAAATGATTTTCGACATGCCGTCCGTCAGTTGCCATTTTTGTCTGTATATAAGCACAATAGCAATCATGAAAATAAATATAGAAATATGAAATTTGATATTGGGGACTAAAGTGTGCTCATAAAGAACCCTATTTAAATTTTTAAATTGAAATGGTGCACATTTTAAAGAGGTTTTGTTCATATCTCATATTTTATTCAACTTATAATAAACTAAATTAGATATAAATTTACAGATTGAAATTCTGCATGTAATGGTACTAAACCCACTTTTATGTGATGAAAAATAGCAAAGTTATTGTTAAAATGTGTTTCAAACTTTTGCTCCCAAGAAAATGTAATATTTGTATAGTTGCAAGATCCTGCAGGGCCAAGTCACTGACACAAACATGGTGATTTGAGGCCCCTGTACATATGTTAAGCTTTGAGACCTACCAGAGTTGAAACACTGACATGAGCAAAGCGAGTGGAGGCTTTAATATATACGTGGCCGTTGGAGCCTCACTGACATCAACGACATAGTGATATACACAATTACGAGGTTCAGAAAACATGCAAACAACCGTTTTTAACAAACTTACCCTACTCCTTGATATGTAATTTTAGATTTCCTACGAGGTCAAAAAAACCAACTTTTGGGCATTACATTTGGAACATAAACTTATTACAACGACAATGTCACCTGTGATGTAAAACATGATGCAAAAATCACTGAAGATAGCAACATTGTTGTTGAAATGCGTTAGAGGAATAAACATATTTTTTGTGAGAAATTGTGTTCAAGTTTTATTATAATAAAAAAATTATTGTTTTATACAATTTATTATTATTTTGCTTTAATTCTTGTAAAATAAAATATTGTACATGTTCGATAGTTGACAGTTCTAGAGGTCAAAACTAACATACAATAGATCAATAGATTAATTTGTTACATAAATGAACTGTCGCCCAGGGCTGGTTAGATAATAATTATCTTCTGACCAACTACCTAAGGACCCCTGGAGGTTTATTAATAAATTGCTTGAGACACATATATATATCTCATGATTTATCTGTTCTAATACTTGAAGGTATACTGAAGAAGACAAACATACTAGGATAATTTATATGAATCCCCAGTTAAAAGTAAAAATATTTTTAAAACAATATAATTTGTTTTATATAAAAAATTTGTAATAACAGATGAAACCTCGGTCATGAATTTTAAATTATTGGAAAAGTACAAATGTTTTCATTTAATTTTAAGAAACAAGATTTTTTTTTTAAATTCCTGAGATTACATTCAAATTATTATTGAATATTATGGTAGCAAAATTCTTTACATACATATTTATAAGCGTGAATAAATAGATTTTTCCATCTTAAACTTCATGTCTATGAATTTCCATTGACAATGAAAACTCGAAGGTACTAAAATTAACACAAATTCAATGTTTGAACTAAATATAAGAAATCCAGAAAGATCTAAATAAGTTTTCCTCTTTGAACACATTTGTAATTTATATATTTTGTGTGTGATTTAGATGAACCACCTATATGTTTAAAATTAACACAGTTCTTACTGAAAGTGGGTTAGAATTTTTGATCAAGGTGTTAATAAATACAAAACTTACAGAAAGTTGTGTTAAATAAAATAATTATTTACAGATTTTTTGAATGGTCCCAAATGTAAGAGTAAGTTGAAGAAAATTTGGTACTAACGTATTAGCCGGAGGTCACCCTTATACAGTGCGCTGCGCCGGTTTTGGTTGTCATAAATATTTCAGTCGGAGTTTCCTTAGTTCGTTACGAATATAACGATACCAGATCAGTTTTGAAACTCCGACTGAAATATTTATGACAACCAAAACTGATCTGGTATCGTTATATTCGTAACGAACTAAGGAAACTCTAACTGAAATATTTATGACAATCAAAACGACCAAAACCGCCGCAGAGCAAGGTATAAGGGTGGCCTCCGGCTAATACGTAAGTACCGAAAATTCAATGTAAATAACTGGATATGTAAGTTCTGATTTATGGTTTCTTTTCAGTTGCAATGTTCATTGTACTCAATGAAAGTAATGAAAAAGAAAAGAGGAAGGTAAATCCCCATTATACAACTTTCTGTATATACGAAAAAGTAAAAATAAACTGCTAATACTAGATTTATATTACAATTTTTAGACAAAAGTCTTTTTATAATTGCCAATTATTTACTCTAATGGTTATACTTTTGGTTTTATTTTCACCAAACATTCATATTTATAAATCTTCAGTTAAACTTTTCATCCAAAAAATTGAGAAAATCGAAAGTGGGTAGTAGTTGATTCTATTGGTTTATGCATTAGATATAGCCTTTGTGTCACAAACTAATAATAAATCCGTCTTAAGCAAGGTGCGCCATCATATTACAATGAGCCAGGCAATTTTGGGTAACTTTTGATCGAATGACTGCAGAAAAAGAAGTATTAGGTTCCATTTGTTGGTCAAATTGAACTACCTTTTTGTATAGGGTACTTTTTAATTCCGAAAGTACAAAAAGGGTGCAAATCAAAATTTTAAAATATGAACCTATTTTTTTTTTTATTATAGGATCCATTTAAAATAAACTTTTATAAATGATTTTATTGTTGATACTTTTTTAAAAATATGCAACTGTTTAATGGCATTCAAACATGTTGACATTTTGGAATTTTCAGTCCTAGAACCAAAACTAAGCCTCTAATCAATACAATGGAAAGAATAAAGTTTTTAACTAAATCCTTTAGATAAATTGGAAATATCTGGAATTTTTGAAAATGATTGTCATTTTCTGGGTTTTTGGTTCAATTTCAAACATATTTGATTTAACAAATTTCTATCCAAATTGTTTGAATTTATCAATAAATTCTAATGGTATTTACTCTATAAAATATTTTGATTAGGATATTAAGTTTGATTCTAAGACTGAAAATTCTGAAATTACAACTTTCAATTCAATATATCGTAAACTGTAGCAAATTTTAATAAATGACCAAGCATAAATTATCTTAAAATATTATTTTATGTGTAATCATTTAATAAAAAAATATAGGTTTACATTTGAGATTTTTGACTTACACTCTCTGAGTTTGAGAAATTGGTCTGTATATAAAAATGTAATTTATTTTGATGAATATGTCAAAGCAATTTTGTTTACTTTTGTATTAATTGTTGTAAGCCTTAGATATACATATATTGTATAATACAATATTTACTCTATGTCAATTGCAGTCTCTGTTTTAATATACTGTACCTTAATTATTCTTGGCTACATGTCTTCAGGCTCTAGATCAGTCTTCTAGGAATTGCCACATAGACAAGAAGTAAATAAATGGGGAAATTGAAATAAATTATTATTCTATAAACAAAATTTTATATGTTTGATGTGTACAACAAAGGTACAAAAACGAGTGTAAAGTTAGGTGTTGTGTAAAAATGAGTTTTTAAGTGAACATAAATAACTGGCCTGACGATGATGCCTGTGGGAGTAGCCAAACATAACAAACAAAGACTTCAATTGACATAGAATAAATATTGTATTACTTTTGTATCTCTGTAAACATGTTAAATTTTACTTAAGCCAGAGCCTCGTCAGTTTGGAGGTTAAAATCTTAGTCAATCATATTAAACTACCAAGATCTTATTCCTCTGTAACACCTCGCACCACTTGAAGGTGAGGTTGGCACATCTGTTGTAACAGTTTGTCGAGGCAGTCCATTTTATTTGGGTTTAGAATAATTTAGGATTTACAACATAGAAAATACCACAAATAGAATGGACCCTTACATTTTGTGTAAGAAAGAAAAAAAAAGTACAAACAGTGGGTGAGGGATAGGCTAGATTTTGTTTTTTTTACCCTTCTTTTTAGTTTTATCTTATTTTTTATAGCCTTTTATTAACTTTATTAATAAAATTATACATGGAAATATCTTCTTCGGAATCCTTTGGCAGTAGAACTGGATGTCTCAACAAGACTATATCTGTAACAAAAAACTTCGGACGGGTATCTTCATCAAGACCACCCACATTAATTGATATCAAATTTTACATAGTGAAATTAAATCTAATAATATGAAATTTAATATATTTCAAACTCAAATAGCCTATTAATTTCATTATACATACTTCTCATACTACCTGATCATTGTTCAATATTCAGCGGTTTGGAAACTGAAGTTCTAAAAAAATAATGTCTTATAATGTCCTTTTCTCTTAAGTGTATATATCTTTCTATATTATAATATGTGTGCATTAGTAATATGGGTTGCATCTTTAATGTTATCATTATTTTTTAAAGTCTTTTGCTGTCTAGGATTTTTATATTTTTAAATAGGATTTTTGTATTTATGCAAACTTCTTTTATAATATCCTTTTGTAAAACTATATACTATTGTAAAAAATTACTTATAACTGTATAGTTATGATTTTTGTTAGTTTCATTTTAAATTAAATTATATATCCATAGTTACCAGACTAGTTTAAAAATTCTATTGTTGAAATTTCCATTATAATACTATTATCAAAAATACTGTTTAGAGAGCTGGATCAACACCTTTAATCTTGTAGTCTTGGGGTGGATCTGACACTATTAGAGCATTCGAGGGCTAGGGGTGATAGTTTATGTTCATTTCTTGCTTTTTTTGTAAGGTGATGATGATCTAGAGCAGGGGTCTCCAAACTACGGTCCGAGGGCCACATCCGGCCCGCGGACAGATTTTGTCCGGCCCGGGGAGAGCTAGCATACTTGAAAATTCCTTTTAGAGAACATATTTTTTATAGCAAATTAAATTTAGTTTACTGAAGTATTCTAATTTTATGTTGAATAATCACTATATATATAAACGGCTTTGTCCTGACTGACTGACTGAATGACTGACAGAGAATCAACGTAGAGCAAAAACCAACAAAGATATTGATACCAAAATTTAAAGGCATATTTGTATGAGGTCATAGACGCTCACTAAGAAAGGATTTTGCGAAATTTTAATTTTAAAGGGTATTAAATACAAAAAGAAAAAAAGTCAATTTCATTCATTTAATTTTAAACGTCAACATACACGCGCCTAGCGGCAAAAAGATAAGACTCGAATCAAAACAAATTCTAAATCTAATATTTTCCGACCCAATTATAACTAATCCAGAAAATTGTCAATCTAAAACAAATCAAAACCTATATTAAAATTGCGCCTATGAATTTGATTAATCCATAAAAAATAACAACACACAGTTAAAGACAAGAAAACTTAAATAATTTGTTTTTATCTAGACGTGAAAGGTCAACTTGGAAAATAACCGAATTGAAAATATAACTCCGATCTTTCGCCGATTATAAAAATACAGAAGACCTAGAGACAAAATGAGATATACAAAAATACGAAGTAGATATTTCTAAATATAAAACATCACCTGAGTTCATATAAATATTTAATAACAAAGACATAATCTGTGGAAATATGAACGAAAATCTGGAATCAAGATGGCGACCATTAGAAGCAAGACGTTAGTATAAAATACACGCCCACAGAAGTTTGTGATTGGAGAAGAATATCACGGGACTTTCTTCGCCGATATGAATAGAAATTGTATATATAAATAATAACTTTTTTAAAACAGGTTATTGTACACAATGTTATTTTCTCGGGAATATTAATTAGGACAGAGATTTTGTATTGTTATAAATAAAAGAGGCAATTTTCAATTTATAAAATATATCATTTACCATATATAAATAGGCCTACTATTAAATTCTAATGTCTTTTTTTTTTAATTAGGGCCTAGATTGTAACATATTGTTTTCTTAATTTTAAATATCTTAACGCAAGCTTTTATTGGTTTGTGTGTGTTGAAACATGTGTTGGTTCAATCTAGGCCTAACTTAAAAATATTATTTGTACTAGCTGGACATCGGAATCAACTGTTTCATCAGTTATTTTATTAAATTGGCTGCTATGGTAATGAATGCAAATAATAGGTACATTCAAGAAATATGTATTGGTTCATCTTTCTAGGCCTAACCTAAAATTATATTTAATTTATTTTACCTACCTTAATGGCAACATACACATATAATTTATGTTGTTGTGCACATCTTTGGCATAGTACGTTTCTATTGATATTTATAAATTTCATCTTTCAATAGTAGTTTTTTAGTTTTTCATAATGTTGTTTATTTATTGATACTACAGCTGCTAGACGCTGGGTTTAATGCCCAACGATTCTTTACGATTTTCAAAATAAATTTACAAATATGGAATATAAAAATTGTTTTTATCAAAATGAATCCTACTCTATGTTACTCTGGGATTGTGTAGCTTTTTTATTTAAAAAAAATGTTTTAATTGGTTTAGTAGTTCCAGAGATTAACCCCCTACATACAACAAAGAAATACATTTTAAGTCTTTATAATATTAGTATGGATATAAATACAAAACCAATTGATATATTATATATATTTTTATTATTATTATTATTATGACATAAAAATAAGTAATAGATACAATTTTAAATTTTTTTTGGAAATAAAATTTTCTTTAATATAGTTAGTTATTTTTTTTTATGTCTTTTATTTATTTTCCATTTAACCAGATGAGCCACAGCAACGCGTGGCCGGGTACAGCTAGTTATTAATATGACATCTACATTGATATGGTCATGGGCTAACTACTCATAACATTGTTGTAGGCTTATTGTTATTGTTTTTGTGATAAGTTGGATAAGGAAACACAGAATTGTAATGAGTAAAGACATGTATAATATGCAGAAAATTTAACTTCAGTATATAATAACTAACAAATTATTGAAATGAATCCAACTAACATTTTATACATTTTAAATAAAAACATAACTTATAACAAGCATAATGACATATGAAATACTAATGAGATTTATGTAATTGAGATTTTCCACTGACAATAGTTTGTAGTTGTGGACTAATTTTACTTGTACCAATTATTAAAAGAGATTTATGATGCTCATCAGTTAATTTAGATCTGTAAACATTTTTTGTGTACTTCATTTTGGAGAAGGTCTTCTCACACAAATAAGTAGTACCAAAAACAGAAAACAGCCCACGAGCAAATTTATGCAAATTATCAAATTGTGTCAGTGGAAGACTCTTATAAAATTCCAACAAAGATGAGTTTTGATATTATTTGTTCTTAATTATATCACTGCACTGTACATCAATCATTTCCATTTGAAGTTCCGGGGCTAGGGTTTCAATGTCAGTATCAAAAGGATTCTGAAAAATCTTAATTTGATTCGCAATGGCATCAAAGTCCGAGAAACGAGTATCAAAATTTATTTTCAAAGCACTCAAAGTTTCGATTGCAAAATCGATAGGAAACTCAGTCTCAGTGGTGTGGCTGAATATTTCACATGTTTTAAAATGTGAAAAACATTTACTTCGTAGTTGTGATTGAAACAGTATCAATTTCTTCCGGAATGATTTGATATTAGTGTATAAATCAGGAAGATGCTGGTTTTCTCCTTGCAATCTCAAATTCAGTTCATTCACATGTTTTGTCAAATCAACATAGAATGCTAACTTCCACAGCTATACGTTGTTTTGTAATTCAATAAGAGGGCGATGCTTTTCATTCAAAAAAATTTCGATCACTGCTCGAAGTTCAAAAAAGCGCTGAAGGACTTTCCCACAACTAAGCCAACGTATGGCAGTATGATAAGGTAAGTCATTTTCTCCAATCTCTTCAATAAATTGTTGGACTTGTCAGTGATTCAGCCCAAAAGATCTGATAAAATTAACAGTTGATATGACTGGTTTCAGAACTTCAGACATATCCAAACATTTTCCGCACAAAGACTGTTGATGAATGATACAATGTAAGACTAATGGTTTTGAACCACCGTCATTTTCTACAGCCTTTGACACAAGAGCGACACTCCTTTATCTTTCCCACTCATGTTTTTGCCTCCATCAGTTGTAATACATTTCAAGTTTTTCCATCGAAGGTTCTTTTGATTAATGGCCATTTCAACTCCTTTAAAAATATCTGTACCAGTAGTTGTGCCATGAATACTATACATATCAAGAAGTTCTTCATGCACTTCATAGCTTTTATCTACTCCTCGAATATAAATCAACACCTGAGCAGTATCTGACACATCCGTTGACTCATCCAAGGCCAAAGAAAACCACTCAACATGTCCATTTTTGTAGAACATTTGAGAGGATATACTTTCAGCAATGTTTTCTACCCTTCGAGCCACAGTGTTTGCTGACATACTGACAGTTTTTAATAAATTTACCTTTTCAGGGCACATTTCTTCGGCTACTGCAATTATGCATTCTTTGATCATTTCTCCATCGGTGAATGGTTTTCCACGTTTTGCAATTTCAAGAGCCACACGAAAGCTGGCACGAGTTGCAGCCTCTTGTTTAGTTTTGAGTTTTGTAAATGAAGATTGCTGCGATTTCAATCCACGCTTCATAGCTTCGAATTTTTCTGTCCGCAAACTTCCTGTATATTTTGAGTAATTTTGAAAATGTTTTGTTTCATAATGACGTTTAATGTTATATTCCTTGAGAACGGCTATGCTTTCATTGCAAATCAAACATAGCGCCTTGTTACTGGACTCAATTACGAAATACTGAATGTTCCACTGATCTTTGAATTTTCTGCATTCACTATCAATTTTTCGCTTCTTTTCCATACTACTAAATCACACACAAAAGCAACAATTCAAATCAAAATACTGTTACAAAGATGTCTTAAACTTAAACACGCACAAACACGTTTTAAGGAGGTACGCACTATTTTATTTCACAACAGTGTCATAGGAACTGACTTGTGGTTGTGCCACTAGCCTTCTTATAATATATTCCAATTACTGCCATCTAGAAGTGAGTGGAAGACACCAGAACTTTCTCGAACCAACGAGATTATTCTGTACGTGCTATTAGCGTCATCTGTTAGCGATAGAAGGTACTACCTATTTCCGCTTGTGTCCACCAGATGTCGTATCACGTTACTCCTCATGGGTCGTACTCTACGACTAATCTAGAAATTACAGATAATGACAGGAAAATTAATAATATGCAGTGTTGCCGTTTTGCGGACTTTAGTCCGATTTGCAGCCTTTTTAAACGTTGCGTACTTTTTCTGACTTTTTTTTTTCATCAGTGGACTATTTTACTTTTTACCACCGGCAACAATGATAATATGGCCCTTAGAACTTACTGGAGTAATCAGTATGGCCCTAAGGCTGGAAAGTTTGGAGATCCCTGATCTAGAGGTTAAGCAAGAAAAAAACTTTATACAGAAAGGTAAAATCTTAGATAGATATAATATAATAGATAATGTTTCAAAATAAAATTATTAAATTCTTGTATCTGCAATACTATACATGTAATCTATTAATTTCTTAGTTATGTCCTCTTTTACCTTGAAGTGTAGAGGATGAATAAAGAGCTCATCATTGCTCTCTTTGGATTGTCAGCGTCCTTTCCCAGTTCTAAGCAACTCCTTTGTTTCTATGTTTGCCCCACACACTATCGTCTCATGTTCTTTACCTTCTTCTGGGTCATCAACCACTACAACGTGCTTCATAAGTTTTTGAACCAATCAATCCAATTTTTTCAACCAATGCAACCATTCTCTGTAAGTGGTCAAATGACAGCAGTTGCACTTTTTTTATGCTATCTGCTATGAAGTCGACTTTTAATAAGGATCAAATGGTAATATTTCTAATTCTAGACATCGAGTTTTTCTTTTCTCTCTTCTTAAATATCTTATTTCGGGGTTCTGTGTAGCACTGAAATAGCTTGAATTAAATGCTCAGTTCTCAATAACATATTTAATTTATAGCCTTTATGTACAGTACGTTGATTTATATGGCACAATATTTTTCAAAGCAGTAATGGGGGAGGGTTTCTATACTGTGCTGAGCGATACGTCACTGTTTGTCACATGTTTCTATTCCTGATGAAATAGGAAAAGATTTTTAATTCAACTATAGGACTCAACATGTACAGGACGTGAGTATTCGGCACTTTTTGAATATTAAAAAAATATGTGTTTTAAAATTACACAATCAAGTATGTTCTAACATAATCTTCATTCAATTCTTCCAAATAGCTCTGTCCACAGAAATGTTAATCAATTTCTGGGGCTGATAGTTTATAGCTTCAATATCACCAGCAATAACCATTTATCTTAAAAACAGTTACGTTAGCAATCTAACGCATACATATGGTAGTTTATGGTGTTGGTAATTTTATTCAATTTATGTATTCAATTTTATCAGTAAGCGTGTGTATAGTTTGTTCAATATTTATTTGTTAAGTTTACAGTTAAACAGAAAGTTATAATGTATCCACTCGTTTGTGTGTTTGTTTTTGTAAACAATTAAGAGTTTGTAGTTTTTATTCGATTTTGATAACATTTACCTTGTAACCTTGATATGTAACATGATATGTAACCTTGATGTTAGAAACCGTTAAACAAATTTGTTAACCAGAAAAATCGCTAGAATAATTTTAAAATGGCGGTTGATTTACTCAATTAAAAAAAACTATTTTAAAGATAATTTTTCACTCAATTGTACACCGCCCCACTAACAATAGGCTGTTTCATGTCCGCTTTTAATTCTTCATCCAGTTATGCCCGAAAGTTTTTTCTACAATAAACAGAACAGTGTTTTAGTGTATTAAAAACGAAATTGTTTAAAACATAACTTGAAATTGAACAAAATCATCAATTAAGAGTTCAAATCAGTTAAGAGTTTTAGTCAAATAAAACATTTAAACTGTAATGATATTGAAAAAATGGTAACAAAACTTTAAAATGTTGGCTGTTTAAAATAGTTTTTCGGTAGTTACTTTTTGTTACTCTAGAATTTGTGTGTAGTGTACTAGTAATTTTACAACGGGTAGTCTCCATTTATTTATCGAAAGGTCGAGTTTGGTAAAATTCATTTCTTGTTATTAAAGTTTTAAATTTATAATGATAGAATGATTATTTCTATATGATTCCCTCCCCCTTATATACTGTAAATATGGTATGCAATTTAAGTCAGGTAGGGGATCTATCACATAAACTAAATTAAACTGCCATTTGTAGAAAATGTTAAATTGTATAAGTAGCTAAGATCAAGGGTTTTTTTTAACAGTTATTACAAAGGTACTCTGAACCTTGTAATTAATTGTGTATATCACAACTTCCATAACGTCAGCTAGGCCTCAACAGGCCTCGAAGATGTGTATGAGACACAGTCTCCATTCGCTCCACTCATAACAGTGTCTCAGCCATCGGGGGCCTCGAGCTGTACGTAACGGTCGTAGAGACTCTGCCTTGCTGGATCTCGTAATTATACGAATATCATTTTCTTGGAAAGTCATGGATTGGAATTACAGTTTGAACAAATAACTTCACTATTTGTCATTGTTGAGCGGTGGGGTTGGTATCATTATATCCAAAATTGAAATTTGCAAATTGTTTTCCAATTTAGGTTGATATAAATTGCATTACACACAGTATATGAATAAAAACTCTTTAAAATGGCCGACATTTTTCTGAATTTCAATAAAGTTGTATTTGTTTACACTATCATTCTCTATAGAAAATATCATATTTCAATTTTTTCCCCCGCTATGGCGTTATGTACAGACGACAATGATGACGCTGGCCAGAATATGGAAATCGAATTTTTGGTTTTCTGAGGCCATGAAACGTGAAGGGAGGCCTTCAACGGCTACAGGTGTCAACCAATATAGTTCCTCGTTCCTCCCATTTTAAGTTATACGTCTTCTATTTTGGTTTTTGTTTCTATCGCAGATGACAACTGGGTAATTCATTTATATATTTGTACTTGCATTAAGAAATGCTATTGTTTTCCATTTTTCTGTTGCTAAGATGAATTTAAATTTTTTGAAAAAGTTGCCGTAATATTTTAAAGTTTTTAATCGATATTCCGAAAATGTAACCTAACATTTTTCTACATTTTTATCCCCAAAGTAATGTTCACATTTAGCTCCATTCTTACATATCTCGCAAAGTGGTGATCATCGCCCTACATTGATCATCAACAAAATAATAACTTATCAGAAGTCTGTAATTTCGTTTCAATATCATATAAATTTTAGGTACCGGTAACAGAAAAAATGTATAAATAATATTTTGAAGTCTTCTACTAATATGTACACTACATTAGCCACATATATTTCAACATTGGAATATTTTGTGTACAATGTACTGTATTACTTTATAAACAAGCTGGTGGGAAGTTATTTGTTATCGCAGGTGGGCGTTGCTGACCGTAATTCTAGTCTTGCTTGGTAGCTAGTTACCGGGAATTCTGCCAACTAAATAAAGGGGTTTTGTTTTCCTCTTCTTCAGTTTTATTTAGTATAAAATCTCAACTACATAATTTAAAAGGGTGGTAACTTTGATTGTTAGTACTGTATAACTAATTAAAATTTTACGATAAATGGATTAATAAGAATAAATACGTGTAATAATAAATCATTATTTCTTCTGATTTTGTTTGTTAAATGATATTTTAAAGATGTAAGGCAATTGTGTTTTAAAGTGTCAGTGTTTTCTTAAATCTGTTTTAAAATGTTTCTTTTGATAATTTTTTGTAATAAATTCGTTTCGTTAATTATATACAACTAGTAAACCTGCACGGCTATGCCCGCATATGCAATACAACAATAAATAACAAAACACTATTGTAATGATTTCAAAATACCTAATGTTAATTATATATATAAATAAATCGAGTATGATATTGACTATATGAATTTTACTTCATTTTGATGGAAACCTTGGTACTATGATTTTGATCATCAACTACTTTCCTTATTATTTGGTTTTTCAGCATCAGATAGAATCTCCCCCCTCCCCAGGTTTGGGCTTGATTCCTTGATTGAATCAAGTAAATCATATTTTAGACCAAACCTTTGTTTAAAATACTACCAACTTATTCATATTAGTTTAGGCTAGGCATAATCTAAAATTCTTTTCAATTATTGAAGCTGTGGAACCTAATAACCTGCTTTACATTTTAGGACAGAACTTTGTTGCAAATACTGTACTAAATTGATTGACATTAGTGTGCCTAGGCCTAACCTAAAATTGTCTTAAGTTATTGAAGCTGATGAACCTAATAAGCTGATTTATGTATTATTTTTTATGCGAAACTTTTGTTTCAAATATTGTTCCTAATTATTTATATTAGTCCAGGCTACACCCAAACCTAAAAATTATCACAATAATTTAATTATTGATGCTGTGAACTCAATCAGCTGTTTCAACTGTTATTTCATGAAAATGGTTGCTATGGTAATAAATATTAAAATGACTAAAATTCGTCATATGTAATAGCCTATTCCTAGCTCAATATTTTCCATGTTATTACTTAATTTTGTGTGAATATCTCTATGTTGTGCAAAACTTCCCATAATATTAAAGATATTGCAATACAAAAATAACCAATTATCTTTGCTTTCTTTCTGAAATGGAGCTAATAACTCAGTAATAATAATATAGATTAAACAACAATAATATCATGTTTATCAGCTGTAATATACTCATCTGTGATATATAAAATTAATTAATGTTTGGCCATTAAAAACAGAGACAAATTGGGTTGTGTACCTGTTCATTTAGGTTAGGTCATTTTGATGCTTAACTGCGAAATAGCTGTTACAAAATAAATATATTTGTAACAATTTTTTTATGCAATTTTTAATGCAAATATAGGTTGATTTTGCTTCTTATTGAAATTTTGAATTTATAAAATAGCCACAAAACTAATAAATAAATCTACTGTAATTAGAATAGTAGAATATTTGTTTAAATGAATAGTTGGTTTATCGAATATAACGGACAGACAGGCTGACAAAATATATTCCATTTTTCTTTTTTGAAAATTCATTATTTTTATTTCTAGGTACTGTATTCAAAATTGCGTCCTGCCAAATCAATTTTAAGTATGTATATCAACTGTGAATTTAAAATACCATGAATAATATAAAAAATTAAGAAATAAAACATATGCAGATTAAAGTTTTTTCGTCCCAAGATACTTTGCCAGTAATATATAATTATGTAGTTTATGGATAAACAAAACAACTTCAAGGAATTGTAATTGAAACGTAATTACCATTAAAAAACTTCCACTGTGAGGTTCTGAAGTGAATCACCTTTGAAGGAATTTCCTTATCATTTCTAAAATTAAAATTATTATTATTTTTAATAAACACCAAAATCAATGCTGTCATATTTCGGTGGAAATGGTTGGGTAAAAATTAATCCATAAACAAAAGTCAATTAATTATGGAGATAAGCACAAGAAAATACATGGATACAAACGACAAAGCGATTATTTAATATGTTTTATAAGAAACTGGTTTGAAAAATATGGTATGGAATCCCTTTTAAATTAACTATAATTATTTATTATTAAATCTAGAAGGGCACCGTTACAAAATTAAAATTGTACATCGGTAGGGCCCAATAAATTTCAGGTAAAATCAATATCACTATGTTTTTTTTAAGTGTAATATTGTTGTATATATATATTAGAATCAAATTGATGGGCACCATCACGGTACTTACCCAGTACCATCATACAATGTAACACAAACAGATCTATATTTAATGTCCAAAAGTTGGTTTTCTGTAACTTGTATAAAATGTTAAATTGTATTGGTACATCCAATACAAAGAAGTCTAAATTTGTTAAAAACAGTTGATGCACAAAGTTATTAAACCTCATTATTATGTAATCACTTACTCTCTCGACGTTGGCTAGGGCCTAGCGGGTCTAGTAAATATATAATTATATTATAAAGGTACTCGCTACGCTCGAGTCGGTGACTCAGCATTGCCGGATCTTGTAACTCTACGATTATCACATTTTCTTGGGAAGTCGCGGTACTAAATTACGATTTTAACGATATTGTCGCTATTTGTCATCGTAGAGAGGTGGGGTTTATACCATTGCAGATTGAAATCTAAGAATTGTTTTCTAATTTATTGTGTTATAAGTTGATAACACATATACAAAACAGGACATTTGGCTAATTTAATGTTTACAGGTTTTGTTATTAAATCTATGTGTACACAATTATTTTTATATAAAAAAAATCATTCTTCAAAAAATGATGTAACATATAAAATTGTCATTTCTATACATTAATTTTTGTCAGATATTTTTCCTTACTCGATATTTTCGACAAACATTTTAATTAGTACGGTGGCCGATGGTGTCGGCACATGGGATGTCGGAACTGTTAATTTGTTCCTGTTTTACCTCCCAAGTTGCTGTCGTTCTCTCCTCTCTCGTGCTGCAGCTTTATGGCCCTCACACTTCCCTCACCCCTATTCGTCAATTGTCACTATTTGACCCTCACACGTTTTATGTTCCCCTGGTTTTCTTGGCCTTATATTGTTTGGCAAAAGAGACAAAGCAGACAAAGGCTTTTCTTTTTTACATTTTCAGAATTAGTTTTGGAATCACTTTCAATTTTGACATTTTCGATTCGATTATTCTGAAATTCAATAGTTCTATAATTAGCACACTATACCAAATTTCGTATTCCTATTTTATTATTATTATTACTTTTTTTTGTCGCTATTGTGCTCGTTTCCCTGAGACCATGAAGGGTTAAAATCAGTGGTCGAAGTTTTTTACGATTAGAGCTACTACTTCATATACTGGTAAGTAATAAGTAACAATCAATTTCCTTTAGAATTTATCCTCTCTCTAATTCCTCAGTGAATGTATATGACATAAAAGGTTCTACTGAAGATAATAATTATAAATGATTAATAAAATTCTCCTCTTCTAAGTTATGATCTATGAATTGATTTCATATTAAAACTTAAACAATGTATTAAAATGTAGAGTGTAAATACTAAAGATACCATTAAGTCTGTCGATATTTCGTGTTAATTATCAATGAATTTTTCAGAGTTAAGGTTAAACAAGAAATTCCATTAACATTACTTTAAACCAAGAGCGAGAGACATTGGATTCGTGGTTAGAGACTAGCAAGGAGCTAAATAATTTACGTCCTTACTTCTAAAGTTTGACATATCAATTTACAATTTAATTAAACTCTAACTCAACAGTGAAAATAAGTATTCTACAACTCTCAGAATGTTATAAATTTAATTCGTTTTACAAGTTGTTAACAATTACATAGAAAAAGATTGTAATCATTTCAGAGCTCAGTGTGAGTTTGTATACAATATTTGCTATGTAAGCTACCAGAGAAGTTCATTCTGCTTAACTTATACGAAAATATAGGCCTACCTGAGCCTAGTTCTAACATTATCGGCCTTTGTACTGTTACATCTAAGAATTAGGGAATAAGTAAAACAGAACATAATACTGGTTAATTAGCCTACCGGGAGTATCCTAGAACCTCAATAATTTTGCCGGACATTATTAGGTGCCAAACTGAAAAGGTGGAACGTAGTTGACCTGTCACCAACATCTTGGATGACTGTGTTCCATGTTCACTTTTACTATCCGAACCATAGTTTTCGCAACTTTCGGATCTAGTTAGGACCACGGTGTGTCACGGCGGCATCAAGATCCCAACCCGACGACCCATGTTCCGAGCACGGTGACCGTGCCTGAATTCGTCACAGTATGAGTATGTGAGATAGTTTCTGCAATATTTGTGCAAACTTTATTGTAATTATAAATAAGTTTAAACTCTAAGGATATTATCAAATACAAGTCTGAGTAAACCTAAAATGTTTAAGATAAAGAGCGATTGTTAAAATCTTAATTCCTGAGTATTTATTAATAGAACATGTAAACTTCTGTGTTACGCAACTCTAATAACATCTGTTTCCACTTAGGGATTTCAATTCCAAACTTTGTTTCAATGAGGGAGGGCTCTGTCGTTAGAAATTTAATCGCCTTCTGTCTTATCCTTGGAAGAGTTTACTAATTATTGTTCAATAAGTTTGTTGAAATTAAATGTTGTAATAAGACCTGACAATTAAACTAGAATTAAACTTATGTAACAACAACATTTATTTCTACCGTGTTTAATTTATATTTATTTTCTATCTTCATATTGATTTATTGTAAGGGATTATAACTTAAGTTATTTAACATCTTGACTGTTATACAGAATATATTCGAGATTAAACTTTATTGTTCTTTCGAAACTAATTTTTATCGTCTTAAAATAATAACACCGTTTTTATAATCTGTTTATATGGACGTACTTTTCATGCATGTGTATTTAGAGTTTAGATATGTAGGTTACATGATAAATTTTATAATTTAATAAAAGACAAATTTAGGGCAGTTAACACACGTACTAAAATTAAAAAAATTACGAAACTGTTAGACTCTAATTGGAGATTCATTAAATTAGTATTTTTAATCAAAGTGAAAATTGAGATTTTAAAAATCTCTAATAAATTTTAAAATTTTTAATAAACTGCTAAGAAATTAATTTTCAATAATTTTTAGAAAGAAACCATTCTCAGTTATTTAAAGTTCAATGACAGAAATATGAATTAAAGAAATTTTTTTTTTAAAAGTTATTTTACATCAGAGAAGCTTGTGCATGCAAGGTAAAACAGATTCAGATAGATTTATTTATACAAAGCTTTCAAGAGAACATTGCTTAGTTGAAAATAATTTCACGGATGATTAATAAAATTAATTATAAACTCTAACTTTTAAATTCCTTTAGAAAAGTTATTTGGTTGATTTTTTAAAGAAAGTTGTAACATATAATATATGTAAGTTATTTTAAATATATACATATTATAACGTTTAAGACGTTCTCTCTTTTATTTTTATTAGTTATTTGCTACACGTTGGTCGCTTAAATATAGGAAAACTCTCCTATATTTCTTTTTACTATTTATTAATATTATTATTATTCATTTGGTTATTAGTTCGTTAGTTATTTGACAATTGATTAAAATAATAACACTCAAAACATGTGGGATTATAACTCAATTTTAATTAAACATATTGAATAATTAATTCTTTTAAATATTAATTTTTTTTAATCATTTAAAACATAAATTTTACCTTGATGCTCAAAATATTACTGATTAATATCTTATTCTACAATTTTATACTACGGGTTAAACTATGTACATCTTCACTATAAATTCTTATCCTAAACAACTTAGTCTAAAACAAGGAATTTAAGAATGCATCAATTTAATTTGTATTTAATTTTGACTCTAATTTTAATTAGCTTTATAAAATATTTGCTCCGGCTAACTGAAGGTTATTTACTTGAATTTAATTTAAATCTCTATTGGGGTTCGTTGGTTCTTAGGTGGCTATAATTTATTTTATTATTACAAAAAACAAAATTTGGTGGTATTTTATTAAATGTATTGTCCTTTAAGTTCTACTTATCAATTGACGTGTTCCTTTCCGGTTTTTTGGTTTGTTCTCGTTCCGTGGTTCTCTCGAAGATTGCGTGATGGTTGGATGGTTTGCCTCTCCCGTAGATGATCCCAATCGCGGGTTACACCTTTCTTCACTCACTCTTGCGACGATGATGCTTTTAATTCTTACGGCGATACTTCTTCTCACTGATTTAATTTTAATACGACGATGACTCCTTAAACTTCACACTTATCTCACTTAACGACCACGAAGACTTCTTATACTTTAATACGACGATTCTTTTAGTTTTTAAAACGACGGATAACTTTTTATTGACTTTTATAAACTTAACAGTTCTATTAAAAAAGAAAAACGACGAATAGGATAGGCAAAGTCCTTCACAAACACTTAACTCTTTCGATCAGGAGAAACACTTCCCCGGAACAACCTTCTAATACGACGTCGGAACCAAAAAACCTAAAAGAACCACGTGTCCTGCCTTTTACCCTTATTTATAAGTTCTCCTCTTTTTAAAACAGTGTCATGATGCTCTTCTTCCATTGGTTAGTTTTAATTTTTGGACGTTATTTCTGAACTGATTCACTTGCTCTGATTGGCTTGTTACAATTTGTTTCGGTATTAAAAGCTTAATTTTGATGGATCTTGTGTGACGGTTTGGGTGCGTTGTTTCCCTGTTGAAACATTTTTTTTTATGTCCGTCAATCCTTTCATGTCTTGACGATTTATGGCCTGCCGGGTACTGACCTTTGGAGCTTTCTATTTCGGTATGTTATAATATATATAAAATATATGTAAGTTATTTTAAATATATATAATGCACTTTCACAGTACACTACTCAAATAACTATTTTGTTAAAAGTACACTTTCAATTTTTTGTTTAAGACATTGAGCCTACTTGTATTTTTCTCTCTGAACAGCTGTATTAAACTAGACTAGACTGCTTGAGGCCTAAAGCTAAATAAAACCTTTAAACTTTAGTGATAACGTTGAAATTTAGAACAGAAGAAAATTCAGCTTACAAAATTGCTTTCACAGAGTTCTTTGATTTGTTTTTCTTAAATGAACGCAACAGCTTTTGACTCAATAAATTCCAAAGCCGTATTTTTAAAGATTATGCCACTATTAAAATTAAGATCATGCTATTATTTTAAAAAGGACTTTAAATGCTTCACTTCAGTATAATGTAATAAAAATTGTTATAACTCTATTAATTTTATAACAGGAGTTACAAAAATAATATTTCATGTTCTTAATTAATAGTACAAAATCTCCAAATTCTAATAGGTAGGCCTATATGAGAAATCAGTGCTGACAGAATGATTTGGCAAGAACGTCCTTTTGAAATTCAGAATGATATCAATAAATCTGAATATATCATAAATATATATGTGTGTGTGTGTGAGTGTTCTAATTAAATATATATTTCTCAACAAAATCGTGATTGCGATTTTTAGGAAAATAGTATATATTTATGTTTCTTACATAGAACATATATTCATATTTTTATAGTTATCGATATTGTGGTGAAAATTGTCAACGTCCTAAAACACCCTTTCATTATAAATTTGTGCAGAATATGGCCAGTTATTTGACGTCCGGACTCTATCATACATAGTGTCCAAGGGTGGCTTCTCTATACCGATATAACCTAAGTAATTATCTTAAATGTAAGTGATTTTGGGGTAAAATTGTATATTTCTTGGCTTGTGAAAAAATTCTTTAAACCACAAAGGGTAGCTCTAGAAAGTACGTTGAAATTTCATTATAAGTTGATTTTTAAAGAACAGTAACCAATATAAAATCAAGTAAAGATTTTTTTATATTTGGAAATAATATTAAATACACGGCAGTTTAATAAATAGAGGCTTTTATAGTTGATTACAAATATGAACATTTGGCAATAGAGTCATACTTAAGATTAAAACAATGTATACAAATATATTGAAAAAATATAAATAAATAAATTTTCTTAAAAAAAAAAAAAAAGAAAAAAAAAGTGTTTGTGTTTTTGATCATATTCAAATAAAATTTAATATAGATTTAATATAAAAAAAATAGAAAAAAACAAATTTGATTATAAAAATATCTATACTGATTTTGTTAATAATTAATGTATTTTTACTGGCTTCCGTGCCATATTTATAATACATTACTATACTAACAATAATTACAAATACATTTAAATATTATTCCTTAAATCATTACATACGAATACTTTTTCAAAAACAAAACTTTTTCAAATTATAGTTTAATTTTGGTTTGAGTAATAAAAACAGGTACTTGTTGAAAAATTACTATTATCCCTTCTCTTGTAGTTTGGGAAGGCGAAGTAGAGTTGCATTTCAAGAAGTAATTCTTTTCACCAATAAATACATCTCATATTACATCTTCATTCCATCAAAGTTATTACTGTTTTACCATCTTGTATATTGATTTGAAGGTGAAAGAAATCCATTTTAGAATACCTTCATTTATAACTAACAGGATAGATTGAAGAATGTCTAAAGTAGATTTACAAACTACAAACAAATATCGATGGAGTTAGATTTCAGTTCAGTTGGCTCGTTTCCATATCTGAAATAATGCGACAAAATTAATCGTGCAATCATTGAAGCTCAAACCACGAATTGAAAGGTTTACTTTGATAAATTGTTAAGGGAACTGAGCCTTTATATAATATTTTTGTTTATGCTTTTCCAATACCATTTAGACTTAACAAAGTTCATTACAAATTCTCTCTCATTCAAATAATGTTTGTGTATAAGCACCTTATCTTCGTTTTGTTATGTTTAATTTATATTTCACGTGATTGGTGAAGATCTTATCTTCAGAACAGTTTTCTAAACTTAGTCTCAATGTAGTGTTCGGCTTTCCTATCTGGAAAACAAAAACAGAGAAGTTTGATGAATATGTTTACATCTACTACACAAATATGAAAATTTCTTTGACAACCATCCTGTTAACATGGGAAACCATTTGAGAATAAATAAATAAATAATTTGGTTCTTCCTACTATTAATTTGCAGTTGAGTTTAGACATGATTTATCTTTCTATTGTAATAAAGTTTCCTCCACAATCCTCTGGGTGAAATTAATAATAAATTACTATCTTTCTTTAAACTTCTTTATTTTAATAAAACTCGTTGTTAAAACAAGAGCGCCCTAGTCTTGATTAGTCTCTGAAGAGCAAAGGAGCGGCTTTGTTTGGATTAGTCCCAGAAGAGCAGAAAATTTACTTTCATAACGAATAAAGTTTAATAACAGCTTAATACATCTTTTTTTGCATTGAAAGATTGTTATAAACAAAGAAAAAGGGTTACTTATTCTTGAAAGTCAAGTGATTTAATTTTTCACAATAACCACCGAATACAGATAATGTTTTACTTTAAAACCAAATAAATAGAATAAATGACAATTCTCAGTAGTTATAATTTATAGGTTATGGTATTTAGCTTTAGTATAAAGGTTTCATTACACTTCAGACGTATGAATGTTATGACACTACACAGAGACTTTAGAAAACTGTTCTGCACGGATCACGTGAAATATTAAATACATAAAGCGAAGACAAGGTGCTTATACACAAACATTATTTGGATAAGAAAGAGTTTCTAATGAACTTTCTTTTAAGTATAAATGATATTGAAAAAGCATAAATACTATTACGAAAATATTATACATTATAAAGGCGGGCCATATATAAACATTCTTAAAGACCTATCCATACACTTAGCCACTTGGACACGTTCATCGTATTGGAAGCTACGTTCATACAAAATAGTTGGTGTACTTTGAAGAATAACCAATGGTATCTGAACGGCGGTACATTCAATGAAAGTCTACAATATCTATAATTAACCAACTGTACATATGTCATCAAATTGTTTTTAAATCAAGAAACAATGAAGGATTGTGTAAAGCTTCAAAAATAAAGACATACTTCGTCCTGGAACACAAAAGAATTTAAGAATAAAACCAATGATAAAGAACGATGGGGCGAGGGAAGTCTAGGCTTAAAAATTGCTATAAAAAGAATTCAAAATTTTTGATGAATTCAAATTGATAAAACGTATCCAATGAACCTGGTATATGAGAGCAGTAAAACTGAATATACTGTATTGGAACATATGAAACACTAGATCACTGTGGTGAATATACAATGAAAGAAAATTCCCCAAAACCTCAATAAAATAATAATAACGTAATGACTCTACAATAAACTCTGAAGATGATAGTAGTGCTATTGAATGTTCATATGGTGGAATAAACATAACTATACAGTCTTTGTGTTGTGTTTTATTGTGGTTTCGGGAAATTTTCTTTCACTGTATTGGAAGTGAAGAAGAAAATACTGAATGGAAGTTATAAACTTACCACGCTCAAATAATCATGAAGCAAAACAACTATATAATAAAGACAAAACCAATTATCCAGTAAGGAAGTGCCGCCATAGCAAAGATGCTATTTATATAAAAAAAAACCAACAAGAGATCTGCTATCAGTAACATTATGTATAATGTTTTCAAGAAATACCATGATGGTTGAGGTGAATTTTGAAAATTATAATCAGAATAAAAGTAGGGAAATATTAAGTGAAATACGCCATAGTGGATGGAGACATCTTTGAGAACCATAAAGACAATATGAAATGAATTACAAGTGAATAAGGCGTTTGTAAAAATGTGTAATTGAAAGTAAGTACAGTTGTTTTTAATAGACAGCTGTTGAAACAATGGCATTGCTGAAGCCCTTGTTTTGTTAATTAACATTCTAATAAACTATTTATGTGTAACCAACAGAGGACTAAGGTTCGATATACAATTACCCTCGCCCACACCTTCAACAAAAATTCCGTACTCAAGTCAACTGTGAATAATTGACAATAAATTCAAAGTAAAGCATGATTGAAACAAATTCCTTTAAATGGAAAAACAGAAGCAAATAGTTATTTAATTTGAATATAGGAATTAATTATGGGGTTTCCGCGGTCGTCTAAAAGCACACAGAAATATTTAGTTGTTTGCACTTGCTTTATGAACACAAGAACAGCAAACATTATCTCCCACAACACACTTTATGGATTTGTATTTTAAAAGCGATTGAAATAATTTAGATTCCCATTTCAAATTTAGTATGTTTCTTTAGTGTTCGAAATCATGAAATATTTCACTTTAGAGCGTTTAGATCGATCGACTTGCAATCAAAACACTCCATTCAATAAAGTGATCTAGAGTCACTTCTTCTGGACCTTCTGTCACTTCTTTGTCACGCCTTCTGGACCACGTCACTTGTTGCTGTATCTTTGATACAACAACACGTATTTGACGTTAGTTGTGTGTTACCGTGATTGTGTTTTTTGACTTCTCAGTTTTAGCTCTAAGATACATGTTTAGATATTAAGGTTGATGGTATTCTTATTTAATTTTAGGTCTTACATAGGCTTAGTTTCTAGTTTCATGTTTCTTTAGTTTTTAGTCACTTGATAACGGGAATTGATTCTTATTCCCGAAACGTCATGTTTTGATTTTTAACACACAAATGATGGCAAATGTCCGAAAAATGTATAATAATAAAAAAAAGTGATCTCTTTCGATCAATCAGAATCTACCAGTGTACAATATGGTTGTTGCTTAATTAGGAGTAAGGGTTTTGGAAGAATCGTAGTAAAGTTTTTTTAAACGTTGTTTTACTTTTGATTTAGGTTCTTCCATACCCTCTATAACACGCCGTTTCTGGGAAACGTGAAGTCGATTAATGGAAAAAACCGATGAATCATAACGTAGAATTAAATGGAAGCCAAATGTCAATTTTTTAAATGTCTTTCTCTCTCTTATAACCGCGCTAAACTAATTAGTTGTTTCATTGTAGTTGATATTGTGTATTGACCACGTACGTTAAAAAAAAAGAAGATTACTTGATATATCTAATTTTCGTATCACAAAAACTAAAATATCTGTTCCTTTGTTATAGGTAAAAAACAAAAGTTTAAGCATAAGTGCCTGTCCAAAAAATGTAATTCCTGAACATTTCCGACATTTCCAATTTCGTTCGAATTTGTGTGATTTGTGAAGATTAATTATCCAAATGAGTGTGGAAAATCTCAAGCAAAAGAAAATTATAGTTGAAGGATAATTTGCAAAAAAACAAAAATGATCCTTAACCGCCATTATTTAAACTCAATTTTAATCAGGTACGATAATCAGATACGATTTATTCACTGAGTACCTTTAAAAAGGGAAGCAATTTTATGTTATATTTCAATGTATAACTACTAGTTTACCAAACATTTAAATTAAATTTGTTGTTTAATTCAACAATAATTACCCAAAAGAGTTGTATTTCGCTTCAATAGAAACTAAATTTATCATTTTATTCTTAAAAAGTTTTCTAATTTCTCGAAGCTTCCCTTATGAAATAAACTAAGTGAATAAATTGTATCTGATTAAAATTGAGTTTTAATAATTCTGTCAAAGTTCATTTTGTTTTTTTGCCAATTATCCCTCAACTGTAATTTTGAGATTTGGCACAATCATTTGGGTAATTAATCTTCATGCATAATACAAATTTCAACCAAATCAGAAGTGTCAGACTTTGAGAAATTAAGTTTTTTGGAGCGGCACCAAACTATTAATTTTGTTCTTTTTATCGACACAATAGATATTTTAGTTTTGAAACTCGCAAAATCTTTTTTACAATTCGATATAACGAATCATCTTTTTTTAATTTAATGTACGTGGTCGATACATAATATCATCGGTATGACTATAAAGCAACGTCAAGTTTCCCAAAACCGGCGTGTTATAGAAGGTATGGAAGAACCTACATAAAAAATAAAATAACGTTTAACAAAACAACAACTTCGTTGATAAAAAATTTGACTACAATTCCACTATAATCCTTACTCCTAAATAACCCACGCCAATATTGCGTCACTGGTGGTGGATTCTGATTGATCAAAAAAGTGTATTCAGTTTTACTGTTCTCAAATTTCAAGTTCATTGATTAGGTTTTATCAATATCGAAAAAAAATTGCATGCACATTATAAGAGCGATATATGAGAAAGTTTATTTCAAGCCTACCATTGATTTATGAATCAACCAAGCTCTGCTACCAAAATAACTATGCAGCGTAGTCTTGGTGTTTAAACTAAAAAGAATGTTAGGAAGCCATTTATAGTTAGTTGGTGATCGGAAAATTCAACATTCTGAGTAGCACATAATTACATAAAAAGAAATATCAGAAATTATCATTAATTCAATTGATTATGGAAACGAGTTTACCAGATTGAAAACAACATGAAAACCAACAAATTGAATAGCTCTTTACAGGTGAATAAATATGAATATTCAACAACAATATACAGATATCCAAAAGATACAAAATTTATTTATTTAAATAAATGTATTCAAACATTTATGTATATATACACCCCAGATATAAGTTATATATATACCAAATCCCCTACTCTTAAAAGTCACGTCCAAATTGAGCCACTGGAGGATTCTAAATGATGGAAAGGGGTCACGTTATTGAATGGAGCGTTCTAATTACAAGCCTGTCTAAACGGTCTAAAGGGGTACTTTTTGAAACATTTCATGATTTTGAACGCTAAATTACCATGCTAAATTTGAAGGGATATTCTAAATAATTTCAATCGCCTTTAATATAAAAAGCATAAAATGTGTTATGCGCGACAATGTTTGTTGTTCATGTGTTGCAATAAAACAACTGCAGACATATAAATATTTAGGTGTTGCTTCTACAGTCTGACGTAGAAACCCCAGAATTAATTCCTTTAATCGAAATTAAATAACTATATCCTTGTGTTTTTCCCTTTAAAGGAATTTGTTCCAATAACTTGCAGACCTTTCGTTTGTATTTATTTATTGATTTTAATTTTTCAGTTTAAATCTTATACTTTTTTTTTATATCAGCCAGTATTATAATTAAACAATAATTTCAAGTGGAAAATATACGACCTAGACTGGGAATCGAAGCCAGGACCTTTGGCTTTACGCGCTAATATTCTACCAACTGCGCTATCCTAGTCGCTTCCCAGTGTAGGGCGTACATTTCTTATTTGACTTTGCTTTCTGCTGCGAATTTTCAAGCAATCATATTCTACCTCGTTACACAAAGAAGGACATTGAAATTAATATCTACTCAACTTGCAGCCCCTATTTATTTATTTATTTATTTATTTTAATTTTAAATTTTAATGCTTATAGCCTACTTTTTTTTTATATCAGCCAGTTACTGTACACGAACACAAAGAACATGATTTGCAGTAAATAACAAATTAAACTTTTTTATTTCAATAAATCACGACCCACAATGCACACTGTTTCAGTCCACTCCAAAATAAAAACTTTATCGTAGTACGAGTATAAATCCTGGTAATTTGTGTCAGGTTAGATAACCAAAGTGGATCTGTGCAGGGCGGCATTAAAGCTTTAAATAGTCAATCACATGTTTATCTCTGTGTATTTGTGTGTCAATTCCAAAGGGATGAAATACAATGTGTTGTATAGCAGCGAAAATCATTTAACTAAAACACAATTAAAAAAATTAAATTAGTTATAGCCTGTCTGTCAGTGATTTGTAGACAAGTTAAAGAAAAATAAAATGTCTCAACGATATATGATTAGGTCCTCAAAATAATTTTATCCTTTTTTGTAATAAAAAATCCATTTTGACAAATGGGCGCCTTTATGTGTGGTATGGGGGGGGGACATAATATATTTGGAGTAGGAAATTACTTAAAATAAATCTCATAACAAAATTAAAGATTAAAAGTAAAAAAAAGTAACAAAAAATATTTGAAATCGTCTAGACTTTTATACAGTTTTATAGGAAATATAAATTTCAGTTTATTAAATAGTTATTAGTCATATGAAAATAATAATATAATTGTGTCTGTAAAATCAGAGTTAACACATGGGGTTAGTTTTTATTTAAGTTAATTTCATTATAACTACTGTCTACTCTTTTTAAAATTTCTTTTCTAACACAATAAATGTTTTAATATTTCGATTTAATCTTCTTCAGCTTATAGAATAATATAAAAGTGAAAAATACATATAGAAAGAGAAAGAGGGAAAATATACATTCTTTTATATCCGACTTAAAAGTAAAATCAAATAAAAATAAACATTTAGTGAAAAATAATAGTAATAATAAAAATTAATTAATTTTTGAATAAAGTTACACAATAAAAAAACATCTAAATAATACATAAAATTAGATCAGAAACAATACCTAAGAATTTGCACAAAATTTTAATTATTTACAATTGACAAACCATAACATGAAAACCAAACTCAACAACTTTTAATGACCAAAATAATACCACACACCATTAAATACAACAACCAAAATAAATATAAACTATTTATTAGAAATGAAAAATATAAAACTATTTTTTATTAAAAACTTCATAAGTATTATAATATTTTATATAGACGTATAAATAGAAACGTGTTTGTTCAAATAATACATATTAAATGTAACAAACACATACTTATAATTCGTAGTTATTGATGGATATTAATCTATTTATAAATTTACTAGTACAAAATAATTGTGATTTCTTTCATGAAAAAAAAAACCAAAAAAGGAAAGAAAGTCTATTTATCTATTTCTCCATATTATATAAGACGTCGCAGCTCTTAATTGCAGGGTCGTCTTTAATTGTTTGGGCGACATTTAATATTCTTTCTACTAATTCTACTCTTGTCTGTGGTTTGGTTTTGTAAACCTCCGTATTCCCTGTTAAAGTGAGCCAGGCTCTGCCAAGATCACAATGGGGGACAATTTGAAAACATTTTAAACTAAGTATAATTATTATTATGTTATAAACCAGTAAATAGTATTGTAAGATAAATAATGTTTATTTAAATTTAGTAGAATTCATATTATACAAACAATAATGTATGTTGCATTATACCCAGTTAAAATGTAATTTGTAATTTGTGTTAGCTTACAGTTTATTAATACACCAATAAAAATTACTTGTAAAACTAAACATATCTAACTAATAACTTTATTGTACATGAAATTCTACAACTTTTGGTAAAGTTGCAGCCATAATGGTCCATCCGATCTGACGTTAAAGCAATTTAAAAATTGAAAATAATTTTTTAGTACTAATTTGTTTAGTAAATTTTAATCTTTAAAGTGCTGTTGCCGAATAAAAGTCATCATTTTAGTACTTAAAACTAATGATATATCGGTAGAATTTTCTCCACTAACTAACCATATAGGTTTTTTTTTCAAAATATTTTCACTAATTATTGATCCAGAGTTCAAAAAATGCCTTAACTACAAGCAAAACGGAAAAAAAACTCAATTTTTGGCTGTAAATATGAAACGAATAAGCTTTGGACCTATCTTTATATAACATTTTTTTCTTGTATTGACCCATGGAACCGTTTCCCGAAGTTTGTCAGGGTTCCCATGAATCACCCTGTATATATATATATATATATATATACAGTATAAGAATTTGTTCCAATGTTGAGGATTTCTATACATAAGTGTTCCATTGCTGATGCGTTTGGCCTTTTCTGATGATCATCAGAATAGGACATCTTTATTTTATATTTCAGTGTATATGTATTGCATACTACTTTGAGTCTTAATTATTTTTATAATTGACTTCTACTTTCGTGTACGTTTAAAAAATTTTACATTTAATAAATCATTGTAGACTAAAGATTTTTGTTTTTAGCAATGATCTTAATAGCAATGAACCCTAATAGAAGTTAGTATTACTTCAAAAAAACTATTCGAAATTTAAATATTACAGTACATTAGAAATCCTTTAAAATTGCTAACAGGTCCTATTTTACATCCTAATTCGTCTCAGAATTAAAATATTAATTTATTTCGTTTCCAGATTTGATGTTTAGAAGTTCATTTAAAAACTAATAATCTTTAGGCTATATACTTTATTTTGGCTTTATTAGTTCAATACTCATACTGAATCTTTAATTATATAATTATTTTATGTATAGAAATTGTTTCTTGCAAATATTTAATGCTTGTACCGGGTGATTCAGAACTTCATGCCATCTCTCGGGAAGTGATAAAATAATTGTTATACTAGCGACCGAAATATTTGGTAAAACTCCATTTTTAAAATGAAACAGCACACAATATGTTGTAAGTTCTACTATTTTTATTGAGTCTTGCCGACCATGGTTTCGTCCGTGACTGCATTCATGAGGCAACTTATCACAGACATCTAAAAATCATAATTTAGAAGAGAAAATGAAAAGAACATTTTGACGAATTTTTATTTTAAAAAACTGTTGAGACATAGTCTTCTGAAATGAATATTGAGAGAGATCCCACAATATATTTACCCGGCGAGTCTTTCCACAATGGTAGTTTTAGAGAGTGTGTGAGAGAGAGATTGTGTATTTTTTTTTTTAAATCTAACAAAAAAATATGCTGAAATATGCAAAAAAAAAAAGCAAATTTTAATTCTTTGGAAGAAAGAATAATGTTTGTTTGGCCTCGTGAATGCCGTCACTAGCAAAACCATGGTCGGCAAGACTCAATAAAAATAGTAGAATTTACAAAATATTGTATATTATGTGCTGTTTTATTATAAATTTTATATAAATAAGAAAAAAAACACGTAAACCTCAGCTTGGAAACGCTTCTCGTACCAGCTATCCGCAATTTGGTTTTTTTACTAAGTAGGCCCTAATTCCAACTGTAGTAAACTAGACGACGACTCTAACGACTGAGCTATGCGTTCCTTTGAGAATCAACAAAGTTTTACATTTTTTCTTATGTTTAAAATAAAATGTATTTTAAAAAATATTAGAGAAGACAAGATATACAAGAGTGTAACAGTGTTTTTAAAAACACAATTTTAACCTTATTTTGTGAATGGCGGTTAAGGGCTCGTGATTATGTGGTAAGCCGGCCCAGACTTAAGTTATGCACAGTTGTATATATTAAACTCGCAGCTGTTAGAACAGAAATATATTATTTACAGTATGATATGTAAAGTATAGTTACAGTACAAGTCCATTGTAATTCCTTCGTTAGTTTATTTTATTATTATTTTTTTTTTTACATGTTTTTAAATCAAGAGGCATATAAAAAATTTAGAAAAACTCATATTTAGAATTTTTAAAAAAACTCTGCGAAGAAAAAGGTAAATGAATTTCATCAAAGAAATATGTAATATGTAGCCTAATATTTTTGTTAAAACATTTTAGTTAAGATAATTACTTCTTAAATAATAATTATCTGCTGTAATTAAGTTGTTACGGTTTTACTGGACACGGAAACTAGGGGCATCTATTAAATCGTTCACGAAGAAACATCTTTTTTTAGAGTTAACCACTTTTCAAATATTCAACCAAGAAAAGAATTCAGTATCAAATGTAAGCCTACACCATAAGAAGAAAAAAACCTTCCTATAAAACACATTATATTAGTAGTTGTTGTAATAGTTATATAGTCCACCATTATCAAATAAGTTTACAATTTACGTTCACAAACTGCGTTATTGAGACAAGAGTGATAACGTGAGAATAACAACAGAAACTGGCGGGAATTATACCAATTCTTATGGTCCTACCCGTTCACTCAGATATTAATTCTATTCAGTCTGTGCAGGTGAAAACATTAAACATCCATACTAAACTGATTTGTTTTATGCAAAAGATCAAAAATGTAAAAGGCCACCAATTTTAAAATATACAAAATGATTTTTTTAAATTTTTACTCTGATAAAACGTTACTTAAAGAACTCGTATACCAATTATAAATTCATACAGTATCTATTTCAGGAAGTCCATTAGTAGAAAATATTTTATATTAACAATCATATGACATATGGCCTACCCGTCTAGCGATTGGTGCTTTTATACTGTTATCCAGTATTTCATATTAATAACAATATTAAACTAAACTAGCGAGAAATTGTTCAAAAAAATTCGTACACTCTTCTCGTAATAAGATTTTATATCCAATATGCGTTTCAACGAGTTATAAGTTATCTTTGTAGCTGTACACATGAAAAGGGCGACTTTATCGTTGAAACGCGTAGTGAAAATAAAATGTTATTACGAGAACAGTGTATGTTTTTTTTGACAAACTTTATTTCATAGTTTTGCTATTTACATTATATCATTCTATAGAAATTTAACGAGGTGAAAAAGTTACTGGACACTTTTTATAAAAATTTGGAATTTTTTGAGTTAATTCCATTAAACAAATTTAAACAGCCGCCATTTTAAAACCGATTATTGGGAACAAGTTGGGTTTTCTCTTTTTTTTCAAACTATGTCTTTAAGTTGATGAATAACGTACAAAATTTCAACACAGTCGATAAGGCCGTTCTAGAGATATAAATGTTTCAGTTTAGAAAATAATAATACAGAGATAGCTGGTAAAAATCGTTTCCAGACATATTTATATTTACGGTTTTTTTACTAGCTATCCCTGTATTATTATTTTCTAAACTGAAACATTTATATCTCTAGAACGGCCTTATCGACTGTGTATATTTTGTATATACGTAGGCCTATATACAGGTTCAGGTAGTGTATTTATAAATGTGCAAATATAGCCGAGAATAAAATTAAAATAAATTTTAAAATGTTAGCGTTAGTAGGTTGTGATTGTTTTTTGAAACAATTAGCCTACTCGGTAAATTTTCAAGTAGCCTATTGAATAGTTTGAAGAGCCATACTGTAAGAAATTTTTCAGCGTAAAAGTAATGACGTAAGATTGTTATGTAGAAAGTCTAGATTTGAGATTTATTATGCCAAATATTGTTCTGCGTAATTGGGGTCCTCCCACCCTAAAGCAAACAGCAGTATCTCAGTAAGTTCTAACCATAAAAACCTTAAAATGTTAGACCATAATAAAAACATTTGATACATTTCTATCCTTCTGTTATATATTTGATTATTTATTATTATTTTATATTTTAGTTTGTTTTTTGGTCATTATATCAATTATGAAATATATCATTTTGTTAGTGTTAATATGATTTGTTTTGTATTATAAATGGGTTAATAAAACTAGATTAATTACAAAAGTAATTTTACCGTTACTTTGTAACTTATAAAATAAACCCCAATTACTGGAAATTCTTCCAAAAGTAATGGATAAGAATTACATGAAACTTGTAGCCTATTTATTATTTTGGTAAATTCCATTCTTATTCTATGTTTACTTTATTTATTATTTAAATTTATCTTTGTTCGTAAAATAACTTTTATAGTTCGCTTAAATATTTTTAAATATATAGGCCTAGTCACACTTGAACACCCGTACCGCCGCCATTTTTAATCGCACTTGTATTATTTACTGCTCATTTCTAAGATAACGTTAACACGGATGTTTCCCTTTTTTTTTAAATCGCAATTTTTTGTTCTTTAAAAAAAATTAAAATCAAGTTTGAAAATATTGCAAGTTCTTTTTATTTTTGCTGGTCAATGAAATCCGATATCGAAATTTTCAAAGAGAGGAAACCTCCGTTATTTTATCTTATATCTATTAGAAAAAGAAAAAAAGGGATTTCTTACTTCTAAATAAAGCAAGTACAAGTAGTGTTCAAAGGAAAAGTAGTGTAATTAGACGTAGGCTATGGTGTGGCTATCCACATAGCCACACCATATATATAATGGTGATTATATAAGAACTACTCAGTTGCGCGTGAAACATACTTTTACAAGCAAGGGCGGATCCAGGACTTCGCCACGAGGGGGGCGCTTCCGGGGGGTAGGAATACCACCCAGTAAAGCGGGGGTCCGGAAAAAATTGGTATTTTTGTTGTAGTCTAAAACGTATTTTAAGGCAATCTTATCTTAAAATGTTATAAAATGTTTACTCATAAAGACCAACATATATATTTAATTGAAGGACTAAGTTTTTTTATTTACATAAACCTATAAGGATTATGATGATGTTTTGGAGTTTTGGAGATTTATCTTCATATACAACAATCAAAACGTCTATATATTAAACTGTAAATTTTAATAATACATAATTTTACATAGATTTAAGTCCCTACGTCCTTCGACATGTTCAAGAGAGTACTAAAAAAAAGGGAAGAGAAGGGCTGGATTGTGAACTACGTATGACGCAGTTCTTTCAGGTTTTCCTTTTCCACGAAACTGGTTCCTCGAAGATGCTTTGTTTCAATTTTAATTTTATAATTCGTATAAAAACTAGATAAATTATAGAAATATTTAGTTATTTCTGGATTCAATAATTAACTGATATTAAACAAATAATAATAAAGAAAAACTGCAGAAACTTAATCTGGATGAGTTTTTCTTTCACCTATAAAATTTGTAACCTTAATTAATTATTGAAATAAAGTTTCAATGCATAGATAAAAAAATCATGAAATTAAATCGGCTGAATCGCAAAGAAATGTTAACAAATTTGGATTTAGTACATTATTTTACCGATTTGTGCCCGAAATTGATTACATAGTATTATGGTCAAGTATTATCTAATCAACAATTAATTCATCTATCATGAGGCACGACAGTCTAATGCACAAACTAAACAAACGTTATCATATAAGAAACATAACACTGAACATGTAAGCCTACAAAAGTACTGTCACTCAATCAACTCAACACAAACAGACCGCCTTATCGCCACCGGCGCCATCGACCTTCCGTGACATTTTCGTAGGCCTACGTCTCTATGTCTACGAATATCAGGTTAGCCACTAGCTGGCCTACCTCTGTACCTTAGCGCTATTTCGCAAATAAGCTTTCATCACTGACATGGCCGGATCTAGGAACCCCGAAACCCCGCAATTCGGGGGGCGGGCCCTTAGGGGGCCCAAAGGTCCTCTACTCAAAAAATAAATGAGGCTAAAATAAAAAAATATATATAAAATATTGAGTTCAAGCAGTGGCAGAAAAGGTTTTTAACACAAAAGTTATAATTTAATTAAGTGTAAGAAAAGAGATTAAGTGTTAATCTCTAATCGTTTTACACTTAAATTGTGTACGGTTCCCTCCTTCCCTCTATCCATGTCTGCTCAAGAGGCCCTTGGAGTAATTTTGCTGGGGGCCCTCAATTTGTAGATCCGGCACTGATCACTGAGTACCTCATTTGACAATATACTACCGACTTTAGAACGTCTTTAGTTTTCCTTGTATACAGTATTGCAGCATAGTCGTATTTTACTTTACTTACTTGTAATTTCTATATTAACTTTTTTTTTTGCTAACGGGGGGGGGCGCGATCCATCCAATCGCCCCTCACTGGATCCGCCACGGTTTACAGGTAAAAGGCACTACTTTCAATACTGTTTGCAATATTCCAACTCAATTTTTTTTTAAACATATAGGTGCGCCAAAGTATCGAATTTAAACTATTCAACGAAAATAAAACACCTAACTTATGAAAGTAGGCTACACTTGTAAACTGTTTCTGAAATATATTTCTTTCAAAAATATGATTACATACAAACAATAATGTAATTGAAAACCTACTATTTAATTAAAATACTAATTTCGGTTAGAATCCCCGTTAGTAGGGGATAAACATTATTCATTAAAAAAAGATACAAAACATTTATAAAACGTTTTATGTTTTTAACTTATGTAAACGTTTATACTCTACAGTCTATACTGCCTGGCAGTGAGCTACCATTAGAACGGAAGGAAGGAGTAGAAATGGATAATATTTGACTCGTCAATTAGCCAATTGTTGTTGTCACAAGAAAACCGAGTAATCGGAAGATTGTTTTCTATTCTGTTTTTGGCCAATTTTTCATCATTTTCATTCTACCTCGTATGTTTATTGTTAAATTCCTAGCAAATGTGGTAAAACCATTGTTATTTTTATAAATGATTAAGTTCCCTGGTTAAAAATATTATATTGGATGGCAATTTCTTTTGATTTTATCAAATGTTTGCTTATTTTTAACCGATTTTTCGTCTACGAGTATTTTTCATTCTTCATAGTTTTTGACCGATTATGACTAAATTTGGCAAACGTATTGTTTATGGAAAGAAGTAATTTGATTCATGATCGGAAAGATATTCTGAAAACGTTGATTTTTTGAGTGTGCTTGCTTGCGAGAGAGAGAGAGAGAGAGAGAGAGAGAGAGAGAGAGAGAGAGAGAGAGAGAGAGAGAGAGAGAGAGAGAGAGAGAGAGAGAGAGAGAGAGAGAGAGAGAATAACTGAGAGTGGGAGAGCGATTCACTCTCCAAATTTTAGGAATCGTTGGGCCGTTCTATTATTAGAACGTGGGAATAAACTATAATTTTGTATTTCCTATTTCCTAATCCCCCCCCCGTGTTGTATTTCTGTTACTGGTAGTTCATCGGTATCCCAAACAAATTACTGTAGACTAGCAATATAACATTTTCGTTTTATTTTTGTAGTTCTAACATATGGACCGGAAGGTTAGCTTCCGGTCCAGCAGATTCTTTAGTCTCTCGCAGGTAGAGCCGAGCTCCAGCCGTGCTTCCTACTTCCTAAGTATTCAATGGCTTGACTCACAGTTGTGCAGTGACTCAGTTACAGTGCCTTAGTGGAATTGCGCCTTTACTAATTAATCATCGTTTTGTGATTGTGTCAATTATTGAAGAAAGTGAACAATTAAAACGTTATTTTAATATTAACAAATTTTGTAGCCTTTAAACAAATTATTTTAGAACTTTTTATAGACATATCTTTTCCTCTGAAAACAACTTTAGCCCTACTCTTAACGTACCCAATAAAAAAGTGCTGTTTATAGCTTTGCTGATTAGTTTTGCCAGTAGAAGAGTTAGAAGAGGTAATACGTTACTAGGTAAGTAAAATAATATATAATATAGCTATTATCTCCTAAATTATTCTCGTTCTTTAATCAATTATTAATTAAGTAAGGTATCTTGATTTTTTTTTAATGTATTAATAATAATTTTTATTTGAAATAAACCTATCTAATAAAAAAATAAAATTAAAAAAATATATTTTAGAGTAGTATGCAAGATATATTTTGACATACTGATATTAATGAAATATTTTTGTTTAACCAGAGATCATTAACCATTTATAAATCTCACGACAGGGGTTGGCACGTGTGAACTAATAACGCGGCCTTTTTTCTAGCTACTGTTTGATCTTGACCGTGAAAGTGTGTAAATTTGTTTATGTTTAGTGATGGGGATATTATTATATCTTTCATGTTTACATATTTCACCCCCTTCTTTTCAATCCTAATATCTCTGACGATGTTGTTCAATCATTTCAAATAAAATCTATGGACACTGCAAAATTAAAATTTGTTACAAATTGCATAGCTTAAAGTTTTTTTACTTATTATTATTATTATTTTTTTTTTTTGTAGTAATTTGATTTGTGTAAATATAGACTAGATAATTGAAGTTTGATTACGAGTTTTGATAATTTTTTAAAGAAATTAATGTAACCCAACCCTTTTTAACATTTCTTTAGACTTTTAGGCATGATAAATGTTTTGGGAAAAAGCCAGTAAAAAATTATGAAAATATAATAAAGCTTTTTTTCTAACTTATTAATTTCACTACGAGAAAATAAAACAAATAGACTTAATGTTTCTAATCGCCAAATGGTTAACTCGAATTTTTTGTAAGTTAGACAATATACGTTATCCTTAAACCTTTTGATATTTATAAAATCAATCAAATCATTTAAACCGTCAGTATAAAAGTAGTTCCTTTTCGTGTTGGAAAATGTTTATACTATGTAAAGCTTTATTATAAAGTGTTCAGTGACGGTTGAATCGGGTATAAGTTTTGATTTAAACTGAAATTTTGTTTCAATAATTACTCGTACATAATATTATTTTATCATAAAAAATGATACAGCATCACTTGGCATTTAAATTGCCCGTGACCCTGATGGAAAGCACCATATGATGCTAAAAGTGGAATTCGTATTTATTGCTCTATTTAATAAATGGTTAGTTGTGTTTGTACAATTTGTCGACAGCCTAGCTTTTAATACTTCCTAAATTAAAATATATTTTACTACACTAAGTCTTTTCTTTTTACAAGGAACCTGCACACGACGCCTTTTTCAAGACACATCTTATGATGAAAATCCATCTTCACCGAAACATACGAAATCTCCACGGCTATAATGTCATCAGGTAAGAATTAAAATTAGTAGATTTTGACAAAGCAAAACAATAATTTATTGCAAAAATATTATTTTTTAAATTTATCACTTCTTGTTTGGCTCCACATTCGATTGCCGGCCCTGTAACCAGGATCAGCCCCCCCACCTATGTTCGCGTGCTATTCTATGTTTCAAAAATTACATGGTAATTTTTAACTCTTTGCAAATTTTATTTAAACTGATAATTGATAATAAGGAATAATTAAGCCTATCAGTTCAATCTAAAAAACAAACTTTATTGACAAAATTATTGCAAACATAAATTAAAGTAAATCATTCACTTTTATTTTACTGAAAGTACATTTCCATTTTGAGATTGATTTCCTTTACTGACCAAGATTAAAATTCAAGTTGACAAAATAATAAGATTATTAAAAAGTTAGGAGCTAAACTATTAAAATGTTTTGAAGTGTTTAATACTCTTATAACAGAAAACTTACTTTGATGTTTGATAGTCTATTTAATCGTAGCTTTCTTTTCACTAAAATCATTAATAATCTAGAATTAATATTATTTTACTAAACTTTGACTTTGTAATAATTATATATTTGAATTTTTAATCTATAATCCGCTGTAAAATATTCTGCAATAAATATTTAAAAAAAATTAAAACAGGGCTAGGCCAGGGCCCCCCACCCGGGGTCCCGGGCCTTGTGACCAGAGTTGCACCAGCCCCACCCTTGTGGGGGCCATGTGGCTCCACCGAAATCGCGTCCATCCCATCCCACACCTTTTGTTTCCTTTTGCCCATACCGGTCTAATGTAACCATAGCAGCAAAGAGCAACGGTATTAACTTTTGAAAAATATCTTTAATAATGCAGAGTATATGTCCGGCCCGTCCAAGTACAAGCCAGACATAATACAAGAAAGGTTTGTGTTGTCTAATAACTAATTACCTACATTGATTGTTTTTTTTTAATCTGTAAGCTGCAATGATCTAGAAAATTGTAGACAAATAGCAAGAAGCATTTTAGATTCTCCTCTTTATGATTTGGCTAATGTTCAGTTAATCCAATTGCCAAACTCTGAGAATGAAACAACCCAACATATTTTAGCTGGTAAGATAAATAATGAACATATCAGCATATTTATATACATATATATCAATTATTTTAGACTTTTTACAGTTTAAATTTAAAAAAAACTGATATAAGATTTTACTTGTGTAATCGCAAAAATATCTTACATTTATCAATGTAATATTTATTTTATATCAGAATTGGCTATTTCCCCCCTTTTTTTACCTTTTTTCTTAGCAAAACAATTTTTGATTCTTCTCTTTGTAACTTTACTAATGTGTTCAGTCAATGCAATTGACAAATTCTAAGAATGAAGCAACCCATTTTTTTTTAAACTGGTAAATTGATTAATGAACTTTCATTAAAGTTGTTATTTATGACAGGGTTATTTTAGCTCAACTTTCTATTTTTTTATTGTTTTAAATCATCTTATTTACTCTTATTTGAGGTAATACAGTAAGTAAAAATCTATCATTACCTAACTTAGAAATAAACACTGGAATAATATCAATGTAACATCATTGATTGATTGAAATTTCAACATTATCATGGGTTTATTTTGTATATTTTGTTAAATGACATAGTTGGATAGAGAATAAATATAGCCTATTTCCTGTTTTTATCAGCTATAAGTTAGTCATTTCAACCAGTAAATTTGGTTGCAGTCTTAAATTACTAAAGCTGTTTGTCTCATTAACAGGTGATCCAAGTGTAACCAGAAGTCAAATTTACTCAGAACTGAACATTTTAAAAGAAATGAAATCGATGGAACAAAAGGCTCGCCGTAAACTTAAGAAAATAAAAATTCTAAAAAAATTAATTGATAAAGTCAACCGAGGGGAACTTGTTGGACTGAATTAATTAAATATTTCCAGCTGTTTAAAGTTAATGTGTTATTTATTTTGTTGTAAAATGTATTCACATTATATTTGGATGTTATGTGCACTTTAAATAATACTTAAAAAATATTTATACAGTACATATAAATTTATTATATTATTATTTATTTATGTTTATCACTGGCCAAAATAATGACAAAACATAATTTGTTAAAAAATGCCACATTGGTAGTGAATGATATAACTTGTTTCTCTTAAATGTTTTTGTTTTACATGCGTTTTTCATAGGTAACTATCAAATGTTTGTGTTATGCTGTACATTATTATTACAATGTGTATAAACATATAGGTGCATGAATGAAAAAGATTATTTTAATAGCTATAAAATTATCTTTTTTTTTAATTACAAGAAGGTTTAATCTCTACTATTTCATGTATAACACTACATGTAAGGGTATGTAATCAACAGGCCACTGAGTGTATGCTCAATTTAGACCAGTGAGTGTTTGATAAATCTGGCCAAACGGACAACAGTTTTTGTTGAACAATGGGCGAAGACTAATCTTGGCTAAAGGTGTAAAGAGCATAGACTAATAGGATTGTTGGTTAATATACCACATCATTCAGTATGAAACCAACTTATATACTTAGTTGAGGTGAAAAATAGTGATTAGGCCAAGGGTGTATGCAATAGTATAGACCATGGGACTAATAACTGTTATTTGCCCAACTATGTGTAAATGTTTCTGATCTGTTTTGGTGTTTATTGTTAAGGGTCTGCAGTGCATAGATCTGAATTAACATATCACCCGTTAGAATAATGTTAAACAGTGTTAAATAAGAACAGTTATAACGCTGCCATTTATTAACACAGAATTATTATCGTTGATGGCTCATCTTAAATGTCAGGGGGGAAATATATTTTCTTGTTTTATAATTTTTTCTGGGGAAACAAATAGAACCACAAAAAGTGAAGAATCTTTCCCTTTCTTTTAAATATAGTATAACGATTCTTCAAAAACCTAATACGAATTTTCTAATACCTAAACAACTGTTCTTAAAAATGTCAGCATAAAAATATTAACATTGTTCTTTTGGGCGAGAATGCTCCCGGAATTTTATGTATTGCAGAGCCTTAAATGTCTTATACAATTACGAGACATCTCAGCACCCAATTTACTGAGAATTACCGATCCGGAGTATTAAAATAAATAGAAACTTGCACTCATATTATACAGAGTGTCTTAGGAGTTTTGTAAAAACACTTCTAGGGTGTGTTCTATTGGTAAAAATAAAGAAAGAAGTTACAATAAATAAAACTATATCTCACTAATTAATTATACTTCTAGAAATCACTCTTAATTACAATGGCAAAATTAAATAATAAATAACTCAATTTTCAGGGACAAGAAAAGAAATTATTTTATTTACTTTAAAGAATGGTAAGAAAACACTTCAATAACAAAATGTTAATATTTCAATGTTCATATGTAAAAACAAGTAATAACAATTATCTTTAATCCCTTCACTATTCTTGAGAAAACATATCTCAATACTATTTTATAATCTATAATTTTCTTTCACAATTAGAGTTAAATAAGTTTTTTAATTTCTTTAATATAGCTGTACATCGTCAGTATATAATTATTGAAATTGTGATTTGTTAATCTTAATCCTTAATTATTGCATTAGAAATACATTTGTTGTTAAACTTAATGTCCTGTATTATGTTTTGTATTTTAAATTTAGTATTTCTATACTTATAGGCGAGTTTAGCTTGACTTGCTGATACTTCATTCATATTTGGTTTCGCCATTAAAAATAAAAAACTAGACTATTGTTGACGGTAAGTCATAATTATAATAAATTATCAATAGTCGGAATGGCGAAACCAAATATGAATGATTTATTTTCAGGTTTCAATAAAAATATAATGGTACACAGAAAGCAGCATATTACATACATTGGCCTCTGTTACAATCAAAGTGAAAACATTAGAATGATAGAACGTTAGTAAAAATATTGTTCAATTTTTATCAATTATTTATTAATTAATTTATTAAATTGTTATTATTATAATATTTGTGTTAGTTTTTTTTTCTGTCATGATATTAATTTTATTATGAAATATATTTATCATGTTAATGTTATTTGCTTCCTACTACAGACGGATTTTAATAGAACCAGTTTTTAATTTAATTTTCAAATTAAGGTAAATAACTTTCATAATCTGTTACAATCTGTTAAAAATAACTTTTATAATCTGCTTCTAAATACCTTTAAAATACCATTATAGTTTAATATACTAACAAAGTACTAATTGAGTAACATAATTATTTGTGCTCATAAATACTTTCTTTAAAATTATTTCAAATACAGACTTCGTTCAATTTAGTAAAACAGTGCTAATGAAGTAGCATAAAACCTTTTTGTTCATAAATATACGGTTTTGATAATGTTTTCCGTCAACTTAGTATCGCACCCGCAGAATAGAGATCCCACTGAATGTTTGCTGAATGGTAGTAGTTGTTCGTTAGATCATACATTCCGAGACCTGTTGTACTGGCTAGCATAACAATGGAAGAGGTTCAAAATACTTGTGGATTAGTAATTTATCAAATCAAGAAATAATTATTTAGTTAAATTATATTTTAAAATGTCTATATATTTAGCCAAGAACTTTACTCTGTGGTTGAACTTATAATTTTATTTGTGGCCTTTCTGGTTCTTTTGTCTCTTGCACACCAGTGTGATCAAATCCAATTAATCTAACTACAAGTTGGCTTAGGTGTCATTTAACGAAAAATTAAAACCTTTGTTTAGTTTCTTGTTAATTTCAAAGTACTGTACTGTGTATTGGATGCTTGCAATATTCAACAAATATGTTTCAATGTTATTTTTTTATTATTTCTTAGTGTTAAGGTGCCTACACATTCGAGCTGGTAGTAAGGCATACTCACTGGTTACCTGGTTGGTAAACAGAATATAATAAAAATCAGCTTTCACCATTGTAATCCTCCTAGTTGAAAAAAAAAGTATCACACTACCACCTTTCCATTTAGAACATATCAGTTAATTCAAGACGGATGGTAAAAATTTGGAACATGTTTTTAAATAGTTTTATCATAATAAATAGCCTTGGAATTTGTATATGATAATATTACTCTCCTGCGAAATATTTAGAGGTATTTAGACTTTTGGTTCACCTGGTATTATTTTAAGTATGATTTTAGAGTGTGTGTGTGTGAACGCTCGTCGGCGCGAACGCGCATGTGGGTTTTATTTGAGAAACGAGAATATTGAACGTGTTTTTATTTTTAGGATTATTTTAGATACTTTGTGTTAACTATTCTTAAAACATTTTAATCGTCACAAATATAATATTTAAAAATGTATTTTAACCTAAAACAAAAGTTTAACATTGGGATTAATTTTAACGATTTTATAAAAAATACAAAATAGATTGTTTACATTATATACTATGTTTACACATTTGGGACTGAGGGATAGTTGCAATATATCAATTAATTAAATACTGCATTCTATACTTGAAAACATGAATTTTTACAAAGTTTGATTTTATTGCTCTCTTTGGGTCCGTCCTGACTTCCAGTTTTTGTGTGGAAAAACTTACCTTTTCTAACATTTTAAAGTACGTTTTTATGTGTAAACAACGATTTTTGACAATTTAACAAATCCGTTGAAGTTTTTATGGCTCTATAAGAATAATTTCAATATTTTAAAATAATTATTTAAATTTTATATTAAATCTGCTATTTTGACTTCTTTGGACAGGAACTACTGGTTATTTTAAAATGTTGGACTTTTATGTTTAAACAATAATTATATTTTGTTGTGTTTCTGAGTAACACTTTTGAGTAATTAAATTTTTGTTGAGAAGCCATTTTTTATTTATACAGAAATAGAGAATTGTTATTTAATAAAAAAAAAGAAGATTTTTTTAAAGTCTACTTAACATTTTTAGCTGGATATCTTTTCGATATTCTACTACCATGAAAATAATTTGAATATTTTTTTGGTTTTTTTTTGCATACATGCATCAGGTCCAGTTTTAATATTTTCCAAATTCGACATACTCAGTTTCAACAATTTTTGTAATATCGTCTCAAAAACTAGTATAGTAATTCACAAGCATTCTCCACTTGTGTACCGAATTTCAAGTCGATATTATCAATATTTTTAAAATAGAGCTAATCACTGCTTGAATTGTTGCATTACCGACGGCACTATCCGAACGCATTACAATATCTATTTTAGAAAATGCCCATGGTAACAACTGAAAATAGCTATACATATTTATTGGTAAGTGTATTATTATTAGTGTACCGAGTTTTGACAACCATAGAGAAAATATTATACATTAAAGCCAGTAATTAGCGCTAAATATACCCCTGGTACTGAAAATAAAAATGATTCTTCCGGTTCAATTAAAAACATATTTAAGATATGACTTGTATTGCAAGGTTGTAGTAAATATCTCAAAATTTTAGGTTAACTAGTATATGTTTTATTATAAAACCAAAATTGAAGTCGATACCTTGAAAATTGTTGAAATTGGAGCCTATAAATTCATGCAGTTTCCTAATACCCACCGCAAATTTACAGTTTTCTCAAAGGCAGGCTCAAATGATTTTGATGAAAATTTTCTCAAGAGGCCAAAACAAAACGTATTGGTCGACATCTACAGAAATTCCGGTTCATGTGTTATCGGAAATCGTTAATCGGTATCGGTTATGGGAAATAACGAAAAACCATTGGTCTTGGGATTGATATAAAACGCGTAATTTATCAAACACGGTTTAGTTCAAATTTTAAAATTATGCTAAGATTAATGGCCCAATTTCGTTTTCAAAATTACGAGGAAAAAGTATTACCGTTCTGGAATAGTTGACAAAAAACAAAAATGAACCTTGACCACCGTCATTAAAGTGATTATGAGTATAGGCCTATGAAAGAATTATATTCTATAGTATATTGTCTTGTATCTAATTACTCACCTCAAGACATAAAGGCTATCGCGGTTTCCATCACTACACTACACTACACTACACTAGGTTTCCATCATCAGGCCGCACAAAATAGTCAAATCACTTATTAGAGGTCGTCACATAACAATAAAACACTAAAAACACAACACAACGTAAAACCGTTAACAGCACAAACAGTTATTTTGGCCGAAATATCGCGTGCATGGCCAATACCCGGCAAATCTAAACTGCGGAATTATTGCTGTAGGCACAGATACTCCCTGCCTTCTCTGTTATCTATCGTGGTGGTCTAGTATGACGTTTGTTTATCATGCTGTCTGTCTAGATGCTTACGACATCATAAATTAGATATGATTTAAAGGATAGTTTGTCATTGGGGATATTAGATGAATCTATTTTTACACCTTTATAGATCTCGAACTCTTCTACGGAATCCATGTACTTACTTTTTTTTTGCAAAAGTGTAATATCTCCATGTTAGATTGGATATCTGTGTATTTATGGTTTTTGTTCCATTAAAAAATAAAAATTTAATATGCCTTGAAACTAGGTACACATGCAGAGTAACTTGCATTCCAAGGTTGGATTAAATATCTCAAAATTTTGGGAATGATAAAATTTTGTGTAGTACCGACGGGAAAATCCGTGCATATAACAATTCTTACTTTCAACTATTTTTTTCTATTTGCTTAAAACTTTGTATATACATTAACTTGTTTATGTTTTATTAGAAAACCAAAGTTGAAGTTGATACCTTGAAAATTGTTGAGATTGGAGCCTAAAAGTTCATGCGATTTTTGACTTATAGGTTCAAATGATTTTGATCTAATTTTTCTCAAGAGTCCCGAACAAAACTTGTTGGTCGACATCTACAAAAATTGCGGTTTATGCGTTATGGGAGTTGGTCTTTGTTTACACTCTTATTTTAGGTTCACAATGTCTTCCTTATCATATCTTTTCTTTATAGGTTACCTTCCTCTCTCTTAATATCAAAATTTATTTTTTTATAGTTGTAGCACTATGAAACGATATGTATTTGAATATATTTAATTTTACGGTTATTGTTTAATATGGCTGTGTCAGACTATTCATTTATTACAGGTACTCACTATTTATGTTTATGTTACTTATATTCACAATGAATGTGAAATATTTATTATTTATAAAATCGATAAATAATAGGAACTAATTTTAATGTAGATATATTTTAAATTACCGTCATTATGAAACGGATTACTTTAAGGCAATTTATAACTAGCTAAATGGTTTAAGGTATGTTTGCCATGCTGTGGATTAACCCTAAAACTTTTCTGTCCTTATTAGTAACTCTAGTAACTAATAAGGACAGAAAAGTTTTAGGGTTAATCCACAGCATGGCAAACATACCTTAAACCATTTAGCTAGTTATAAATTGCCTTAAAGTAATCCGTTTCATAATGACGGTAATTTAAATTATATCTACATTAAAATTAGTTCCTATTATTTATCGATTTTATAAATAATAAATATTTCACATTCATTGTGAATATAAGTAACATAAACATAAATAGTGAGTACCTGTAATAAATGAATAGTCTGACACAGCCATATTATATTGTTACTAAATAATTTATATCTCTAGAACAGTACGACCAATTGAGTAGTAATTTTGCACGATACTCATCAATATGCTCTAGTTTGAAAAAAAAAAAATCTGTTTAACACCCATATTTTATGCTTGTATAACTGTTATACAAGCATAAAATATGGGTGTTAAACAGTTTTTTTTTTTTTTCAAACTAGAGCATATTGATGAGTATCGTGCAAAATTACTACTCAATTGGTCGTACTGTTCTAGAGATATAAATTATTTAGTAACAAAAATACAAAATGGCGGATAGTTGGTAAAAGAAGCGTTACCTAATATGTGTTTATAGGAACTTCTTTTAAATTTAAACCCTTATAAGCACCCCCTAAATTATCTCCGCGCATTACAGAAACACCGTGGTAACTTCCGTGACGTTACCACAAAAGGTAGGGCTACAAACGGAAAACGCGAACTGACCGCGTGTTTGTACGTTGAAACGATTTTAGTTTACCTCTTTACCCTTTTTTACAGAGCAAGTTATGATGAAGGTGAAAAAATAAAATTTACTGATAAATCCGTTTTGAATCTAAAAAAATGTTTGGAGTCTGTCGTATGTAGGCCTACAGAGTCTGTCTCAAAAATCGCGCATTGGAATACATATCAGCTTCTAATTGGCGTAGGAAGGTAATAGACACATTAATGGAAAGCTCTTGGTTGGGTCTATCTATAGGGAGTGCCAAATCTTAGGTTCCATATACAGGGTATTCCGAAAAATATTAAACGTTTTTCCCCCGTTTTTTAAAATAACGATATTAATGTTTCCCCTTCAGTTACTCCTAAAAAGTCCACATTCTTTTCCCCATTACACAGTCTTATCTCATTAACTCGGCCATAACACAAGAAAAACATTCATGTGACATCTCTTTTGAAAGCTGTTTACATTTGCTATCTGATAAAGTAACTAAATATATAAATTTTCTTCACATAGTGTTCCTAAAATTATTTTTTATAGAATTATTTTGGTGAATTAATTATTTCTACTCCAAAGTGAATTGGTTTTTAACTCTTAGTCCAAAGGTTCTGAATTCTCATTCATTATTCCCTAGTATTGCAAAATTACACCAGCTTTTACCCAACAGATGTATTGGGCGAATTGGCCATCGAACGACGCTCTAGATCTCCAGATTGAAATCCTTTAGTTTATTTCCTTTGTGGCTATTTGAAAATAAACGTTTACTATAATAGACCTACGAATCTGAAACCTGAAAGAAAAATACGATTAGCAATACAGAAAATTAGAGATGAAATTAAAAGTAAAGCAATACATGCGGTTTATACTCGTTTGGAACATTGTCAAGTAGCTCTTGGTGGACATTTTGAACATAAACACATACTTTCCGTAGTCTTCTATGGTTTACGTTGTAAAATATAAACAGTTTTAGTACAGCTTGTAGTTTTTCTTAGTTTTGGATTGTACACAAAATAAAATCATTTTTTGTATTTAAAAAAAAATTTTTTTGGAACACTGTGCAATTAAAAACTAATTACATTATCAGATAGCAAATGTAAACAAATGAGATAAGACTGTGAAATTTGATTCATCATAATGTTGTATCTAAGTAAAATAAAAACAGTAATAAACCAGAAAACTCGCGTAAAATTCAATGTATATAAGGGTGGTTGCCGCCGGCCATATTAATGTATATAAGGGTGGTTGCCGCCCTCAATACACTTTTAACTACTTAAATCCTAATTTTAATCCATTATAAAAATAAATTCTATGTTAAAAGTGTACATTTATCAGGCTAAATAGTATATACTTTAATTGAAGACATACTTATCGTTCTTGTAATAACAAAAAATATAGATATTAAAATTCCTAATTATTTTTTGACTGAAATTAATGACAGGAGTAAGTAACATTAAAGAAATGAAAAACGGAGGTGCGTTGCAAGCCTGTACACATATGTCCCATTTCTGAGGATTTATACAAAACCGACCCCTTTCTGAAGAGTTGGTCATCAGAATAGGACAGTCCTCAGAAAGGGTACAGTTGCGTATCTATATATATATATATATATTATATTTGTTGTTGTTGAGAAAGACCCAGGACTTTTGGAATTAATATAAATATATATATATATATATATATATATATATATATATATATATTGTATAGGTAAAAGATTATTTTGAGATGTCTATATAAGAGTTCTTTCATTATAATAATGCTACGGCCGTTTCGTCTGCACAGAGACTTCTTCAGGCTTTGCAAATTACAATATTACAAATTTTACTCTTTAAACGAGGTTTTTAATGAAATACTATTTTCAAAAGTTGATAATGTAGAGGTGCTTACATCCTACTGCTTAGCTTACTATCAGTTCACTCAGTAGCTACTTAATGTCAATTAACGTTTTAGACGTTTCTGAACGAGTAAATACGTTCTTTGATAATCTACAACGAAGCTAACATTTGCAATGTAATATTGATTTATCTACTTAAAGTTTTATTTAAGGTGGGGAGGCAAAAAAAAAAAAAAAAGTTTAAAGGGAATAGTCGATAGAGCAAAAAAGCTCAAATCGGAGGTTACTTTGTTATCCTATGTCTAGAATAGTAGTAGATAGAAATGTAAAATTTTGTCATGTTTTACTTGAGCTTGAAAGGAATTTGTTTTCAAGCTAGATTGATAAATTATAGAACATCTACTAGAAATTTAGTATTTATCAAAAAATATTATTTGGTTGCAGTAAATTATTAAATGTTAAATGGAATTTTAACAAATTTTGTCTTTTTGTAACTCTTTTTAAATCTCCAGTAACTTAAAAAAAAACGCTCTTGGAAAACCGTATAATCAGCCGTAATAAAAACGACATCTTATAATTTGTAAAAATAAGCCTTTCTGGTTGTAGTTAATTTCACATTACAAGTCACCATTTTAATTATGGTTTACTAAATAGAATTAATTTTGCATTACTGTTAATTGATTGTTCTCTAATTTAACTGGCATTGAATATTTGTCTGCTCTCATATCATTTATTTAAATGGGAACTTTGATTGGTCGTAGCTTTAATTCATTTGAGAATTAGAATTTAAACTGAAAACTAATACATAACCTCAAAAAGTTAGTTAGCTCTTTGGTAACTTTCCGTCAAAGAGGAATCTCAATAAAGTTTTAATGAACTTTCCTGTCTCAACATAGTCCTGCTAATAATGTTCCGGTTCCATTTACGTTGAAAATTACAACTGAAAATCATTAAATTGTCGAAACTCAAATTGATTTTATTTAAGCGTTTACATCATACAGTTGCTAAATTTATATATTAGCTGGTTTATATGGATTAATTTAAGATCACATTAAAATTATCATTTTTTAAATAGTACTTATCTTACAATCAATAATTATAGAATATTTAATATAAAGAAAATTATAGAGATTCAACCTGGTTACAGTGAAGAGATAAAAAAATACTCTGCACTCAGCTGACATGGTAGGGTGCGAGTTTTTGTGTATCAGTTGTTTTGTCGAATTGACCTTTGTACTTAGTATCATATGCAGATTGACAGTTGCATAAAACAAACTATTACTAGTTTACATGGCTCATAGATAAGAAGAACCGAACAAAAATACTGTTATAAAGAGTTTTGAAATTTTGTCATAAATTATAAGCTCAAATTCGACAAAGAAAAATATAGTTAGCATGCTAAATTTGATTAAATGGAGATTTTGTTTTTAAGTTTTGTTTTTAGTAATCTCTCTCGATTTTTATCTTTGAAAACATGTTTGACCAGAATTGGATAACTATTTAAAAGCAGTACATAATGAGCTATTACAGGTCAATTTTTAAAATTTCAAAATTGAATGCCATTTTGAAATTTCCTGATAGAATTTTTCCTAGTTAAAAGCGAATGTAAGCCTATTTTCCAGTTTCAAAAGAATTCAAAGCAAAAAATAAAAAACTTCTAGTTTTATTACATTTTTCACTCGCAAAAAGTGCACGCTCTTTTAATTACAATTAAAAAAAAACACTCTTAATTAATTGTTTTCACTCTTTAATAACTAAATAAAGAGAGAGAGAGAGAGAGAGAGAGAGAGAGAGAGAGAGAGAGAGAGAGAGAGAGAGAGAGAGAGAGAGAGAGAGAGAGAGAGAGAGAGAGAGAGAGAGAGAGAGAGAGAGAGAGAGAGAGAGAGAGAGAGAGAGAGAGAGAGAGAGAGAGAGAGAGAGAGAGAGAGAGAAAAAGACTAAATTCTTCGAATGGGTAAAGTGGGTGGATATTTCATGTCGGCGCTTCCATAAGGAAATCGTTAATACATTCATGTCAAATTACAAACGTTTATAGAATATTAGATATTTCTGTACATTCCAAAATAAGGATTTAGAATGTGTTATCAACATAAATCTATTTGACTAAATTGAGACTCAGAACATGACGTTTGTATATTTCATTCAATCCAGATTGTGTAAAATGGAGATAAGGTGGAAATGGAAAGATATAAATTTATTGAAAGAGACGAGGAGAGATGTTGAATAGACTGACATCAGTCTATTCAGACGCAAATCACATGCCGATTGCTGAAACAGGAATATGTTTAAACTTTAGTTATTTCAGAATGTGTTGAATAGATTACATTTTATAGTTCATTAAAAGGTTTTTCCTTGTATAATTTTGACTCTCATAATTCCATTTCATTTTACTATCTCAATAAAATGATGAATGAATAGAAATTATTAAAAAATTGTTAAGCTAATATGATGTTTTTAAATACCGGGCTCGGCATAAGTCAGTACCCCACAAATGCACCTACGTGTTTATTAGTTGTTGAAAAAAATACTGGACTTGTAATATAACTATAGAACTTTATTTATTGAGTTTACTTCAATAATCATTAAGGCTAAACATCCCTGAAAAAGTTGTGTTTCTGGCCCGGTAGATAGCAGCACCTCCGCGGCAAAATTGTATTACTGATAATTTGCGTAATTATTGTCCGATTTTTGTTTTGTAAGTTATTTTGTAAATAATATCAATAAAATATTTACGCTACGGAGGTGAAACTTTTTTAGATTTTTTTATAAAAAAGTTGTTGAGAAAAAATATTATTATTATTATCATTATTTTTAATCGCAGGTAGTCATTTTTTAAATAATAATTTTAAATGAATTTTGCCGTTTTCAGATATGTAATCGGTCAAATGGTCCTATCGGAATCGTGTTTTAAAGATACTATCATTATTTCTCTCACGCCTCGCGCCCCCCGCGTGGCGCACCGACATACTGCCCAGCCGCTCTGACGCGCGGCCCCTCCTGTAGTGATGTGGTGCTAATTAGCAAAGCAGCGAATTCCAAGCAGCTAACGAACGTTAGCAGTTGCAGAGCACTCCTAACAACTAGAAATAGCTGCTTTACAATTAGCAGTGCTTATACTAGCTGATGGTAGTATTTTCAACTGTTTTGACAGCTGATTCTGATAACATTTAAAAGAAGCAGGAATATTAATATTACTTTATTAATAGGCAAACTGTTCAAATTGTCCTTCATTCTTCTCTATACAGAGTAACCATAGTTTCGCAACTGATCTGCATATTATCGTGCACAGTTCTGTGTTGTGGCTGGTTTCAGTTGTGACAGACCGCGTCGTCTATAAAGAAATTTGCAAATATCCTATAATATTTGCACCAGAGGAAAATCCATCTTTTAATCCCTCTATCACATGGTTCAGAAATGGATAAAAAATATTTCTTTTCCAACTTTTGTTTTGAATCTAGACGAGGAGCCGTAATTTATGTTGTATGAAGTAAGTTCTTTGTTTCCTCGATAAAAGACACCATCACGCCTGATGGGTTCATCTTCAACACAGTGTTTCGTAAGGAAGAATGCACATACCTTTAAGGTGGCCGCTCATTACAGGACCATCATTGTAGCCTTGACCAACCATCATCTCCAGATCCAAGCCAAGATAAATCAGGCGTTTCATTACGGTGGCTGCTAATGCTGAAGCTAATAACTCTGAAAAAACTCAATAGACTCCCCACCGAACAATTGATTTCTTGTAGTGCTGTATCTTGATATGACTTATGTTTCATCCGCTTAAACTGAGAAACACCAGGGTCCTTTATTTTTAATTCCCCTGATTACAGTGAGTTACTTCATAATTCAACAATTTCATTTCGAATGGAAGGAGATGTGTAGAAACTTATTACCCGAAGTCTGAGTTTATAAATGACTTTTAAGGGCTTCAACTCCAGAACTGGCTCGATACCGAACACAAGATCTGAAATTGTCATCTTTGTGAAGGGCTTGGTGAATTCGATAGATTAACCATCGCAGTCACCTGTTAAGGCTATTCCTTGACGAGTATTTCTGAACAAATAGAGGATAGAGGAATACAGGCCAGAAAAGCCTTAGAAACATGGAAGAATTAACATCCTACTCCAGGACAACCTAACTGGATAGATGACCCACTGAGAAAGTGGAGCAGGAGTAAGGTAAACTGACGGAACACCTTAGAATATTCGGAGTAGAAAATAATGGGTCAAGCAAAGTTTGCCGAGAGGGGGAGGAAACTACACACCATCTATTAGTCGAATGCGGTACAGAAAAAAGGGGACTAGAAGTCTGCGAGTGTACCAGATTGATGTGTAGAGGGAGTACATCACTAATTCTTGTTCTCCACGTCCTAAAAGAGTTTGGAGGGGTTCTACAGACGGGAGTTCTCCGCCTTAGAAGAATAATTGGAGTACAATAGATCACTAGAGGTCGCAGTTCACATCACAACTACTTCTGCCTTTACGAGTAATTTATTATTTTAAAACAAAATTCTGTATCAGCTAGCCACTTACTTAAAAATAATTTTAAAGTGTTACTCTTAAATTTCAAAACCTTTATTTCAGACCTTTAAAGATACTTTTCAACAAATGTCATTAGATTGTTTCGTCATTAAAGATGACTAAAATATGATGATAGGCGACAAGATAATTTTTTGAAGTAAATAGTACTTTATGGTTCTTTTTTATAGAATTCTTCAACTTCGATAGCATTATACAATTTCGTAAGTCCTTTTCTGACATATTTGTACTGTATAGAAAGTTATATGGATGGGGAAAAAAAAGTAGATTTTTGTGTGGCAATATCAGTTTTGAGGTCACCTGAACTATAAAAGTGCGGTACTAACACACTCTATGACATGATGAATGGATTATTGCACTAAATTTCGCATCTATAGGTATCATTCTGCGTTTTTAAACTACAAAATTTAAACCACGTAAAACACCTACATTAAAAGCAAATCTTCACTATTCTAAATTGACGTGCCATCCTGGCATTATGTAAACGAGCTAAAGCAAGTGAGATAACATTCATTTCCACATCAATAGCATAGTAATAAAGCAGCATATGTGCAGCAAAGTCTATAAAATGTCATTTACCTCTCTAAGGCATGTACTAGTTAAATTAATCTGTGTTACTGGTAAATGCAGTTGTTATAAATCAATTGTAAAGACATAGAGCAACCACAAATCGAATTATTTTCCTGACAGTTTTAATTTCCTATTTCCTTTTGGAAAACTACTAGGTTGATCTTTCAATAACAAAATGACACATGACTCTTTTTGATTGTTAAAAGGAAGAAACGAACCTAAAACAAAGATCTTCGATAGCGTCAGGGCCAGAATAGAACAAGAGTTGGTCAAGAGAGACCTGATAGGAAGTGTAAAAGAGGGGTTATAAACTAAGACAACATGGAAAAAGGTGTAGATCCAGCTAGGTTACCTTGGGATTGCCTAGCTTGTACCCATTATAAGTGAGCCCACAAGGGTACAATACATGGCTTGTGTTCGATTTGGTTTTTGTTTCCGTCACATATGGCAACTGCAACTCAAGTATTCATTTATATTTATTGTATTTCTAATATAAAATCATATTGCTTAGACAAACACAAATAACACCGAATGGGAGTTGGTTATTACTTATACTGATTATTCAAAATAGAAGTAAGTCTGGTAATCGATCAAAGTTTCGACCTCTGTTTTTTGATTTATTTCAAGCTTTCATAGTTTCGGGAACTCGAAAAAGTGTTTTTAGACATTCCGTCCGTCCGTCGTCGTTGTACTATGTACGTAAGCACGATAGCGGTCACAAAAAATAGAATAGGAACATTAAATTTGTTACAGAGGACTATTGAAATTTAGAAAAGTCGAATAGCAAATGTCAAAATGACGGCCATTTTAATCAGTTTTCTTCATATATCGTGTGTTATAGAACCTAAACACACTAAATTACATAAAAATTGTAGATTACAGTTTTGCATGTGATCGTACCAACCCCTTTCTAAGACATCACGTAGTAAATTTATTGACAAAAGTGTAAATTCGAAACCTGACCCCCAATAAATGGTGATTTCGCACCATTATAAAATCTGGCAGGCCCGAATCACCGATAAGAGAAGGAGACTTGTAAATATATACACATCTAGCAGATTACTTTTGGATCTTATTTTCAGGAATCTTCTTTTAATTTTAGGTACATATAAGCAAGTTAAATTTTTTGATTAAACTCCATTATATAATTCGTTAAAAAAAGATCATTATTAAAATTGATTCCTTGTTCAATTAATTCACTTAAAGAATTGTTTTAACTTGGACAATGAAGTTATTCTAATGTGTGACTTGTCGTGGAACAGTTGTTTTTAGACAGATGTCGATAAAATTATGAATGAATGTTGTAGATTTGTATAAAATAATACCACAGAATGTTCAATTAAATATCTAGAATGCAAACAAAATGACGGCTGTTTAAAATAACACCCGGTTTTAGGGTATTAGATTATCGTATTTTTATTTAACAGTGATTAGGTTAATTTGAAAAACAGCTGTTATGTTTATTTTGTTTTAAATTGTACTATATGAAACAGATTTACACAGTAGTTAACTTCTCATTGTTATTTTTATCATGTTTTTCAATGGAGCATAAAGTATGTGCCATATGAGGATGAGCAATCATATTTAATGATCTTGAAGTAAGAAAACAATTACCTAACTATATATCCAGATATTGAACCACCATTCACAGAAATCAATAACAAAGTAGAAAACATTACTACTGGTAACGGTTAAGTGCAGTGAAAATATACATTCAACAATCTGACGTAACTGTGGAAGAAAATGTTATGCCGTGTTGTTAAAATCTCCAGCTAAACCGAATTCGGAGTTAAACACCAGTGTGACCAAATCTACTGTTTTATAGAATCATTAAAAACATAAAGTGGCGTTTTGCAAAAGTTGCGTTGTTCATGGTCTCCTTGAAGATGATCCCGACAGAAGAGTAGAGTTTCGTACTTAAGTTTTATAAATGGACAGGTTTCATCTGAGCTGTGGAGTTTGGGTGCGCAGTGGGTCTAGGCTGCAGTAAGGTGGTGGGGGAAGTGGCCGCCTCAGTCTGTGTCGGGTGTTGGTACTAACAACGATGTCTGCAAGACCGCTAGATCGTGGACAGTAGACGGCGCTGACTGTTACCCTTACAATGCCTCAGTCCCCACGCGGCCTCGAACTACAAACTTTACCTCCTCTCCACGCGCTGGTCACAGCTCAGATGAAACCTGTCCATTTATAGGTGTTTGACATCTTCGAATTGTGTTTTTTTCCAATGAATCAGCATTTCACCGTAAGGCTTGGTAAGTTGACACATTTGTAATTATTATAATATTACCAACCCTCATGTAGTAGAAGGGAAAAAAGTAAGAGAATTGTGGTTTGGGTTCAGTTTCAGTTAATGGAGCATTATCCTACGACAATTCTGAGATCGCTATGATAGATACTAGTAACATGGTTTATTAAATGAACACGTAATTCCACACCTGACAGTTCCAGAAATGGAGTTTTGCATCTTCCAGTAAAATGGAACAACACACTGTGTGACATGTGTTGAACAATGAACTTGTTAATCGATGGATTAGGAGGAGAAATGAATTTATTGGTCGGGCGCCAAGATCGCCAGACTTAACTTCTTTTTGTGGGACTCCTATAAAAGAGTAAGTTTACCCTCACAATACAGATGAGGAGCTAAAGACAACCAATGAAAATGAAGTTCTCAAGATCATACAATACTTGTTTTGGCATGTCTATGAAGATTTCATTCTTCGGTGGTATCACTGTATAGAGGTAGAATGATGCAAATTTGAATAGTGATCATTGTTTGTTTATTGATAGTTTATTATTTCCTTTAATACTAAATTAAAAGTGAATACAAATAGTAAACTTTTTGATGTGGTAACAATGTTGTTAATAAAAATAAGATAATTTAATAGCTTCAAAATTTGAAAACAGTTTCTTGGAAGACAATAATTTGAACAATCTGTTTTATTCTTTTATACATATCTACAACATAAATGCAAAAATTAAACCAAATCAGTCAAAAACAATTCGGTTCCTTTCATGGTTTACACTGTATAAATGCAATTCGACGGGCATTTTAAAATTTGTTTAAAAAAAATAAATTACAGCTTATTTATTTATGAAAATGTTTTCGCTTATTCCACCATTTTACATTTCGGAAAGAATGCGATAACATTGCACACGGTTTCATTGGAGATTGTGTCCCTGGTATTATGTAGACTACTAATAAGATGAAAGTGGTATAAGAAATAAAAGATCAGAACTACATTTTATAACCCATAATAATGTAACAAATGCTTAGTAACTTTAGATTTATCCAATCGTATTACCAAACATAAATCAATGTTGTATTAAATGCATTTAACATTATGTAGAATAAATTTAAATGTTATATTAGTGTTTGTGAAAAACTAAAAGAAAACTTGTATTTTTGAAATTGAATGCGATAGGTAATTAAAGCAACAACTAAATTAATTCACCAATTTTCTGCTCTCTAATTTCTTAACTAATTTGCTGAACGTATATAACATGAAGTGTCTACTGAAGATAATAAATTATAATGGTAAATACAAATAATCCCCTTTATAACTTATGTTCCGTGCAATAAGTAGAACTTAATCAGAATTTTGAAGAAATGAGAGTGAAAATATGAAAATTGCTTTTAATCTTGTCTCTATTTCCTGTTAATTAACAGTGAATGTTGTCAGCGAGGGTAATTTTAAACATGGATATTAATATTGCGTTGAATCAAAAGTTAAATACTGCAAGGTAGCTGAGATGGAGGGAGAGAGGGAGAAGGATAAAGAAGGGAGAAAGAAGGGAGAAAGAGAGATTTGGGATTGGTGATTAGAAATATATGGGATTGATGTTAGAGACTAAAAGCGTCTTTACTTCTGAAGTTGATATATCAATTATTTACAAAATGAATTGGATTTTAACTCAATGGTGAAAGTATGTAGTGCTACTATAAATCTCATCATGTTTAAATTTGATTTATTTTACAAGTTAGAAAAACAATTAAGTGGAAAAAAGAAAGTGAAATTTTTCGGAGCTCCGTGTAAAGCTGTGTATATACGCTATAAATTCTAATTGACTCAATCTAACTTCCAGAGAGAATATTTAAACAAATAAATCTATAATCATATTTCAGCCCAATGATATTCGAATAGAATATTACATGTGCACATTTGAAAATATACCTGCAATATTTATAAATAAATATTGAGCTTGACTTATGAGGTGTTTTAAAATAAAAATAAAACTATTATACAATTTTTCATAAATGATATGTTATTTTTCAAATGATTTTTATCAACAATGTTGCCATTGTGAGTGATGTATGAACTACAATAATCAAACTATAACTAAACTAGTACTGTGTCACGCCCCATAATTTATAGAGAATGCAAAAGGAGAGTCATAGCCAAAACATATTTTACTATTTTCTAAATAGTAAAATATTAACAAGTATCCTACTCTGTTATAAGTAACCTATATGACTACTACAATATTACTAAACTAATATTTCTATATTAGTTATAAGATTTCATTTTATATTTAAATAGAACTTTAATTCATTATTGTCAATTATATTACGATTTTTGTTAAGTTTCTCAAGTGTCTATTAAAATACGGGCCGTGGTACAGTACTACTTTAGTTGTAGTTTGATTATTGTCGTTCATACATTACTCAATATGGAGACAATGTTGTTGAAACGTGTTTGAGTCAATGAACGTATTATGTGTTCCAATTTGATTTTGATTCTGTTATGTTTAACTTTTGTTTTGTTAATAATATGTTTAACAAAACTGTTAGCATTGCTTCCACAGTTGAAAACTATTTTAGACATTGAAAATATCTTTAAGTGATTATAATTTGTAATGATTGTAAGTTCTAAACCATTTATTAAAATGCTAACACTCTGAAATAATAACAAATTAAACCGATCAACTTAAGAGTCATAATTAAATTTGTATTTTAGGTCAATAATTGATATATTTTCAATAAGATTTTTTCATTTATTATTTTATGATTTTATTTATGATGGGAGTCTTTTTTTTATACATATACAATTACCTAAAAAAGGTAGCAAACCTAATTATTCAATTGGGCAGGACTGTAAAACATTTTATAGTCTCCGGTATCTGCGCTTCCACGAAGAAATTGGAAAAGCTAAATAGAATATAAGTTCGTTGATTAATTCTGTAAAATTACAAATGTTATAAAATTTTATTTTACATAAGCTCTGAATAGATGTTCCACATTTAGACGGATTCAAGAAGAAGGATATGTTATCAATATAAAATTTATTTGACTAAATGGAGGAGAATCAGCATATAACCTTGGTGTGAGTTGTTCAGTCTAGATAGTGTAGAATGGAGAAAAAGTTTAAATGGAAAGATATAAATTTATTGAAAGAGGCGAGGAGTAATGTAAAGGTAGTACAAGTATTGACGTCAAATCTATTCAGGTACAAATCAAACGTTGAGTAATGAAGCAAGAATGTATTTAGTGATTTCAAACACTTTTGTGGATATTATATCTACGTTTATTGAAAAGTTTTTCCTTACCTATGTTTATATTTTGTGTCATTATAACCATTCAATTTTACAGTAAATTAATTATCGTAATATATTGTCATAATTGTCGTAATAATTATTTAAAACATATGAAGCATAATTATCTTGTTTGCCGTCCTCAGTTAATCTGATTTCTAAAAACAAAATATCTCAGAATTACACCCCAGTAATTAATTTTTTGAAATATACCGAATATCTAGTTATTCCGAGTTTCCTTATTTAAACATCGAATCTTGAAACCATGTAGTGACCTACCCTATAAAATAATTTTGAACTTTGTTTTATTAATGTATACATCTCTGTTTTGGCGAACTTAGGGAGGTTATAGGAAACATAAAATAAAGTGTACAAAACAATTGTCCTAAAATGCCATTTTCCGTTATTTTAATAACAATAGATAATTAAAGAAAAAATAGAGTTGTCGTTACCAAATTTTGCAAAATATTTTATACTAATAATTTAGTTTTTTTTTTGTTTTTTTCCCCCCTCAATTGTATAATCTTTCACCTAAAGTTTAAACTAAACTTAAACCATAAAAACTGTTCTATTAACAATTATTAATTCCCTCCATTTTGAAACAGTTACGTAAAATATTATAAGATATTTTTAAACTACAAAATAATGGTATAAAATGTTCTGCAAAATTTGGTATCGATCGTTCTAGAGTGTTGCAGTATCTTATTATTGCAAAAAAGAAACACAAAATGAAGGACACATGGACAAGGTAACCCTTTTAGGATCTATGTTTAGGTAAACATTTTTGGTTTCAATTGATTCGTCTTAGCATCCCAAGATTGTTGAAAACATAAACACAAAATTATTAAAAAAAATACAAATGATAAATGGTCCAAAATCTACATTTCATTCGGAAAGAGGCAAAGATAATATATAGTAAAAATTATTATTTAATCGAAAAGTAATTGATTTTTATTTTTTATTTTAACGCTTAGACGCTTTTAATATTATTTAAATGAAAAGTAATTGTCTCGTGTATGAAGTTAACTATGAGCCAAACAAGGTCGTTATGACTTCTGTAATTGAAAATTCCTCTACTCTAAATAAAGGTCAAAATTGTCTGATTAATTCACCACAAGGACTTTTCTAGTCAATTCACCACTAGGAGGTTAGACATTAAGTTTTTGAGAGAGGTAAAATTTGTTGTTCACCTCCATACAACATTTAGGTAACTGTCCCATTGACATTAAAACCCTTTGTTGTTTGTTCACCACTCTATGATCTTGACTCAACTTGGTATGATAGTGTTGCTGTTCAGTTGTTTTTGACAGTTCAACCATAGGATTAACTCTAGATTCCTTTATTAAGTTACACATTTTCGTTTACATCAGAGGTGTAGGATAATTTCCATGTTTGTCATATTCTAGGTTTTTGTACGTGATGACGAGAGTTGATCAATACTACCAAAACGTCAAATTTACAAGCATTTTCGAATGGATACTATGAATATTATTTTCGTATTACTGATATAGTTTACTCTACGATTTGCCACAAAGAATTTGTCCACATTTACTACACGTAGGCTATATATGAAAATTGTTTAAAAATCCTATTATGAAAATGACGACTACTTGAAAAAAATACATAATTATCTAGTATTTATCCCGTTGATCCTCAATAAAATATTCTATATAAAACAAACAACAGAAAGAAAACCGTAAAAAAACAAAACAAAACATAAAAAATATAAACTTTACAACAATACTTATATATAAAATAAACTAAATTAACTACAATCTTCTTTATTGATGTTATTTCCCACTTCTTGTTTTAGTGTGAAAAATATAATTAAGTCATATCAGATTGTAATATTCAACCGGAAAAGAAGAACAACAATAAAGCACCTCAAAGCGAAGTCTGAGCAGAGGATATTCACTTAGTTCTTCTTATTATTTAACTTTGCAATTGAGTTTAGAAATAATTTATCTTTATTTTGTAATAAAGTTCCATCAACATCCTTCTTTAAGTGTAAATAAAATTAAATTGACGTCATAAACATTTTTATTGTAATAACATTCGTTGTTTCCTAATAGAAGCGCCCTATTGATTAGCATTGGAAGGATAGAAAATGTATGAAAGTAAAGTTGAATAGCAGTTTAATATATATATTTCTCAAAGAAAGAATTTATAAACAGCAAAGAAAAAAAGTTCTGTTTATTTTCGAAAGTAAATTGATTTAATATTTCACTGTCAATAACTACAGGAGACACATAATCCTTCACTTAAAAGCAAAATAAATTGATAACGATGAAATATTCAGTAGTTAGTTTTTGAAAACCGTGGTTCATCATCCTAGATCTAAGAAAACTTTTAGAGCCTATTTATGGATCTAATCGCAGGTTTTTTTTAGATCTTTAGTATTTTTTTGCCATGCTTGAACTGTTCTACTTAAAATTTTAAAACTTTTCAAGATAAATCATTTCACAAGCTCTCCAGAACAAAATGGAATATGCCACTCCAATTTAGACGCCATAGATATTTCGTTACATTACTGGTTTTATGATATATCACAGTGTGTTAGGTGTTATCATTTAACAAGATCAAGAAGTTATAAATATAGACTAATTAGATTATTACATGTTGGGGAAATCTCAGCATGCAATCCTAAATTCGGATTAATAGGATTTTTGTTTATGCTAATAGTTATTGCTAATTTATGATATGTTTTTAACTATGTTATTTATAATAAAAATGGTTTTACATTTTATCATAGTAAATTTAAATGGGTAGTTTAACTTTTACAAATCGAACGACGATGTACAGCATTAGAATAAAAGTTATATTCAGAAAACAATTACTCTAAATTTATAAAATCGGCAGCCATTTTGAAAGATCCCAGTCACTTATCTTGGTTAGTGGACTCGTCAAATGTTTTAAAAACTAAACCTACATACCAAATTTGAATTAAATTGGATCAATTTAAAGAAATTCTAGGTTGTTTGTAACACGTGTAAAAGTAGTTAGAAATAATTGGTATGAAATTACTCCAATGGGTAGAATCAGTGAACATTTCATGGCCTTTGGAGTCGACGATTTTATGAGGAAGATCCTACTAACTAGAATTTTTATATTTAGAAATTCACTAATAACTAATATTTATTCTAGTTTAGAAAAATTGTGAGTTTAATATTTTTTACCATATGTTTTTGTAAAGGTCTTTAAATTTAACATAACATGTTGTCCTTTAATAATGGCAACAGTGGGGGAAAAATAAAATAAAACTAAAATAAGAGAATTAACGACAATAAAAACAAAACAAAAACAAATAGGATTTGCAGTGTTTTTAACAAATTGATCAAATATTTTATTTCCATAAATCACGACCCACACTAACTACACTGCACAATGTTAAGTCCACTCCAATGTAAAAACGTTATCGCTGTGCGAGTATAAATCCTGGTAATTTGTGTCTGTTAGATAAGCAAAGTAGATCGGTGCAGGGTGGGATTAAAGCCTTATATAGCCAATCACATGTTTATCTCTGTGCATTTGTGTGTTAATACAATTAGTTGCGCAGCAGCGACATTCATTTAACTGAATCACAATAAAAGATTGAAAGTATTTATAGGTTGCTTATTGGTAATTTGTAAAGACCTTAATAAAAAATATTTCGTCGGAAATATTGTCTTATTTTTAATACAACTCGATATTTTGAAAGGAACTGTTACAGGTAGGTTGAGGGGGGATTTCAACTTTGGGATTGAGAAATAATAAAACAGACAGGTAAAACCGATGAAAAAATCAAGGTGATAATTTAAAGAAAACGATTTTGAATATTATATTGATTTCTAATAAAGTAATGCAATTAAAACCAAAATTTCAGGTTAAAGAACAATCACTATTAAAAGGATATAACGACATAAAATAATAAATACATTTTTTGTTAAATTTGGGATAACAAGTGAGCTTAATTTTGATTGAAGATCATTTGAGTAGAATTGTAATTAATTTCTTTTACAATTTTGTTTTATTAAGAGGCTAAAAAATGAGTAGAAAACCAAAAGTTTGTTATTAAAATTAAAGGTAAATCACGTCTAATTATAAAAAACCACAAAACAAAATTACCGGTACGTAGTTTAGTGGCAAAACATTGGGAACTAATATGTATGTTTACAAATACGGATATTGTGAGCGTCGGCAAATAAAAAATAATTCAATAAATAGTAATTTAATTACTGTACAATATAATATTTGCTTACTTTTAATAACATTACGAAATATAAATATTTATATTATACAGAAAAATACATTAAAAACTATACAAAAATATTTAAACAAAAATGAAGTTGGATTATTCGTAAATAACATTAATTATTTTAAATTTACAACAATAATGTAAAAATATAAAAATAAAAATAAAGGACTACAATTTTAGGACTTAATATAATAGATCATAATTTTCAATAACTAATATAAATAAAGTAGTCTATTTTTAGAAATTAACATGTAAAATTACTCTTTATTAAAAACCATTGATAATAATGATAACAATCTATAAAGAAGACACAATGAAATGTTTTTGGACAAATAATAGATATTAAATGCAACAGACCTATACGTAAATTATAAACTACGTAGAAAACACGTTTGGACTACTATATAAGGGTAAAAAATTGTTATCAAAAATAGTTTTTGAAATTTAAAATAATCGTTATTTTGAAATTTGGATATAAAAACATTCTCAAAAACGCACGCGCGCGCTTGCACACACACACACACACACACACTAAAACACTGAGTCAAAAATAGGACGAAATTACTCCAATGGGCAAAATTGATAACCATTTCACCGTCTCGGGTGGCAATGTTTCCATGAGGGTAAAAGCAAGAAAATAACATTCTATACTAGAAAGTTATAAATGTTTATACAAAATTATTTTAGACTAGAGTAGAAATATGTCCATACATTCAAAGAGAAGGATTTAGGGTGTATTATCAATATAAATCCATTTACTAAATGGAAACATGAAGCGCGTATATCTTGTTCAATCCAGATAGTGCAAGTATAAATAGAAAGCTATAAATTTATTGAAAGAGACGAGGAGAGATGTAAACGTAATACGAATATTGACGTCAACTCTAACAGGCACAACTCACAGGCTGAGTGTTGAAATAAGAATGAATTTAAACTTTAGTTATTTCAGAATAAGTAGAATGTACTACAGTTTAGTTCATCGAAAATGTTGCTCTTTATGTACGCTTATCTTTTTTACTCTGCATTCTATATTCCAATTAACTGTTATATATATTTTAATTTTAAAACATAAAGTATACCTAGTTTGTAGTTATCAGCTAATCTGATTTCTAAGCATATTACAATTAAATAGTGGTATTTGTTGTTATTTCAAAAGTTTTAAAGTCTATATTATTAGCTAATTAAACACAAAAATTCTAGATTTTGTTTATGTAATTGCCTATACCTGAGATAATGTGTTCACTGGTCCTTACCATTTTCAATAATTTTTCATCTATTTTCTTACTGAATATACTATATATGTTCTAGAAATCGCAATTATTGTCCGATTAAAAAAAAATTCGATATGTAGGTTCAGTTTTACAAATCATCGTAAAAGTTTGTTAATAAGTAAAATGATAGATTATAATAAACGTTACAAGTTACACGTAAAGAACCGTTGACACTGGAGCGCATCTCTGCCCACGCCGGTCATTATTGCCGTAACAATGAACTCCTCCCAACATTATACAAGTTCAGTCCGTGAAAAATTACGACGCTGTGCAGACGTATTTCTTCACGCACTTTTAAAATGTGTGACAAAATAGAAAATTCCGCCAAGTGTAAATTGTGTAATTTTATTCGGTTTTGAACGAGGAAAAGTTTCGGTCTATTAAATTTTCCGACAAATAAAGTAAGTTTAGGAGATAGTATGTTAAATGTAACTTCTGTTAGGAAATAATGCATTATATTTAAAAATGGACGAAAAGTTGTGAAGATGATGAACGTTCTGGTTGCCATCTCTCATAGCTCAAAAATGTAAAAAAAAAAAAAATACTGACACATTTCAGGAGGATAGCCGTCCACTTTAATACAGCTCTGACTTGGCGTTGAGTGATTCCCATTTATTCCCCAAATTAAACAAATTTTTTATTAAACAGGCATTTTTAAGATGATGACGTGCTGAATAAGTTGTCTTTGAATAGTTCAAAAAGTTGACGCCAGGTGTTTGTAGTGAAGGCATAAAAAAATGGTACCATCTATGATAAGTGTTTACATTGATATGGAGACATCGTAGAGAAGTTGTTTATCTCTTTAAGTCTCAAATGACCTTTTAAAATATATAAATTTGTCTACTGTATCATTTTTTAAATCAACACGTTTTGAACGTACTGGAGGACCCTCATATGTGCAGTCAAAGTAAAATTGGAATAGTATATAAAGACCACTTGCGCACCAAATATGGAAACGGCTTGTTATAAAAAAAAAGAAGATTTTAAGAATAGTTATTGCCTAATAAAGAGAAATACCGGATATTGTATTTATTTTATTCTACAATTATGTGAAGGAGAGTTATAATTTTACAATCGGAATGAAAGATAGTCTAACAGGCTTTCCTGTTAGATAGAAATATTTTGTTTGAAGAATTTATTCTCAAGTATTAAACAGATATTTATGTGAACATTGTGATAAAATCTTGTTACGGATAGACATAACAAACCATTTAGAAAATAAAAAAATACATGTGGTTCTTATTACTATTATTATCCCGTTGATTATAGAAATGACTTGTTTTGATTTTTTTAAAAAGATTTTCTCAATGCCCTTCATAGTAGGCCCTACAATTAAAATTATATCAATACCTTTCTCCAAACTTCGTTCTTTATTAACAAGAGAGCCCTAGTCTTGTTTAGTCCTGGCAGGGTAGAAAATTTACTTGTAATAAAGACGTTTAATATTAGCTTATTATATACATTTTCTAAAATGAAAGATTAAAAAAAAATAGTTTAAACAAATTCTGTTTCTAAAATTACCGACAAATTTGAGTTTTCATAAAAGATCTCAAAGTGTAACTAGGAAAAGAAAAAAGAAAATAGAAATAATAACTAATTAAAAAATTGACAAGATATGCTATCTGGGCTATACAAGATCCGTTTTAGTTGTAGGAATGACATCCATCTATCTTTCTATTTTTCAAAAGGTTTAGTTTTAACAAAAATCGCAAACCTTCTCAAAACATAAAACTCCCTACATTTAAATCACTGCTAGTTATAGGCCGAGAATTTTTATAATGTGTAATGATATTAATTACTTATGATTGTGGTAGATGTTTTTGACTCCAATGTACACTTCGAAGCTGCATTATAAGTCGTTCTCAGCTCCGTCTTCCACTCGCACAGCTAAAGCGATTCCACTGTATAAACATTCCATAATTATAAATTGGATAGTGGTAATTGAAGTAGTAGTATGTTTAGTTATGGAGGAAAAGCAAATCTATTTAGGTAGACATTTAAACTTACTACTTGACAAGTGCTGATATAAAACGGCAATATTTAAAACTAATAACTGTAGATAAAACATAAGAGGCGGGGCGAGGCTTGTCCAGTCACTTGATTGGACGGCGTCGTTCAGCACCCGTCAAGTGCTGATGTCGTGTGGACAAAATTAAAACTATTTCAACAAAAAACGTCATACGTAAAACAGAAGAAAATGGCCAACTAAAATGGATTGTCAGGAACACATGTTTAAATGTGAATTTGTTCTTTCAGAGCAGGTGCAATCCTCGACTTGTTTGGTTCACCAAATTTAATTTATATCTTAAAATTTTATTTTTTACTAATTGTATATTACTACGATGATTTTTATAGTATTGTAGTTCGGCAATTAAAAAAAATACATTTAAATTGTAAATTATTTATAAATGTTTTTCTATTTCAAGCTATGTTGTTGCTGTTGCTTATGTGTTTTAAAAATTTTGTTTGTCCGTATTGTTTCATGTTTAGCTAATGCTCATGATTTAATTATATTATTAATATGAAATCGTTTATACGATGGATATCTAATATCTTACACAAATGAATATTTGCCATAAAATGCCAATGCAAATTGAATTGTAAATTAGCTCACTCTGAAATAATATTGCGTAACGAACTGTTAAGGGGCTAAGTATACGTCAACCGCACAGCTAAAGTGTCTCTATTGTAGGACGGTCCATTATACAGAAAATAATGTGGAAGCAGAATCTGTGTTTGTGTGTGAGTAAGAGAGAATATATTAGGAAGGACGGGAAGAGAATGATATATATATATATATATATATATATATATATATATAAAAGAGAGAGAGAGAGAGAGAGAGAGAGAGAGAGAGAGAGAGAGAGAGAGAGAGAGAGAGAGAGAGAGAGAGAGAGAGAGAGAGAGAGAGAGAGAGAGAGAGAGAGAGAGAGAGAGAGAGAGTGAGAGAGAGAGAGAGAGAGAGTGAATACAATTGTAGTTATTGAGTTGTATTGCAAAAAGCTGGAAGAGTATTACGAAGATAATATAATATAAATACGAGCTTGTTTCCCTTGCACACATTTATCAAAGCAAACCATCCCACCCGTGGTTTCAGCTTCAATGGTTGCACGATTAATTTTGTCGTATTATTCCAGATATGGATACGAGCCAACTGAACTGAAATCTAACTCCATCGATATTTGTTTTTAGTTTGCACACGTACTTTAGGGAGTTAATTTTATTCTATGTGTTAAAATGAACAAACTCCTCTGAAATGGATTAGTCTCACATTAATACAGAAGTTTACCTTTGATGGAATGAAAATAGAAAGTTGTGATTTGAAAGACCTCTAGTGGTGAACAAATATTACGTCATGGAAACTAATTCAACTCCCCGTCTACATTCACCGTAACAGATAATGCATATTTAAATAGTAAAAATTTGTTTTTAAATTTACTATCAGAACTAATTTGTTTACTTGAGTTATTTTAAAATTGGTTGGTTTTATTTGTTTAAATTTAATTGATCATATTTTTAAACAAATTTTGAAGTATATTTGTAAAATAATTATTTTAAAAACAATTTTGGTATATTTTATTTCCTAAACTGACATATATTGAAATTTATTTATAAGTATAAAACTTTTGATTTCATTTTTTTGAGCGGGAGATTTAAGGTTTCATATCAAGAGATCGACAATTGTGAAACGAAATCACTTAGCCTATACGTATTTACATCAATAAAATGAAGGTAGTTATCGGTGTAGGAAAATGACCCTTGAAACGCTGATCATAAAAAATTCTGGTTATCAAATTCTGCATAAGGGATGTTGTATTGAAGGAGTGATTTGGATGTACAAATATTTCAACATAATATTTAAAATTAAAAGAATAATACATGCCTAAAAAGAAAACACGTTAATACATTTTCACAAAATTGTCTGCAATTATTTTCTTCCATAAAAATCTATTTTAACTGCACACATTCATACATATAATATATTTAAAGTTGTTGATATTATCCTGAGTTTTACCAAAGAGATTTTACAAAAACAGTACTTAATTTTTGGGATATCCGTCAATACCTATCTCTCAAAAGTCATTAAACGTACTAGAATTTACAGTATAACAAACACACAGAACACAATTCTCATTAAAAATACGCCTTTCAACGACAAGGTCGTCCTCTTCAGTGATACACCAGCTACACCAACCAAACCATGGTGTATCACTGTCTTCACTTCTTTACTGCATAATTAAGTAAATTTTATATTTATTAGTGTAAACTATGTTTTATTATTTTTGTGATGTTTATTATTTTGAAATATATTCAAGTGAAAAATGACTGAGTTACATTATTAGTACTTTCTAAAATTGTTATTTTTTTTAGTTTTAGTTGTATTACTAAATTAATGTTACCTATGTTTTTTATCTAAAACAATTATATGTAAATATTTTATACTAGAAAATATGTTAACATTTAACATTATTTCTATATTTATTAAATTTTAAAAAATGACACCTTTTATTTAAATATACTTAGCTTTAAACATTTATGCAGTAATACTGTAATTATTAACATAAAAAGTTTAAGTTGGAAATAATAATACAGTTAAACAAAAAACTGTATTTATAATGAATGAGAGACTACAACGGCAGGATAAGTAGCGACGTTACTGTTCTAGTATAAGGGGAGGAAGGGAGATCACGCCAGTACGACCCATAACTGCACTCTAAGCATCGTGGGTTAAGATCTTGGGTAAGAACCAAGATGCTTAGTGTAAAGAGACGGGTCGAACTGCTGTAAGTTGTGGCATGACGTTTGTGTTAGGACATCTCCTAAGAATGGGTCTTGAAAGGGCCGTCAAAAATATACGAGTTAAGGCAACAGGGAATAGATGACTCAAGGAAGATAACGGACGAAGTGCAATGACGATGTTCAAGAGGATATGTTACGCTGAAATTAAACAACTGAAAATGGCTGCCGCCGATGAGACTTGTACGGAGAAAACTGTTGAGGAGGTCAAAACCCACAAATGGTTGTAATCGTCGATGGAAGAAGAAGTCATATTTTATCCATACTAAATTTTTGTGAAATTTAGCATGAAAATAACACCTATTATGAGTTAAATTAAATATGCTACTAGGAATGATTTAAAAAATGTTTTGTATTTTGTACTATATATATTTTAAAGTACATCAACAGTATATTAAGTATACTTCAACTAGTATTATCTAGCAGTTTTCTCATAAAGACATTGGCAGTGTGTTAAGCTATTGCCCGTTAGCAACACTCAGTAAATCTCCAGAACACTGTACCAGCGCTACACTTTATTGTTATTTATTATATCTATTTATAAATCAGTTCAATCTGCTTAACCCTTTTGAGTCGACGCATCATTCATGCATTTTTGAGTCGTTGCAAAACTTTGATCTTCTTGTGTTGTTGTGAAGTCTTAATTTGTGCAGCCTAGTGTGTTTTGTAATTTTCAATTCAACGAATCTGTCTTTAAATCAGTGTCGTTACTGACATACAAGGCAGTATGTCCTTAGTACTCTACTGTACCTTATTGTTCTTAGTACTGTCTCCTGTAATGTTTGTAGAATGTTTATATTAGTTTTCTTCATACAACCCCAAAGCTGGCTAACATAATTTAAGACCTTGTCGTTGAAACGCGTCTGATACTTAGGCGTATTTTTTATGAGAATTGTGTTCTGTGTGTTTGTTATACTGTATAGTTTTTCTTATAACTCAAGCTCAACATTTAATATAATATACTACTAGAATTTGAGAATTTGGAGTTACATTACGAATATAAAAATAGTCTTTGAAATTCATGCCACGAACCTATTAAAGTTACAATAATTTTTATAACAATTTACTATAACCCATTTAAGACATCATCTTTCCAAAACGACAGTTTGAGATTGATAGGGTTGAAAATCAAAACCTACTATAACGATAGTAATACAATCAGTTAAATCGAATATAAAATAAGCAAATTAAGTGATATTTTAATCGATTTTAGTTATATTTACTCACTCAGTAAGGATATCTTAACCTTGTGAAAAGTGACAATTTCTCCAAAAAAATACCATTAATATTCAATTTGATAAAACACTATCAATAAACATAATTAAATGTAGAACAATGAAAACAACAAATATATATCTAATGTTTAGCTCGTCCTTATTTATTTTAACATACTCCTTCCAGCGCAATTCCAGCATACTCCTTCCAGCATCTAGCGTAAGTCCCAGGTACTTAGCAGTATTGCTATAAGGGACAATTTCTTTATTTATTTCTACTGGGAGATGTTGATATTTCAAATTTGTGAAGTTGATGTGCACTGACTTAGTTTCATTCAGCTTGACCTTCCACTTTTTAGTCCAGTGATTTACTTCATTCAGAGCTCTCTGCAAGATGCTAGTTGACTCTGCTATAGAGTTTCCCACTGCCACCAATACTGTATCATCAGCAAATGTTGCAATGTCCACTCCCTCCGACTTGGGTATGTCTCTAGTGTAGAGCAGGTAAAGTACTGGGCCAAGTACGCTGCCTTGCGGACACCAGCTCTAATTGGTTTTAATTCAGAGTACTCTCCCTCATATTTTACCCTGAAATATCGCTCAGTGGTATATGATCTTAGGATTTTATAGAATTGTTTTGGGAGGTCTCTACGCATTTTCTACTGTAGCCTGTGATGCCAAACTCTGTCAGTGCCTGGGATACGTCCAAGAAAATGCTAGAACATATATTTTTTTTCTCAAACGCGTCTTCTATCATGTTCGTGATTCTGTGAACCTGCTGGATGGTGGAGTGTTTCTCACGGAAACCAAACTGGTGAGATGGTACCAAGCTTCTTTCTTCTATTAATATCTTCTCGCGTTTGAGTAAAATTCTCTCAAATAGTTTTGAAGCCATCGGTAAGAGAGATATTGGCCTATAGGATGACTTTTCATATGGAGGTTTGCCAGGTTTGGGAATCATAATCACTTCAGCGACCTTCCACTGTCTTGGAACGAATTCCAATCTGAAGTATGCATTTATTATGTAAAGCAGTTTTTCGAGTCCTTTTTTGGGGAGTTCCTTTAGCACCTGTCCTGAAAGTTTTGTATTGAAATCCCCAAGTACAAACAGATGGTATTAGAGTAGCATAACACAGAAGTTTACATGTTCTATTAATAAATATCAAGGAAATCACATTTCTAAAAATAATCCATATCCTATGAGTTTGTGTAACTTGTATTTGACATGCTCTTTACACTTAACCTTATATTTAACGAAAATAATTATTGCAGAAACTTTCTCATATACCCATTCCCTTTAATAGAGTATTATTTTCCTTTAAAATATTTCTCAGGATGAAAAGTAATGTACAATTTCTTACATTTTAACCCTTTTTCTCACTTTATTTTAAATACGATGTGTCAAAAATTGATGTTGATCTTCGTGGAACTAGACAGTAAACTTAACAACGTCCGACACAATTCTTTTTCTGTAAATTTTGCATATACACTCATTATTCTACATTTTTAAACACTAGGACAATTAAATTGTGGTAAAACATGTACAACAAAAGCAAATCTTTATTGTGTCAAATCTTTACGTAACATCTTGGCATTGAGTAAACGAGCAAAAACTATTCACCTACCTTCAACTGAACTGCATAATGATTAAACAGCAAGTGTACAATAAAGTTCATGTTTTATAAAATGTCATTTACCTCACCATGTCAAATTAATCTGTGTTGCTGATGAATACAGTTGCAATAAATCTACTCTGGAGACAGGAAGTAAAATATCTAATTTATTTACGTGGTCATTCTAATTCTTTTCCATTTTACAAACTGGTAGACTATTTATTTCAATGACACGACATATGACATGGTTCAATTAGGTTTTGTTTCTGACATTGAGCAATTCAATTATAGTTTTATGTATTTGTATTTTTGTTAACAAATCCTATTGCCTAGAGAGACAATTGTAAAATTGAATGTCTAATTATTTATTATATTAAAAACTATCTTCACCGCAAATTACCTAAACATTAGCTCATGAACTCTACTCTCAACTTCATCCGGAAGTAGAAAATGGTTATTCTATAAGAATAAATATATAGTATTATTTATTATATTTCGAGAAATTTAGTGACATTGATTTTATCTGAATAAAACTTCACCTGAAATAACTTGGGATTTTTTGAAAAATTTGAAATTTGCCGCTGATCCTCCAAAAAGTACGTAATTACATTTTATTTATAAGTTGTTCTATAAAATATTTTTTACCAGTTTTTAAAGACACAATGGCTAATAAAATAGCGTTTTGTCTGTATGTATATATTTACGTGGCTTTGTCTCCATCATACCTTATGTTTCTTGATTCCAAGGGATGATATTCACCAAACGATTCCATGCAAATATATTTACGTGGCTTTGTCCCCATCATACCTTATGTTCTCTTGATTCCAAGGGATGATATTCACCAAACGATTCCATGCAAATATATTTACGTTGCTTTGTCTCCATCATACCTTATGTTTCTTGATTCCAAGGGATGATATTCACCAAAAGATTCCATCTAAATATGTTTACGTGGCTTTGTCCCCATCATACCTTATGTTTCTTGATTCTAAGCGATGATATTCACCAATCGATTCCATGCAAATATGTTTACGTCGCTTTTAGTTAAAAAAATAAAATGTGTTTACTTCGAAAAAATAAAACAACATTATTTGCCATAGCCAAAACAAAACCTTCCTACAATACAAATAAACTCTTTAAAATTCAAATGTACTCAAGGACGAGGTCACATATTTATCATTTTATTGAGTTCCGAAGCTGTTTATCATATATATTATTTACTTGAATGTTTTTTTATTTGTAAGATGAATTAAATTTATAACATATTGAGAGTCTTGGCAGTGTTATATACAATCACCCTCCGGTTGAATTCAATTCAATTGTAAATTGATTTATCAACTTCAGAAGTAAAGACTTAATTAGCTCCTTTAGCATTCACTAATCACCAAACCTCTCTCCCTCTCTCTCTATCATTCTCTCTGTTACCTTATAGTCACTTCAACGATTTCACTTTTGATTCAATTCAATATTAATTAGGATCCTTGCTTTAAATTACCTTTGCTGACAACTTTCACTGCTAATTAATAGGGAATATCGACGAGATTAATGATTACTTTAGTATTTACATTGTTAATTTTACAACCGTCTGATTATTTTGTACCCTTAGGAGCACGCTTTATTGAGTACGTGTATGGCAATCCCAAGGGACATATCCTCTATCTATTCCATCTTTCTTCCTTATTTATAAGGCGATGAACAATAACAAAAAACTGTATAGGTTGTAATATGTAATCAATTTAACAGAAAATAACTTAAGAATCACAGAAATTGTCAATGATAATAGGCTAATTATCTGCTTTATACTCGCATATTTCGTAAGCAATTAATAAATTAGAGAGTGGAAAATTCACAAATAAAAGTAATTAATGATTTGTCCCTTTCATCTTACCCGTAATAATCGTCATTATTTTTTGTTCACTGAAATTATTAATTAGAATTCTCTTCAAAATTTATCATTACTTTTAAATATAACAGGAAGGCTGTCAGAAATTAGATTTGAAGTGCTTTCAAACTTACAGTAATACTTCATACATTACTATTTTTCTCTCAACACTAAACATAAAAAACTAATGACATGGTAGAAATCTGCCATTTTGTTTTAATATTCCATAACCCTCGGGTAACAACATGAATTTATCAATAGTATTTTAAAGTCCTCTATACTAATAGCTAATTTCATGATTTTCCTAAATTTATTTACATTAGCCATCGACAATTAAGCATTGGGGTATTATCTATACAATTTGGTGAGAATTTTATTTGTTAACACAGGTGGGAGTTTTTGACAGCAATTCCAATATTATTGGAAGCCAGTTACCGGGAACTCTGCCAAGTAAATGAAAAGGATTTGTGTTAATGTTATTTACTTTTATTTACAGTAAACTCGCAATTATTAATTTAAAAGCGGTTTAAATATATTCTTTTATTGTACTAATTAAGACTTAATGAAATATCGAATTATTCTACCAAAACGAATAAATAAAATAAAACTAATATACCACTTTTTTGTTACGCACGTTAAGCTGTTGTGAATTAGTATTTTATTTATAAATAGCATATTTCATCACTTGGATCAAAAGTGAAACTTTTCGATACAAGCTCAAGTTTAACAAGGAAAATGAGCGAGGATCGAAAACCTTCTTTGGTCCTAGTCATGAACTATATTTTTCGTTATACTGCAAGCAATATAAGAAGATAATATCACAAAAACTAAAATGTTATAACCTATTTACCTTCAAAAGTTTGGACAAGTTACACAAGTTTGCAGCTATTACAGCTGTTTAGTTTGTGTTAGTAGTACTTATTTATAAAATCGATGGTAACAGCTGTTTATCTGTTATTTACAATCGAGAGTATCGGTTGTTTTTATAGATGCTTTACAATCGTTATTTAATTCGTATAAACGAAGTAACAGCCAATGACCTCGACCTCAGATGATGTTTTTAGGTAATATGACTAAATAAAACAACTTTAGCATCTCAATGCATGTATTGAAAACAGCTGTTTTTGAAGCAGTATTTTTTCTTCTACCAATTTCTCGTACTAAATAAGTTTGTTTATTGGTAAACTAAGAATTTCAGTCAGTTTCATGTTACCTATCATCTTGGAGTCCATAATTATTAGATTTGTTTTAAAAATCTTATAGGAAAAATTGAATATTTATACTTTTTAATAGTTTTACATGTTTGAAGCTCTAAACATTTAGAGATGAATGGAAATATGTTTAAACATACATAACTTTTAGTCCAAGAAGAGGCTTGTAGTCGAAAAGTTTAAAGCAATATAATCACTATAAAACAATACAATAAGTTCTTTTTATGATCAGAAAAATCTCAGTAGTTTCGTTGGAAATGTTTGCTAACCATTTCCTTTAAATCAACCATTAAACAACAGATTAATTATTGATAGAGAAGTTCATGTAAAAACGTGAATTGGTTTAATATATATTTTGGTTGTCCTTTTGAGGGTTTAAATACATAAATAGACACAAGTTATTTTGACCAGGTTTATCACCCAAGTTAATACACTATACAAAATGCACTGTCTACATTTCATGAAAGCACAATCGACTCAGGAATATTTTACCATATCTGTGAAAAACTTAACATTTTTCATCTGAGGAAACTAATAATATGTGGTCTACATACTGTTAAAACTTTCTTTACATAACTAGTTTTCATACACAAAATGACTGGGCGATGAGGACAGTATTAAAAGAAACTGTTATTTTTAGATTAACTCTTCTTAATATTTGTATTATATAATTATTATTTCAACAGTTTCAATGCGTAAATATGTATACGTTTTCAAAGTTGGAAGTAGTTAAAATCAATCTATATTGGAAAATTACTTAATTATAGAGTCATTTATGAACTTCAAGAGTAAAGTTGTAATTGCCACCTTTCCATCCAACCTCTCTTTCTTCTGCTGCCTGATAATCATTTAAGACATCTTTCTCTTGATGCAAAGCTATATTAATTAACCTGGTTGAACATTAATCTTTCTACCAGGTATTTCTGTTAATTAACAGGGATTATATACTACATCTCATACAATTATTTTGAAGAGACGAATTTCTATTTTACGATTGAAATAATTATCTGTAGTGGAACATATAAGATATTTTATACATTTAGTAAGACAAGTTAGGAATTACAGAGTATCAAATCTGTTGAACAATTTACAGTACCTGATATGGAATTAAATGTTTACATATTTTAGGTAATTTTAGAAACGTAAAATAATTTTAAATTAGAAACAAGTTTGGACCGATGTAGAAATTCTTCTCATACGTTTTACAACCACAGGTATAAAAAAGTCTTGACATTATTCATAATTTCATCTTTGTTTTGCACTCCAACCGTACTTACTATATATATATTTCTTCAAGTGGTGTGTTTTCAAAGATATGAATCGGAAAATAATACTAACAGTAATTTAAAATAATAAAATATAACTTAAAATTTTAATCTAAGTTATTTAATACTTAATACTTACTCGTCTTGTGACTTATTTAACATATGTTACGCGGTTCAGAATGTATGTTCCATCTCCAGACTCGTTCTTGAGAGGTCGTTTTAAAACATTAAAACACTGCAAAGCTTACACACACATACAATAAACAAATAACACTCAAATGCGCGACAGGTGTACACCAACGGTTCAAGAACGATTCTGTCATTCTTATAAAAATTTAAACGACTATTTAAAATTTTATATTAAAATATAATTTTCTATTAGAATATAGAACTGCCGAAATTTTGTGTTTGTACTACTTTCCCTCTAAAGGTTATTTCCTTTATAGTAAATTTAGAATTATATTATAAGTATAGCCACCATACCCATCAAATACATAATATTTCCTTATAATATCTGTCTGAATATGCACATTAGATTGGAAAACCGTTATTTGATGTTGTACACTGTAAGGATACGAAGCGAGTGCAACCCATTTTGTTTAATACGGAAGGATATAAATAGTGATAGTCATTGCCCACTAAATCTTCAGGGGCTATTAAAGTAAGTATGGGGCTTTGCAATCCCGAGAGACCTTGCTGGATCTACATCATTTGCACGTGGTCTTTCTTGGGTTAGATCTCTCTCTCTATCTCTCTCTCTCTCTCTCTCTCTCTCTCTCTCTCTCTCTCTCTCTCTCTCTCTCTCTCTCTCTCTCTCTCTCTCTCTCTCTCTCTCTCTCTCTCTCTCTCTCTTTCATCTTCCTTATTATGTCTCTCTTAATCAAGAAGCAAAAACTACCTGCCTTCTAACGAGTTGCATTCAAGTTTGATTATATTTTTATTTTCACTCAATGGGTTTGTCTAATAATAAAATAATTCAAACAATTTATTTAATATTTAAGCAGCGATTTATACTCTCACCATTGAACTATAATGTAATTGGGTTGTAAAATACTTAATTAACTTGGGAAGTACAGCTGTAATTATCGGCTTGCTACATACTCTCTATCTCTCTCTAGCATTTACTAAAATTTCAACGTCGTTATTCTACTTTCAATACAATATTAATTATGGTTCCTTGTTCCAAATTTACTTAGCTGACATCTTTCTCTGCGCATTAACAGAGAATAGGCAGTCTCAATGGCGTCATGAACATTTTCACTCCCAATCTTACAAGTCTCTAATTAATGTACTTTATTATTTAATTAATTAGAAAATTCACAACTTATAAAGGCGCGAATTTATAAATGTAACACTAATTCAAATGAATTTTAATTGGTCGTATATGTAAAGATGTTTAATTAAAGATGGGGCGTGTTAAGAGGGGACGGAATAATTACATAAATTTCAATTAAATGAATATTTTAAATTTTTTCTAAATACTTCGTCTAAATACTATTTAACACTATTTGTTAGTGTTTGAAATATATATATATATATACTGAAATTAAAAATACATAGTTTACATTTAAATAGCTGAAAATGATTTTTACTCTGTTAGAAAAGGATAAGAAAAAATTTATTTTTCTAACAATTTTTCAACCAGTGTATAATAATAGATAAAATTATGAACTGTAATTCTTAAATGAAAAGTTGTCAAAATGCCATTTACTTTGCTTTTACACAGAAGTATATGAGTGTTATTGATAAAAACAGTTGATAAATACTATTAATAAATGAAAATGCTATTTCTAACAGCAATTGTTTACCCAACTTTATATCTTTTTGTAATACAGTAGTATTTTGTGTATTTGGTAAAATATGTGTGTAATAAATAAGATTTGTATGATAAGTTAAATTGTTTTAATACCAATATAACAATTTTGAACAATCAGGTAACAATTCTAAATCGTTTGTCAAACTTTTATTTCTTTGAACTTCTTCATGGTTAAAAAAACAATTAAAAATTTGTCTAATCGTTCTTATATGGATAAATTCATCATTTAGTAGATTTTTCCCTGAATAATCTAATATACCACCATAATATCATTTTTTTGACTTCTTTCCCAGATTTAATTAATCACACCCTAAACTGAAAAATAAAATCTTAATGATATTCATAATTTTGACGTTTAAATACAGTGATAAAAGATCAGCTTTGTCGATGCATGCAGTAGATAATGTTTTTATTTTATGGAAATAAAATTAGTTTACTTTATTCTCAATAGAAATACTTAAATATTATACTAACCCTACCTACAGTACATGCTGAGAATAAAATGTTACCATTTAAGGAGTTCAGGATTTTAAATGGCCTGATAACTTACAGGATACTTGTTAGAATAATTGAAATATTTTTAACAGTACCTATAATTTATGTTATTTAAATTTAACAAAAATCATTACGTATTAATTTATATTTATCACGTTCAACTAATTAAAAAAAAAATGTTGCAAATTTTAAGTATGTTACCGATTGATACTTTTGTATTTCCAAAAAGGTTGACCGCGAAATATCTACGCCGTAATGTTTGACGACAGACTTAATGACAGTAACTCAGGAAAATAAAACTTCTTCAGTAAAATATATTTGTTGTAATTGATACTTCTTAATCTGATATGTTATTTCTGTAATAGATCTAGTCATATTAAAGTAGTTTCAATTTGAAAGAACATTAGTTGAGTTTATTTATATACAGCTTTCGTGATTTACTAATTAAATGAAAGTAAAATAATTGTCATTAACCAGAGTAGAATAAATTGGAGCAATGTATAAATTTAAAAGAAAATAAGTCACTATAAAAAAATAGTAATTGTAATATAAATCATTTTGTTTAGTGTTACGTTAGTTAATAAATGTGGGGTAGGATTTGGAAGCTTATTAAAATTCTAAAAAATAACAAAGAGTTTAACTAACTAGAATCGCTTAGCAAAATAATATCTTTCGTTGAACTTATCCATAACTCGATTTTCAAACAGTTCTGTAAGTAAAGTTTATAAATATCTATTGTTTAGGTCATTACAGGTAAATGGTTTGAAGGAGATGAGATATACCAAAATAGGATATTATTATTGATACTAAAAAGTTTCTTTTCATAAAGTTAAACTATATCCGTTTTAAACGTTTTAGACTTCTGAACATTGTTTGGAGTATGGTCATTTATCAAGTTGGGTTGTGCAAGTAGTCGGAGCTCCATTAATCTATAAAAGCCTTTAGAGGCAAGTTTAGTGGAGTGGAAAATTATTGTGTGGTCAATTTGTTTTAGCTTTGTTGGTTCCGATGAAAACAAATGATACAGGAGTTACTCAAAAACGTTATCACACGTGTAATTTGTTATGAATAAAACAATGATTATAATGAACTGCTGAAAAATAACTAACAGAATTATTAACAGTATCCTTTTAAGTATTATTTTTAAAGATGTAGGATATACTCAAGGAAGTAATATATAAATACTTCAGAAATTTCCTATTTAAATATCGAATTTTAATTGGTATGTTTTACCAATTCTCATCATTATATAATCCATCATCATCATTACTTTTAATCCATAATAATACGTAATGACCATTATTTGGAGTCAAAAATCCATGGTTATGGTTTGTCTAAAACAAGTCGGTTTTGTTAGACATGTAGACAATGTAGATATTATTAAAAAAAGAACTTCTACAGGGAACTTAATAGGGATGTTTAGAAAATAAAAAAAAATTCTCCAATATGTTCTCTCTCTCTCTCTCTCTCTCTCTCTCTCTCTCTCTCTCTCTCTCTCTCTCTCTCTCTCTCTCTCTCTCTCTCTCTTGGGGTTAGGTGGTAGAGAGGACTATACAGTCCTAACCTCGCCCCTAAATAAAGACAATTCAATTCATTCTCTCTCTCTCTCTCTCTCTCTCTCTCTCTCTCTCTCTCTCTCTCTCTCTCTCTCTCTCTCTCTCTCTCTCTCTCTCTCTCTCTCTCTCTCTCTCTCTCTCTCTCTCTCTCTCTCTCTCTCTCTCTCTCTCTCTTCACAGACACATATACGTACATATATATAAAGATCTCCATTAGTTTTAAGCTAAAGTGTTTAAAAATTATTATTGCTTACTCTTATACCAAGCACACCGATAGCTTACACGTTGGTACCCAATTTTATAATACCGATTAATCACTCTGACTTATATTCACAAATATAATCTTTGGTGTTATATATAATTTTAAGGTGTTCCATGAAAATACATCCGATATATTTTCTATTTAAATATGAAATTGTTTAAAAATTGAATATGTATGATTTTTACTTTCATATTCGATAAGTAAAAAAAAAGATGTCAAATAACTCTTATTTCCACTGTGAATGCTACATTTTCTAGACTATTTATAGTTTGAGTGTATGATGAGGACTCAATTACGTCTAATCTATAAAGATAATATTTATGTAAATTTACTAAATTTTACCTCTTAAAGAAAAATAATAATATTTCCATTTATCTAAATGTCATTATTGTTTATATTATTAAGTTAATCACATGATTAAGTTATTATTTAAAGGAGATTTTATATGATCTTATAGCGTGTATAATGTTTTTTTTTTTTTTTTTTTTCATTTTTATTAACACAATATTAAGCAGTTCAAATAATGAAAATTTTCCTAAAAATATTTGTTTTATTTAATTTTACAATTTCGTCGTTTCTACCTAAATATACGAAAGTTAATTTCTGTTTCGGCCCGTTTAAGTAATGTCGGTTGAATTTGATTACAGTATAATTTTACTCCCACGCTGTATTAACTAGTATTAGAACACGTTATTCAAGAAGTTACGTTTGTATCTGTCACAGTTAAATATTAAAAGTAAATGGCTAAATTACAAACATCACTACAATCATAGGCTCATTTTAGAGACTACTGGCTTGGGAATCCCAAGGGAACTTAGATAGATCTACAAGTTTTTCATATAATTTATCCCTCTATGAGGTCTCGCTTGACTAACTATTGCTCTTATCTGACTCTGTCGCTAATAAATTATTCGAGGACTAGGTATCATTATTTTATCCTCTTTTCTTCCTTGGTTTTTAAAGACGATGATGATCTACGGGTTTTTTACTTTCAAACAACAAGAAAAAATACAGACATTATTTAATGAGTATGATTTCCTATTACAAGTAGATTAGTGCGATGGAGGAGTTACTTGTCAGATTACTCTGTGGAATATGTGTGCAACCCGGAAGAAAGGTGTCAGAATTATATATTTTAACTTAAAGTTGTACAACAATAGCTTAGAATTATTTGTTTTCAAATTTATTCAGAAAAATTAATAAGGCATCTTATTGCTAAATATAGCAATTAAAAAAATACAATGATTTAATTCCAAACTAAAACCACACAATAAACAAGGTCTGAGGCATGTGTTTGTTGCGGTGAAATTCCTACGATTATGGGTTTCAACCTAGGTTAACCTTACATCTTTCTCACTTGTTTGATGTGGTTTCCGTCCTCATTAGTGTTACCGAGATAAAGTGCGGACATTAAACAACAACAACTTTCATACTAAATCATTTGTTCCACATATTACTATATATGTAATTCCTGAATAGCTTTACTGGATGCGCACACAAGTTCTAATAAAGACGCTTATTATAACTGAAAAATTTCCTCTTTCATATTATGTTAACACGATATTTGTACTCAATTAATTGTATATTGCAACTTTATTAGACGCTTGTGTAACTTTAAGAATAAATATTCGAAGTGCTATTGAGCCTGTAGATATTACCTGTTAATTAACAGTGAAAGTTGTTAGCGAAGGAAATCAAAAACAAGAACCTTGATTAATATTACATTTCGTCAAGAGTGATTAGAAGTTGATTATAATTTACGAAAATGAATAGAAGTTAGCAAAGTCAGAGTTAGAAGTTAGCAAGAAGTTAGTTACGTCATCCATTCTGGAGTTAATCAATCATTTTACATTTGAAGTAAATTCAATCTCAATGGTCACAGTAAACTTGCACTGTTTATAAATATTATATTAAAAAAAAATTCATTTCAATCTGAAAATAATAAATAATCAAGAGGAAAATCATTTTGGGAATTGAAGACATTTTTATTGTGTAGTAGCTGTGGCCTAGCTTCAAATGAATGATAAAATTTGGAAAATTATCTATAGTTTTCTACTGAGCCTCATATTTCTTAAGGTTATTACAATTAATCAATATAGATGCGTTTTCAATCAATTGTTTATATGATTGCTAATTCAGAGTAGTCTCATCCAGCTTTAGTGTAACCTCTCCGATAATTGGAAATACCGTCTACATAATACGGTATATTGTGAATATGGCTACATATATTGTGATAAATTAATTAGTAAAGAAGCTAGAAGTAAAGCAATTAGTCCTAATAATTTTTTCATGAATAAATCGACTATTCACTTGCTTCACTCTTTACAGCATAGATATAAGTCGTAATCAATTAATTTCTAATTTTTAATAACGGTGTTCAAGAATTATGTTCACTTTACTAAATTATTTTTCGAGGCATAGTTTAATTTATTTGAAATTTGGAACATTAGTTTTTGTTATTAACATTTATTCAGTAAACTTTACTCCCAATTTTAACAGTAAAATTAGCTATGCTATAACAAGCCGTAGACAAACTTTTTGGTTTTTTTATCGATAACTTATAGATATGCATTATATTTTATTTATTTATTTCAGGATGACAATAACATGCTGTCAATATAAATAAAAAAAACAACATTTCTCTCTCTCTCTCTCTCTCTCTCTCTCTTTATATATATATATATATATATATATATATATAATAGTAATAATAAAAATAATAATTTAGCTCGGAATGGAGAGACAAGGTAAGTATAACTTAAGAAAAGAACCCAAACCAACGGAAAAGGGACAATGGATGGAAACCAACAAAAAAAGCTTATAAGTACCAATATATAGTCGTTACGTTCTAAAATATATCCCTTACATTTTAATATTTCAATTACTATTATGACTAACTATACCAACACTGTTCAGAATATATATATATATATATATATATATATATATATATATATATATATATATATATTCAAATATTTTAGAAAAAAATTTAAAAAATAGATATGTACAATATTTGAGAATAGCTATATAACTTCTAAATCATTTGTTTTCATCCTAACTTACAAAGTTGAAACAACTGACCAATACAATAACTTTCTACTCCATTAAACATAGCTTTATCGGCTTTATAGATTAATGGAACTCCTATAACTTAACGAAAACCTTCTTGATATATCACCACCATCCAAGAAAAGCTCGTGAAACTAAAATTAAACTTCAACACTTTATTTACCGGATGACATTTACCTTTATGAAGAAGTAGAAAAGTTGGCTATGTATCTGTACAGATCGATATGGGATGTATTATCTTCATAGCTACTGCCTAAGTATTAGTTAATTTTTAGTATAAAATGCTTAATTAAATAATGTTGTAAAGCAACTTAGCCTTAAAATTGGTTTCTTATCAATATCTGTTACAATTCAAATTTCAAATATATATTGTAATTTAAAATTTACTTATAACCAACCACATTCAAGTTGGACAATATAGTGTCACTATAAATTAAATTTTAGTTAGGTAAACTAAAAGTTAGCGTTCAAGATATAACAGTTATATATATATATATATATATATATATATATATATATATATATTAAATATTTACATTTATTATTAATAAAACAATACTGTTAACAATTTTTAATCATTAATTTATAGTTTAATTGAAAAAAAACTATTTTACAATTTGAAAAATTAGACAAATAGACGTATATAATGTTTGTGTATACCTCTGTTACATCTAAACTTCTATCTATCTAAACATCTATCTTCTTGATATATGACCATAATATCATGGGTATATGTATATCATACATTCTCCAAAAAATGTTCAGGAGACTAAAACTTTTTAAACGGTTTTAGTGACCAACAAATGTTTATTCGGCTATGCACCATACTAGGCTTTAATACTAAATAAGTTAATAAGTTGGATTGCTATGAAACACAATTATTTTGTGTTGTTTTTACTATATACATTGTAAAAAAATGGCAATTTTATTATTCAAGTACGGGACATGATAGGCAGCTTAAATACATTTATAAATTTAAATACTACGAGACTCCACTCCTTAACGACCAACAGAATTATTTTTCGATGGTACACCACTACACTCAAACAGTTATAAATTTTTAACACTTGATCTGATTTCGTTGAACTAAAACTATATCTTCGTAAAAAACATATATTGGAATGTGATATTAAGTTTTTGATAGAAATAGCTAAATATGGTGTCCAATCCTAAACACCAGCATTTCCTATGGTTTTGATCCGTGGACTTCATATACTCGCATGTTGGCGTTTCCATAAAAGAGGAAAAGTATTAATTTTTATGGAACTATATTGGAAACGAAAAGGTAATGCTTTTTTAAGCAAATAGTGTCACAATTGAAAATCTCTATTTACTTTATAAATGCACGTTTCCAAACAGACTTTGTGATTCTGTTGACAGAATATAATATTTACCATTTGTTAAGAGTTCACTGTAGTAAAATCACGTTTTTGCGTTATAGAAAAAAATATACAAATCAAAATGTTTGTCAAACTCTAAAACGAAAATTCAACAATGAAAACTAATTTATTAAACGTAACAATAATTTTAATTATTTCTCTTTATAGTGTTATATAAACAAACTATAATATTATTATACATTTTGTGGGAAATAAATTGTGAATATTATAAAATTTATCTATATATGCCTAAAGAATAATTCACTATAAATAAAAAACAATTAAATATGTTTTCAATTAAACCAGTAAAGGTAAACAAAATTACCCAATGAGATAAATTTTCCAGTCCAGTAAATTTCTCTCCAACAGCTTTTATAGATTAATGGAGTTTTGAGTGCTTACAAACCCTCCATGATATACGACCATTATTCAACTAGACTAACACCTTTAAAACTTTATGTACCAGATTCTGTTTAATGGTAGCATTATTTATGTATATACTACAGTGAACATATAAAATACACCCCCCACACACACACCCACACCCCACACACACACTCACACACCTCACGCCTTACAGACTTTTTTAAGTTATTGACTTTTTCGACGTAAAAGCCCCACGTTATTTGGTGCCACTTGCGCCGTTAAGGACTTACAATTAGCACTTTATTTTTTTAGTCGCTAACTTACCCCGAAAAATCGCAAGAATTTAATAAGTGAGTAAGGTAGAGGATTTGTCTCTTCGTAACCTATACCCTAACTCCCCTATCAATTTCTTAAAATATAGTACACAAATAATACTAATATCTTGAAAATTCTTATTCTAATACATTTACACAAAACAAGTTTAAATGTCTATATATCTATCTTACCTTTATTTATATTTCTTTAGACTCTGTCTCAAAGGTGTGCCTTTTGGAGCTCTTGTTATCTCATCAAATCAAAAGTATACTTTACTTTTACTTTCATTTTTAAATTTTGGAATTTACTTAAATAAGGGTATTTCAAGAATATAGAACAAAGTTGAATAATAACAAATTTATTAATTCTGAAACAAATTTTATATTGAAATGTTGAACACTACTTGACTTTATGAGTTACAACTTACGACAATCATTACAACTTTTCTCCCTCAGATTTTGGATTATTGTGGTCCCTGAAGAACTCGCCCAGTGATGTCTTCTTCCGGGGAATCTTCAGAAGTCCTGCTTTCTTCTAAACTTCTTCTTTGGGCGATAACAACAAATATTAAATTTAATATTTGCCGGAGTTCGTACTAAAGTTGACTTCGGCAAGCTGAATCTGGATGTAGTGCTGTCTTCTTCTAAGGCCGACCCTTCTTTTGGTTATCGTTATTAACCTCGAGAAGTACTGAACACTAACGATTTTTATTCACGACGATTTCCTTTTCAGACTTACTAAAAGCGTGGTTTCCTCCTGGATGTTAGTACGAGACTGTCGATCTGATGTGCTACAAATCAGTTCGTCAAAAATTGCCTATACATTATAGCAAACCTTATCATATTTTATACTTTCTTTATTCTTTATTTTATTTTGGTTTTCCCATTTAATTAGTACGTTTGTGAACCCCTTAAGGCTTATTTAATTATTCTGTCTATCTCTATTGTTTTTTATGTGTTATTTCCTTTATTTTAGTTAATTTTAATAGTTAAATTTTCTTGTATTTTGCCTGTCTGGTGGTAGGCCTTCCCCCACTACTTGTGGCAAGATCGTTCAACGCTTGACCTTGATTTCTAGTCGTAACATGAAAATTGCATTTCCTACCCTCGATTTATTCAACTTGCCATAACTCCCGTTCGCTTCGCTCGATCTTATTTTGAATTGGCTCGTTTTGAAGCCCCTTTCGTTTTGGTTCTGTCGAAAGTTTATTTGAATCTGTGTGACCTTCCTTTCTTGCGTTATGGAGACTTGAAGATTTCGTGAATTTTCCAATTCTACTTTCCTCATTTTTGGAAAATTTTAAAATTTCCTTTTTGATTATTGTTCCTCCTAGTCCAGAAGTCTCAAAACTGTTCCCCTCTTCTTCCTGGCTTCTTTGGTTCTCAAGTTATGACACTTATTTCATATTTGGTTTTTTTATTATCCTTTTTATTTTATTAGGTTTAATTATTTTTTAATTCGGGTAATTATTATTATTTATTGGTCTTATGAACACATCACTCTAGTATTAGTTTTTCAATAAATTTTGATTTACAAAAGTATTTTGTTTTACACCTCTTTCTTTCGACTATAACTTTTTAAATATTTATATTACAGTTTTGCTTTATTATTATGAATTGTTCTATTTTAATTACTTTACTAGAAGACAATATTTTTTATATTTAATTTCGAATTTTGAAATTTTAACATGTACTCTTATGGAGGTTTTCGTGATGTAACCGGAAAGCTTGATTATTCCTGTCCGGACAATCTGACATCGCCCTAGCCCTGGCGAGTTACATTAACTTTCCCAATAATTATTCTAATTATTATTCTTATTTCTACTATTTTTGGTATATTCAATTAAATATCAGTAATTAAAATGTTTATTGGCAACACTAGAAAACGAATTATATTAACAAAGATTATTTATATTTATTATCTTACTTATGTTATTATTTATTTAAAAATTCATCTCTTTTTAAACAATATATACATTCTTATTTAAATAATATTTACGTGTAAATAAGATTTAGATGAATTAGAGAATAAAAAATAAATAAATTGAAAGAATAAATAATTTTTAATTTTTAAACATGTTTATATTTTGGAATCGGGAAGTCTCCATCCCCTAGAAGGTGGCTTGTTATAGAATTTCTAAAATACAAATTCCAGCTATTATAATTTCCCTCATGGACACGCCGATCCGAGCAATGAAAGATTCATTTTTAGTACTCATTGAATTATTATACCATAATTTTGAATCTTTGTATATATTCATTTGTGATAGGTCTCTTTTTCAAAAATTTAGTTCAGTTTACTTGAATTACTGTGTGTAAACTCGGTTTTAAATTATCAAAAAGTTCATAACTAGAAAAATATGTTTGTAAGGATAATAAATGGTAAACATATTATGCATACAGTTTGTCGTTCAATCATTTCCAAAACAAAATTTAAATTGTTAGTTCCGTTATTGTCAATCAATAAGTGAAAAGAAATTTAGAACGAGGTCCCCAAAACTCTGATATTTTTAAAAGAGTGCCTAAACTACCTTTGCTTACTCGCTTTCAACGTTATTCGTATTTATTAAAAACGATATTTATTGAGTTAACGTTCATTTTTGTTTTTTTTTCCAATTGTTAGTGAAACATAATATGTTTTACTTGCGATATAACACGCAGTTTGTTTTATTAATCTTTAAATTTCACTAAAATTTTAACTAAGTTCACTAGAGAAAATAATACTTCTATGTTTTTTTTCCTAATGGCAGCTACGCCAAAATTATGAGTTATTAAAAAAAAAAAAAAAAAAAAAAAAGGAACATAAAACAACCCTAGATGTGGATACAATATACACACATACCAGATTTGATTAAAATCGGTCCCCGCGTTTATGATGTAAAGCACTGTACCATGCGACAACGGCAGTCAGACATCATTCCATAAAAAACACTTTTTTGGACTCCGCGGTCCTCAAAACGGAAATATTCGCAAAAAACTCAACATCGATTTTTTTAACAATCACTAAAATTTCTCTATACCACTCTATACTAAATTATGCAAAAACATTGAACAAACTTTCTCACTCACTCAAAACCAATTAAAACTCATCTTAGCGAAAGTATCGGTTAGGTAGTTGTCATAATTAATCGAAAATTAATTACGGACGCTACTTACAAAAAAGAAGATATATTTAAATAAGGGCCTAACTAGCTCGGGTCAGACGTACACGTCATCGAGCGTATCATCTTGAGATATATTACTCTCGTAAGGAGTTCAACTTATGTTTGTGCTAGTGTTGTGAATTGTGTGTTAATATTTTCTAATTTCCTAATGATGGTTGAATTGACCGAAATCGCGATAGCTAAATAAGATATAATATAATCCAATATAAACAATTTGGATTAGTTGACGTATTTAAATAAATTTGATAATTCACTGATGCTTGAGGTAAAATGGAATCTAAACATAATAATTTTTACAGACAATTTTTCACACAAGTCTGGGTATAATATTCGTGTTATGACAATAAAGTTTGAACAAAATCGATACAACTGGTTTTCTGAAATTTTTTTTTTTTATAACTGCCCCATGGATTTATTTTTTTTTCACTGATAACTCACAAATCAATTTGTTTGAAATATTTGAGGTTATAGTCAGTTCTTAGAGAAAAAATTTTATCCATATAATTATAAACTATTTTGTGAAAATCGTAATATTATTCTTATGGTATCCACTAATTTGAGTTATTGAAAATAGTTAAAAAGTTTCGAGATTTAGCTAAATTACGGTCACATGTAAAATAACTTCAAAATCTAACAATTCATTTTGGTTAATGAGAACTTCAGAGATGACAAACATACAGACTAACAACAGACGTCATTTAAAAATAATTTAATTTAGGGTATGACTTCAAAACAGATATTTCGAAGAATAACTTGAGATCCTATTTGACCCATCACACAACTTTATTATACTTATATCTTAGAAAATAAAAACAGATAAATTTAACTATAAAACTATGACTATATCCTTCCTTTGTATTTACTATTTAGTGAAGAAGTTGTTTACCTAAAATCACAAAGAAGCTATTGATGACACATCAAGTAAGGCATTTAGCGATAACAGAACTGGCATGCGCAGTGTGGCTTTTACATCTGACATTTTAGGAAGGTGAAATCTTATCAAGCTGGTATAAGCCTACGTTTTAAAATTCAATGTTTGAAATAAAATAATGTTCATGTATTTTAGTGAGTTTGTGTATTTTACTACATATCTGTGTTTTCATTAGTGTTTTGTTGAATAGGATTAAAGTTGTACATTTTCATGAAGAAATATAACGAAGCAGAAATTTGAGGTTAGAATTAAGGTAAGCAGCAAACATTTAAACATGCTTTACCACATTATTTGTATATTGTAAGTTATTATTTAGTATGCCTGTGCGTACTATATTATAATTTGATTAATATTTTATAATTTAATTATAATAATATAAAAAAGATTAATATAATTTGATGTTGAGACTTTCTTAGGTTTAAGGTTAGAATCTTCATGATTTTTTAAGGAATCCCCCAAAATCAATCCAATTATGAAATATTTGTTAAGTTTTTATTCTTTTGATTAGGCTGCATCTTTTACACTATAATGTTTTACAGTATTCAAATCTCTATATAAATTTTAATTTGTGTGCAACTTTCACGGTATAATTTAGTGAATATTTACTTATTAGTTTATCTTGAGGAGGCTCAACATTATAAAATAAAATATCACTCTTCTCAGTGTCTGTAATAATAAATTTTCACTCTACCTTCAATACTTTAAATACAAATTAAGTGTATGTGTTTTAATAAGATTATTGATTGAACATTTATATTTTAGAATATTTAATTACAAAATGAGTACAGACAGTAGCCTACTCTTAATCTCAGGGTTCAAAATTTGAATTGTCTGTAACTCTTGCCTTGAATATTTCTACAACATTATTGGATCCACAACATAAATTAAAACTATAAAACTTATTCTAATCAATTAGGATATGTGATATAAGTTATAAACTAATGAAAGGTCTTTGATGGAAGTGGTTAAGTGATGGGAACATATGACTTAATGTTAATGGTGTCATAAATATATAAACTTTATAAATATGTATTTATATTGCTTATTTTCATGGGCGTCATCACCAGTTCATTATTGGGGGGGACATATGCCGGGGGTCTGGGGGTATGGAATTAAAAAAAAAATTAAACTTCTCAAAACATCGTTTTTATGCATTTATTTATGGGTTTGTAACAGAAATGTAATGTTAAAAACCCTAGTAAAGACAAAGCCCGATGTTTACCTTTTAAGGTTTTAAGTAAATCATTCGTTTTCAGAAAAATATTTTTACATCTCAAATATTGGGGGGGACGCGTCCCCCGTCCCCTGGCGATGACGCACATGCTTATTTTAATTCAAGTTCTTTTGTCACAGTTTAGAGTTTGTTCTTATGACCTTAAATGAATTATGAGAAAGTTGCAATTTTGTTGGTTAATTTTGGCTGGATATTATTTGGATGAAAGGTGAATATAATGTTGAATCAATTTCATGGAGGGATAAACAATAGTTATTTGTGCAACTAGTGAGCAAAGTGAGCAATTGCCTCACTCGAGAGAAATCCTTACTCACGAGCCGTAGGCGAGTGAGGAATGGTTTCTCGAGTGAGGCGATTGCACTTTGCACTCGAGTTGCACATTATATTTTTCCTACAGTTACCATAAAACAAATAAATTGGTAAAGAAACGTAACATATTTTTACACAGAAGTGAACTTTTAATATGACATTTAATGTGAAAGTAATGTCAATGTTAATGTTATGTTTGATTTGAATTGTGGATTTAAGCATTGAATAAACGCCCCAAAGAGTAGAAGATTTCATAACTTTTGAATTTTCAGCAAAATATGCTAAAAGTACATTTTCCGTTGGGCTTTTTACATTCTTACTTTCACACCAGGAAGTAAACAATTCATACCTTTTTTCATATTTATGTTTTGATTTCTCTGGAAGAAGATTTAGAGACACATTCCTCGCCACATTTTTTAATTCTTCTGGAGTACAAGATTCTTCTGGTGAACTATTATTACTAAAATCGTCATTAACGTCCATTTTGCGACAGCAAAACCACCTTCAATGTTTACAAATGGCAAATCAATGAAATGGTGGCTTCTGCCGTGACCGGAAGTGTTGTGACAAATACAACAGTACAACAGCTGACCAGCTGATTTACAGCCAGTGCTGCCAACGTATTTCGCGCGCATACGACTTTGTCTGCATGTTACGCGCTCACTATTTCGTGCCTTCACGTTGCAAATCTGGAGTGAGACAAAGTAATTAGAGTGAGACAATGTTAACATTGTCTCACTGATGAGCGAATTGGCCACTTTGCTTTCTCAAATCAGTGAGAGAACATGTACATTGTTAGGTAACTGTAGGAAAAGTTATGTATTCCACTCAACAATGTTTCTGAGTACGAATATGACATTTTAGCTATTTAGTAGTTTTTTATCACTGTTTTATAACAATAATGCTGCTTCTTTGGATGTTTTGAATAGGATGTCCCAAAACTTAGTTTTTCTTCTTCACCATAGAGGTTTCTTTTTCCTTCCTAGTGATCGTTCTTTTTCTCTGTTTTTACATTTTTTAAAAACTCATGACATATAATGTAAATTCTATTACTGTTTTTGTTGCACAAATTATATGATGGTACGAATGATATTTCTATTTACCATGATATGGGTTTGATAAAATAGGTTATGTTTTTGGTTGGTGATAATGAATATGTTTAATTGGGTGATTTTCGTGATAGGATGTATGATATTGTAACTTTGAGATTTCGGTATCGTTACCGTTACCTTAGATATTAAAAATACATAGTATGAAATGAGTAAAAAAATCAATACGTTTAAAAATCCGAAACTTTTTGGAACGTTGTATGTCTGCCGTCTCTGTGTCGTGTGTCCGTCGTCTATCGTGTGTTTAGTCGTCTTATAGTCCAAAGTAGTGAACCGATTTTGATAAAGTTGGTCTTGTTAGCATGTTTTGGTTAGGTTAGGTTAGGTTAGGTTAGGTTAGGTTAGGTTTTTTTACAAATGTAAAAACAAAACTATAAATTCAGAAATTTTCCATCAGCTTTAACGATTATGATTAAATTTCGTTGGTTAAAATGAAGCCCCTACAAACTCAGAAAACTTATTGTTTTCCATTTGCCACAAAATGCTAATTTAGGTATCGTTAAAAAAACTATAAATTGAGCTAGTATATGAAATTGTAATTGCTTAAATTCTGGAGTAATGCTAAATTTAGTAACCTTAAACAAGTGTATTAAACAGCAATTAAACGAACATTTTGTTTCCAGATTAATTGGGAAAAAAAGGAAAATGAATTTTTATGATTTATGCTCTGGACGAGTTTCACACAAGCAAAACAAGCTTACTTATTTAAATTGAAATAAATGTTTTTCAAAATAATAGTATGTAAAAAAATGATTAACACGTTATAAAGAGAGACTAAATTGTTTGACATTAGAAATAAACTGTGAAAACTCAATAATAAAGAAACGTCCATTTTCCGTTTAACAGTAGGTGAGAAACATTTCGAATATTACTTTCTGTTTTTGGGATGGGTGTGAAGAATGTTATTGCAACGTTGCTGCATGATTTATGTGCAATTTTAATCTTGTTAAATGCATGTTCAATAAAATGCCTAATTAAATAGGTCTCTAATTATAGTTGAATCTTTGTTTATGACAATATTATTTAAATAAAATAGACGAAATTGGTACTATTGTAACCAATTTAAATCTTTTCCTACACTCAATATCAACAGTATCTTACAACGAAAGCATTATTTTGTCAGCTATTTTCAAATAATAATAATAATAAAAATAATATTTTATCTCTTAGAAGAGATTAATTACAATACATATATTTTTTGAAACGCATGGAAATTTATAAACCCATAATTTGTTAATTGTTAAGTACAGTTATACCACCCCATTTTCTCATTAAAACAATTTATTACTATAATCAATGTTTTGATGCTGGTACATATTCTACATGTTGAGGGAAACATGTCGAAAAGGTTATAATAAAAATAAAAACATTTGATATAATGTTTTTTTCAGGTTTAAATCCTTCCTAATAGCTTGCTTGACGTTTAATGAAGGATGCAGTTGAAGTAAATAGTATCGATTTTTGAACGTTCTATCAACTAATGAACCAGAAAATTGGAATGACTGAAATGGCTTTCAAATTACATACTTTGCCCAATAAACAGGGCATTACATCTTAGACATTGTATTTAAAAGCTTATATGATTTTTTTTTTTTTTTATAATAGAAAAAGTTACCGTTGTTAATAATGGTTTATATCATGGTTTATATTTAAGTCTAGTAATTTAAAAATATTTCAATTACACGAGAACAGAACTTTTAGAATAATTTTGTTTCTCTTTTTGAAATGAAATTATTAAAAGCCTGTTCAATGATATATTTTGAAATTTTAAACGTTAGATATTTTCCAGTTATTAAAAATCGTCCCATATTGTTTAAAGTATCTGTGAAGAATTTACGATTAAAGGGAAAATATAGATTTATTTATATTTTAAATGTCCAGGAAATTTAATGTGTTAATTTTATTAAATAATATTAATTATTTAACAGTTTTGTTAACAAACAACAGACATTAAGAATTCATGTTAATGGTTAGTTGATGAAAATAAAAGAGGAACTTATTTCTCTCTCTCTCTCTCTCTCTCTCTCTCTCTCTCTCTCTCTATATATATATATATATATATATATATATATATATATATATATATATATATATATATATATATTGTGAAACAAAAGTCAGGAAAATTATTAATAATTTTTCCTCGGCTTCTCAAATGTGTGTTGGAAAATCCTTACCTAGATTTCCTTACCTAAAGGGTGCATTGTAACTACAAATTTATGATATTAAACACTTTGATAAATCAAAAAGTGAAAATAATTTTGTTTTTATTTTTCATAAAATTGTTCGTCTTATAGAAGTATATATATTGTAACGTCTAAATTATCCACCTTACAGATTTAATTTCTTAATTTCATGATAGCCAGATTGTGGGTATCCATCAGCTACTGCGATCTGGTTGACAGACCTTGAACGCAACCTCAGGCGATTTGACATTGAACTGTACCAAAAGAGATAAGAACTATTCTAGATATTACCGTTATAATGTAAGGTCAGTTTTCAATGCTCGTGACCATTTTTCTTTTCAATTTTAAAACGTTTCAAAAAAATGAGTCAAAAGTTTTTTGAGCATACGAAAACCCTTTCTTCTAAATTCAACATGTGAAAACGTATTATTTCAACCAAGTGGCTAGTTTTCAACATAAATTACATCTGAACATCATATAGGCTTCTTTCTTCATACCAGGTAACTCAGTGATTTTCATTCTTGAGTAAATTAAGTTGACCATATTAAGAAAATATGTATTTTTATTACATGAATGTAAAATTTAGAAATCTTTTCAAACATAAGTAAATTTTAAGTTATCTGTAATTCCTTTTAAAGCGTAAATTCATAAAATCTTGTAAAAATTAAAGTGAGCGATTTTCATTATAAAATCAAATTTATAATTTACAGCTTATTATAAAATCAGAACATTAATTAATGAATTATTTATTTTTAATTGCAACTAATATTGAATTGCTTGTAAATCTTACTTGTACCAGTTTGAAAAATTCTATCAAAAGCAAAAGCTTCTTTTCTATCTTTAATAATGGAAAGTCGTTTTGTTATTTATTTATATATATACATATTATAGCATTTTGCATTTAAGGAAATTGCCTTTTCATTTAAACATAACTTGATTGCAGAAAAATATGTTGCTCATAAACCTGTTTAAAACTGTTCGTGCTTTGTTAACTGGCACATGTATTTTTTTGTAGCAAAATGCTGGTTTAAGCAAGAGCTAACAAGAGTTTCAATAGCAGAATTTCAAGTTCATGCAAAACTTGAGGACTTCCTAAGACATAAAACCAAAAAAAAAAACAAAAAAAAAACGCAAATTATGAATAATTTAACCTGAGAGTTGATTTAGTGAAAAAGAACTTGAACTGTTTCTGTAGAATAATAATGTTTGATGAGCTAGCCATAGTAAAATTTTTTTTTGAAAAATATGTACAAATGATAACATAAAGATATATTCATAATTTCAAAAGAGACATAAGCTTATAATGTTAAACCAAAGACACTTAAGAACAGTAACCATCATCAAGATTAAATCGTTAACAGAACAGATGGTAAATATAATAACAAACAATTTGGTAAGTGGCAAACGTCAATTAAGCCTTCATCTGATAGCAACTACAAATAAAAAAATCTTGTGCTTATAAACTATTATAAGAAGTAAAGGAATATAAACTGACCCCAAATCAAACTTTTAACTTCTAAATTACTTGCTTCTAATATTCCTAATATTGTAAAGTCAACTTTCATCATTTCATATTTTCACCCATGTAGATTTAAGCAACACCCAAATAATTTGTTAGCGTTACCAGTTATCCTTTAAGTTTTATTCAAAACAATTGATTATATATTGCTTGTTACAATTTGAACATTTTAGCAATATAAACAAAAATGACGTGGCAAATTTAATAGAAAATACTCGTGATCGAAATAAATGTATTTAACTTGTAAGATAATTGTAGGCTATTGTACTATATTAACATAATTGTATTAATAAATAACAGTCTTATTTCTAGTATCAATCCATCACGTTTTTTTATAATAATTTATAATCTTGTTTTATACCTTTTAAGTTTATAATTTTATTCTACTCGTCATTTCGTTTGTGGTTTAAGGTCTTTTTGGTAACGTGTAATTTTTAAGACTTATTATTATTGTATATAAAAGGTGAATATTTTACTCTTTGAACCCTTAATGTAATATTTCTTTAAGAGTTGAGTATTTATTTTAATTGAATTACTTTAACTGTATATAAAAGGTAAATATTTTATTCTTTCAACCTTCAATCAAAATATTTTCTTATGCAACGGGTGGGTCGCCTTTGGGTGAAAACTGTATCATTTAGCCACTAATAAGTGGTTATATCAACACTGCCATAATATTAGGAAGGATGCGTGAGGAGGCTTGTCCAGAATAACGTGTATTACCAAATTAATTTCCCAACTCTTTACGATTTGCCTAACCAGACTAAGCCTTATTATTATTTAATCTAATTATAAGCTAAACTTAATATATGTTAATACTAATAACTTACGTAATTAGGGGCTCCACTTATATTAACATTGAACCAGGCCAAATGTGATTCTGCATAATCAACCAATTCACTTAATTTTGGACGCTGATACATCACATAATTATTAGGAAATGCGCGCCGGCTCAAACTCCTTTAGGCTTAGGATCCATTATTCAGTCTTAAGCGTCCATGTTGAGTATATGAGCCTACGGTTAAATAAAATATATCAAACGGCTAAAACACAACCATACTGACTGAAGGTCGCATGCACTCTGGTCTGGAGGTATATTCCTTCCCTACTGTTTGTTATCTCCAAACCTTGCGCCTTAAGACCATGCGGTAGGCAACTTAAGGTACCCACTTTTAATACACCACGGAGTAGAGTATTTCTTTTAATTTTGAATTACTTTAACTGTATATAAAAGGTGAATATTTTATTCTTTCAATATTTAATCAAAATATTTAGTTAAGAATAGAGTATTTCTTTTAATTGAATTAGTTTAACTATGCATGTTTTTTAATTCCGCCAATTTAAACTAAAGTTATTTAAATTCTAACAAAGTAATACGACCTTAGGAAACCACACCAGGTAAGAACATGTAATTTAATTTGTACTCTAGCCTAAAATGTAAAGTGGTTAGTTAGTTTTAGACATAATCAGGGGAAAGATGAAACTTAATTAGTGTTACCTCTCTTAAGATCAAGTTGCTAGACATCCATTTTCCCGTGTATAAATTACCTTAAATTATTCTATAATATACATTACAAGGAGATAAAACTAGAAGTTACGCAGAGAAGTCTGTCACTAAAGGCAAAATAAATTATGATTCATTTGATCTATTAATTTGAAATATCGAATACACATTTTTCTTTCAATACAGAAGTAGCTTACTTGATTTGCAGATTCCCTCATCAATATAGTTTAATAAATAAGCGACTACAAGTTCGTTTTGTATAAAATTCCTTATGCACTAATGTAGCGAACTCAAGTCATAAATTGTGAGCGTGGTTATTATTGTGCACGTAGTTGTTGGTCCTCTCTGCTATTACAATCAGTTTATTGAAATGTTCATTTGTCAATATAAGTTATATGAACATTATTTAGCCTAATTAAACACAATAGACATAGTTTTCCTAGGATAAGATAGAGTAACCATTTTTCTGTAAGACACAGTTAGCCAATTTCCTTTATCAGTCGCCTAAAATCCTCAAATAAATATACCTTTCATTACAATGTATAAATTCATGCATGCACAAAGGAATATTTGTATGTGTATTTTGTGAATGACAAGAAGGCCTAAATGATGGTGACCTTTGGACCGTCAATTTTTTTAAACACACCTCAGAAATGTCGAAGTTTACCAGAGCGATCATTGTTGATGTTTGGTAAGTTGTGTACATTATGGAAATAAAATAAATTGGTCCTCTAGTCCAAAACAGACGTGGTTAGGTTTCAGATGTTATAAAATAAAAATTTTTTATAATATTTCAGATTCATAAAACAATTGTTTGACATAACCATATAATGTTGTCTTTATATGTTTTCCTAGAGAGTGTAATTTTTCACCCTTCGTACAATGAACGTAGACATATGTTTTATAAGGAACATTTGGAAAAAAATTAAATTACAGTAATATTTCGTGAAAACATTAGGAATGAAAGTTAATAGTACATATCAACTGGACGGAGTAGTATAGATACATATTAACTCGAAAAATTTTCAATACTGTTCACAAGAAGCGGCCGCAGACTACTTTCACTCGCCACTGATATCTCAATTTGACGCTAGACTGTGTATGAAGTTGAATATGTCAATGATACTGTAGTTGCTTCGAAGGTTCAGTGGACAAAAATGAAAATAGACCAATCTGGATTCAACCAATTGTAAGTGGTCTTAGAATAAAATATTTACTATATTTTGAGCGTTAAATTGAATGTAGATTGTCTTTAATTTGGAGAAACTGTAAAACATATCTTTTTATAAATTACTGAATAGAATAATAAGAGTACAAATATTGAAATTAAACTTCTTAAATTAACTTTTAACGGTTTCAGAAGGAAAAACAGCATTAAAATTTATTGCATCATAGATTATTCAAACAGTCATAATTAGTATGAAATATCACAATTTATTTGAAAGCTTATCGATAGTCATATATTGTTGTATATTTAAAAATCTGTATCACAATAAAAGTAGCAAAGTTATGTAAGCCTGGACAGGAGTTAATAAATCCGTCCAACAATTTTTACATAACATAAAGTGGACAATATGAAAGGTCAAGCAGAGTAAAGCTGCCCCAAGTATAAAATCTTTCCTACAAAGTTCTGAGATAAACGTGTCCGATGTCTTGTCATAATATTTTACCTTTACCCCTTACAATTAACTTATTTTGAATTGAATTTTATGTATGAAGTTCATTTGCTTATTTTGGAAAACTTAAAACAAAATGTTTTCTCAACATTTTATAATTAGAATTTGTTCTTTTATTTTTTATTATTTTTCCTGATATCTTTATTATTTACAAAAATAACCAATTTTTTACATATGACCCTCATTATATAATAAAATGTGGTAATCGTACACCTTCATAGAGTTTACATTAAAATCCACGTATTAAGACCTACACTACAACGTACAAGTGCTTAGTGTCAATTTGTAATGAAATATCTGACAACTGTGCAGAGCATGGTTTTCAGTGACTTGAACGGTGGTGAGTGAATGGTGACGTCGCTAATGAGAACTATTGTATGAATAATCTTGAGCCTGAGATTTGATCTATTTTATCTTTCTTGGATTTTCTAAAGCTCATCCATATAAAGTAGTTGATTTCATGAATGCTTTAAGAAATATATATAACTTTCCAATTATCGAAGTAAACACTTAAATATAGTATACACACTCAGTCTCTTATTAACACATAAAGTATCAGAAACTTCACTACATTTAAAAAATCTTTAATGTATTAAAAAATGTATGGACATTTTTAAGAAATGACAATTTTGAAATATAAATGTTGCGTAAAGTAGCTAACGTTTGGTTGTACGTTTATTCAAAGCAAGGAAAAGGCATTGAAGGAGGGGGGGGGGAGATAATAATTAAATAACTATATACATATATAAGTTGTGGTTTGTTTTCGAGGACGTGCTTTTTTTTTAAAAAAAAAACCTCTTAACAATTGAACAAGATTTTAACATACTTTTAAAAACTTATTTTAATTACAGAAGTACATTTGATGTGCACTGAGTGCCACCTCATTAACACTGGCTGACAAAGGCTCTGGCGAGGAAACAATGATAATGCTTACTATGCTAAAACTATAATATTCCACGAACTAAAGTATCATTTAAGTATCATTTAACTAAAAACCTCTACATAACATATAAATTTAACATAATTCAGTAAATTGATCTTTTTACCCTATAATGTCTGTAACCATTGGTTGTAAGGGATAAAAAAAATCGATGTTTTTTCCAGTTATTCACACCCTTTTTAGGTACCCTACGCCCAAAAAAGATTTTTATTAAGTTTGGTATCTGATGATATTTTGGCCGTATCTCCGGTTCTTCATTTTTTGACAACGAAATATTTAATGGGTAGCTACTATAAGCATATAACTATAAATTTAAGGTTTTCTCAAAAGTGTGTTTAAAAGTATTGATCAAATTTTGCTTGTAATTGAAGATTAAAACAAAACGTATTGGTTAACATGTTAAAAAAGTGTAGAGAAAAATTATCTAAACCTGTGTTCACAATCGTAAGTAAAAAAAATATTACGTTTCAGAATAAATTGCATAAACAAAAAAAAAACTTGACCAGTCATCAAAAGCTCATTTTTAACAAAATATGACTTACCTGAGGAAATTTTTATAGTAGAAGCAAAGCTAGTTTACGCTCCATTATTCAATTTAACTCTTTGATTGTCAATTACCGAAATGTCATTTTTTGGGACGAATTAATTAGTATCGTTTTTTGGAGAAGAGTAAGTTAGAAAGTTGGTGCAATTTATTTGCACATATTTTAAATTTGTAATTCCTAATATATTATTTGGGACTCCCAGAGATAAAGATTTACACATTATTAAAAAAAAGAAGAATTACCATCTTATTTTAATCGAGTTTTTGTCCATTTTTAGTTTTTAATTCCTGATATCTTTAGTTTAGTGCACATCTAGAAATTATTGGAAATTATAATAATTATAGATAATCTTTCCTTCCGTTCACAAAGTTAAACCATACTTAATAAGTATCGTTTCTAAAGTTTTTCCTGAACATACATTGGCGGATGGTCATATATCAAGACATGTTTTATAATTAGTCGAAACTTCATTAATCTATAAAAACCGTTAGAGGCTAGTTTAGTGGAGTGGAAAGTTGGTGTGTTATAGTTTTGTTGGTTACGATTAAAACAAATGCTTTAGAAGACATACTATACACAAACATTGTAAACTTAATTTGTTATTAACAAAACAATATTTTCATAATTAATATGAACTCGGGGGAAAAATTACTAACAGTATTCTTAAATCTTAAACGTTGACCTTTAAATTTTAGAAAGTAGTGTTTTCAAGGGGTTCACCTAAAGTTCACCTCTCGACCAGCTGACCTTTTTACAACATTCAATTGAAGAGGAAATTTTTTAAGAAAAACTTTGACAAGGGTATTAAAAAATTCCTTGTAGAATAACCTTGAAGTGTAATGGTGTCACATAACCAAATATTCAAGATCTTTGTTTCCTTCATATAAAATGTGAATATTTTAATTTACATATTTCCTTAAATCTGTAGTATTTAATTGAATATAATTTCTTTAATATATAAATTACCCTTGATTCTCTCAAGTAATAATTTAGCAATAGTTGCTAAATTGATTTGATTTCCAACGAAGTAACATGACCTTAGTAAACAACTCCAGGCAAGAACATATAATATAATTTCTACCTAAAGTGAAAAGTAGGTAGTTGGTTTTAGACTAATCAAGAGGAAGTTGAAACTTAATTAGTCTTGATCGTCTCAGGATCAAGCCACTTGTATAAATTACCTTACGTTAATAATACGCAACTACGATAATTTATCTTACACCCGGTAAAAACGTAAAGTCATGCACAATAAGCAGTGTACAATAATGATTTATTTGAAGTAGATGCTTACAATTGCCAGTCGAGTCAGCCATATACAATTACTTACACATTTAAAAAATGTGAACAACTATTACTATTAGGATCATTAGGGCTGAGTGACAGATACAATTGAAACACAACAAATTTGTTAAGTTTTTATTATAAAATATACATTACAATAATGGACGATGAGTTGGTACCCTCACTATTAAGCTGAAATTTCCATTAATTGTTAAATGATTGATTAACTCTAGAATGTAAGATGTAATTAAGGCCTTGCCAACTTCTAACCATTAAACACTGACTCTGCTAGCTTCTAATCATTTTACTCTTGATGAAATGTAATATTAAGGTTCTTGTTTTGATTTACTTTTCCTGATAACTTTCACTGTTAATATTGATCGGCTTAATCTCGAGTACTTACAATTACACCATCATTTGGTTAAATTACGATATATATATATATATATATATTATATAAATCGTAGTAATATATAATCGTAGTACATAGTGTTTACATTTAATAGGGCAAATTTATATTTATTTGTCAGTTATATTAAATATATGTATTAATTTTCATTACTGTTGAGACCGATGGTTCTTGGTGAAATTCCGTGTTTAAAGATAATAAAACACAATTTATTTTTATTTTGTAATATCCACTTTTTATTAGTCTAGCTGACCAATGGTTTCGCCTGCTAAGGCATTGACGAGGCTGTATTACAGACTGAAGAAAAAAGAAAAACAGAAAACCTTAAAACTAGAGGGTGGGAGTTAGGATACAATGAATGGAAGGTTGGGGAAATACCCGGCCTGGGCAATGACCATAGGAACAATATATATTGGAACAATACATATGGGGAAAAAGTAGTTGATTGTTCTAAGTACAAATGACTTTTAAAGGTTTTACCAATGGAGGGATTACAGTATCTTATTCTTTTAATTTCTAAGCTCTCCAAAGGTTTTCTGTTTTTTTTCTTTTTTCTTGAGTCTGTAATACAGCCTCGTCAATGCCTTAGCAGGCGAAACCATTGGTCGGCTAGACTAATAAAAAGTGGATATTACAAAATAAAAAAAATTGTGTTTTATTATATTTATTAATCTAAAAAATGAGTTAAATATGAAATTTGTTCTTACTGTTTTGTTGTTTGCATATATATTTTATGCCCGTAAGGTTAATAGAGACGGGAAACAACCGTAACCAAACGAAGAGATACCTGGGTTAACTGGGGCTCGAACCCTGGACCACAGAGATGTCCCCGCAGTAAACACACGCCTCAGACCACTGGCATTTACTGTAGAAATTTCTAAAATACACTTGTTGTCTTTTATTATAATTAATTACATTTATCAATACTGTTAATCCTACAGCAGTTACATTCTGAAAGTTAATAAAAGGTGTACCTATATAATGTCCCTTTATAGCTTCTATAATATACTTCTATATATTTTGTTTTCCATCAAAGCTAAAACAAATTGACCTCTACGATAATTTCCCTTTACTTGCTCCTAATGGTTTTTATAGATTGATGGACCTCCAAATATTTACACAACCCTTCTTGATATACGACCATTCTCAGCTACTGTTCAAGAGATTAAAACTTTTTAAACGTTATATATCAGATATCGTTTAACTTAGTGAAGAGAAGAAATGATTGTCTATGACTAATACTACGATAATTATTTTACGTATGATAGTCTGTGTGTACGACAAATATATAATGACAATTATTACAAAATTTACTTTGTTTTCATTAGGACATATATTGTTACTTGTACAATTCCGACCTTTTATAGGTGTGCACTAACTAAAGAAATCAGGAATACAAAGGTAAATATAGGCGATAATTCGACCTAAATAAGGGGGGAAAATCTATTTTTTAAAAAATAATATGTACAATTAAACCGCTGGGAACCTTAATTTAAATGTTTAAATACCCTTTTCAAATTATCATTTTATATTAATTTTTTAAATTAAATTTAAAAGTAATAAGTTGCATCTTTATTAGTAACCCATACTTTAAGTAGTCTCGTAAACATTCTTTACTTAACTTTACTTAAATTAATTAGTAATATAAAGTTTTATTTCTTATAATCTTTCTCAAAAGGAAGAACAACTGTTCTTGTTTTGAAGTGTTTTGACAATAATGGTGTATTCATATTTTTGATTTGGTTAACAGGATATTTCACATTTATTGTAAATTTAAAAACAAATACACGACGTTTCGAGAGTATGAATCAACCCCCGTTATTAAATTATAACAGAAAAAATAAGAAGAATTAAATATTTAAGAATCTAGTTTTAGATCAGTTAGACTGAAGGTATTACGCCGTTAATCAAATTGTTTTATTTTATTTATATGAATTTTACTAAATGGAGTTATGGAAGTAAAATATTCCTTACCTTAATAAATTATCAGATTTAATCTAGCCTGCTTTGTGATAATTTAATTTATATTCAATTAGAAAATTATGATATCTCATTCAAAATGATACTAGATTTATGAGTTAAAACCATTTAAATTAAAATCATGTTTACACATTGAAAATAGTATTATTAATATTTAAAAAAATAAGTAATTCATTGTTATTTGAAAATTTTACTTTGTCATACAAAAAGTGTACTCTGTCAGTGTACTATCAGCGAAGATGACTATGACATATATTTTCAAATTACCAACAAAGAATCATTGGACATAATTTTCAATGGTGTCGTATTCTGAATATACGGACGTATTCTGACAAACAGTTTACAATTGTCTTCTAATAATACAAGGTTTTAAATTCATATATAACTAAATTTGAATTTCGAGTGTAAGTATATATATATATATATATATATATATATATATATATATATATATATATATATATATATATATATAAGTTGGTTCAAATAAACGTATAAAATACAATTAAACGCAAAGATGACTGCAAAAAGGTATATGCCAGGTTATGAAATTTCTGTTCAAAAAGTTTTCCGGGAATTTATCAATAAACAATTTAAGCATCTGTGTAAAGGCAAGTAAAGTGTCATCTAAAACTGTTCAATTCAAAACTTTGCATTCATTAGAACTTCCCACTTAGGGAATTAATTATACGCTTACCATCTTGTCTTTTGAGAAGTTACTATATTGAACCGTTGGTTTAATGGTTATGTTTAAAATAATTGTCAACTTATCTTTCAAATTCAATAACAAATGTGTTTTTCGCATTAGTTCTATTTTAATTTTCCGATTACCCTTAACGTTTTCACATGCTACAATATGTGTTATTTACTTTGGTTTTAATGTACTGAATACTTAATTACTCTTATAATTCCATCATATACGGAATTAAAAGTTTCAATCAAATCTCTGTGTGTGCGTGTATTGGTATCGGTAAAGTATTGAATAAATCCTATCGGCACTATGACTTCAAGTCAATTTAGTTCTATGTTATTTTACAAAATAATAACGTTTTAACTGATTACCAAACCTGCTGATTTTTCAGCATGCGTATAATATGAGAAAATTCATCAGATGCGGTATAATATGTTGAACTTGATAGTATTGAAAGATTGTTTGAATATTATATTTTCTATTAGAAGAGACTTTATAAAATAAACTGAAGGACAGATTTGAATTTAAAAAAAATATATTATTGAATTTTGGAGATTGTATCACATGAATGTTTTTTTTTATTGAAAAAATAAATAATTTAACATGTATAGATATCGGGTTTGGCAGAACATAATATTTTCCCTTTAAGTTCTTTAATTACTCTTTAAATGTCTCTCAGCATGTGAACTGAACACAAAAAATATTCCCTCCCCCAAAAATTGTTCTGCAGACGTTACTCAGAATATAACAATTCAACCTTCACACCATAAAAAATGACAATTTGTGACCTACTCCTTCTAACAAGAATCATTGTTCTATTATCTTTATTTATTTTATTACTTATTTATATGATATAAGTGAAACATGTAATGTCGTTGTTTTGTAAATTCATATTTATATAATTTTACATGTATAAAAGTATAAAAGTTTGAAGATGACCAGAAAGTAAGAAACGAAGAATGAATGTTTTGAAAGATGCTTATATTTTGGAACCCTCGATTTTATTTTTCATTAATAAATAATTTCCAAAATAGAAATTCAAGCTTTCACATGGAAACGTTCACATCGAGCTAGGAAATGTCTACTTTTACTAACAATTGATTTTTTTTTTGAAAATCTTGAATAACTGATTATATTTGTTGTAACCTATAAACAGGTTACAATATTAATTGAAATTTGTTCCATTGTGGCATGTAGGCTCAGTTTATAAACCATAGGACAAGTTTATTCAGAAAAAGTGGTCAGTAATTTTGTTAATTTTGACAGGATCTTAAATATCAAAAACTGTTTTGTAAATTACGTCGTGCAATATTCAAAATTTACATCCATTATTTCCCAAATGGGTTTTCTACGATAAGTTTTAAGAGAGTTATTACTAACAAAATAAAACGTTTATAAACATAACCTCAAAATTAGATTAAAATCTGGAATACTAATTCTTGTAAATTTCAGTATGTATACTTTGTTTTACTATTCGTAGAATGTAATTAAATCAATTAAATAATAATGGCACATGGAAACAATTTAGAGTAAATCGTCTTTGTAAATCCGACAGGGAGCAATAATAATAGCTCATTTTGTCCAGCTGATACATGTAAAATAGCAAAAGTAATTCTCGTCCCATCATGTCATACATTTGAATAAATTCTTCTGTTACTCCTGGTATTGCCTTATCTTTTGATCACACATTTAGGATGAACTCATTTTCAAAAACAATTTACGTATTCTGTGTAGTTTTGTGAGTACGTATATAACTCTTGAAAATGGAATTCATCCGAAACGTGAGCAGAAGTTAAGACAATGCTAGGAGTAACGGAAGAATGTACTCAAATCAATTACGTAAGTTTTAGCAAAAATATAGGTTAAAAACTGGTCATGGTAGTCTATCAGCTCCATTACCAATATTAAAAAAAATATTAAGAATAAAATATTAAGAAAAATTTAATTATGTATGCTTAAGTGGGAATTAACATTAGTAATTTCAAATAATTTACAGTGATCATAGAAATAAATTCTTAACTAATAATTACTCTACGATAACTTTGGATTCTAAAAGTTTAATTTACTATTTTTTTTTGTTAACAAGTGGAAACGAGCATTTTTATACATTAACATTATTTTTTGTCCCTATACCTAAAAACCCTAAAAACAACTGATGATCCACAAACATGGATCAACGTATATGGCATTAAGGTTTCAGTTACGCTTTTATCTAGCATATTTTATTCATGTAAGATATATAACAATAATCAAAATTATATAAACAAGAAGTATAGTAAGGAAATAAGTTATTCAACCTAAGTTTTGTTAGAGTTAGATATAAAACGTTATCTTTGAAACTTGGTGTAATGTACTTGGTGTTATATATTTTATATGCATTTATAGTTTATGGGATAAGGGTGCAATATAATTCTACTTAACCACCAACTGTCCTTCCTTATCTAAAAGCGCGGATTTATAGTTGAAATTCAATCCCGTTTTATACGATCGGTTTTTTAAAACATTGGGATTTATTCTAGTCTGCATTGTGACAATTTGCAAGTAATCTGACAACGAATATGGTCTCAATTAACTTTTATAGGCCACTTCAATTAAATATTTCAGATAAGAAGTGTTTAATGGTTGTGTTGCATAATTACAAAATGAAATTATGTTGGGAAGCTAATTGTCTTTATTCCTTATAAAGAAATTATAATTCTTAATTTTGTTTACATAAATAAATATAAATTGATTGGACATTAAAACATTCTAACTCAATTTTATTTTTATTTAAAAACCTATAATAAATAAGCTATAACTCTGTTATTTAATATAAAAAAGAGTTAATATAAAACTGTCAAAACGAAGGAAATAGTGGTTGACAATGAAGAAAAATTCACACACAAAACTAAACAGTACGAAAAAAATTGTCGATATCTTTTCAAAAAGGTGAGTAGGAATAGGCCAGTGTGTGACAAAGAACTGGGGTTTCTTATGATTGAAATGGAGTTTTTAGTGATACTGGTTAAATTTAGTTTTCGTTTCTCCCAATTATTCTTTAATAGAATTTTTTGATTGTGATAGGGCACACTAGTCTAGGATTTTGCACAAAAATTAAACAAGATCGGTACAGGCTTTGTTAACAGATCTTTGGGTAGTACTTTACCTATACAAAAAATTTTTAATACTCATGAGATGGCAACCAAAACGCTATATTTGATTTCTTATAGTCCGTAAATTAACATAATGTCATCAAAATAATTAGAGCCGTTTTTAGTAAAATCTTAGATTTTAGTTTTATGCCAGCGATCCTTAAAATAAAAATGTGTCGAGACTTGAAATAATTATATTCAAATACCTAACTTGAGATCGAATTTGGACTCATCCCACTTTCCTCTAAATTAGTACAGAAGTTGTTTGCTTAAACTACAGAAACTATCGATGACACACCAACTAACAAACCTACTGATAAGAGAACTAGGCATACGTAATGAGGCTAAATTTTGTTTTTAATTTCGTACATACAAATTCGATTTTTTTAATGGTTTTGTTCGATTTTATGTGTTTGTTTAGTAAGTATGTGTATATTACTACTTGTGTGTGTTTAATTAGTGCTGATTTATATCTTTGAGAAGAAATATATCGGGAAAAAATTTCGAGGTTAGAAAATAAGGATAGAAGCAAACCTTTATATTATGTGTTTAAACAGTTAGTATTTAGTATACCTGTGTGTACTTTATGTGTAGATTGATGTAATTTGATGTTGTTTATGAGTTTTAAGATAAAAATTTCTTTTTAAAGTTTCCAAAAAAACCAATCTAATTTCGTACATTTCATTCAAATATTTTGATTGTAATTGCTTCAAATAATATTGTTTAGTTAATTCTTGTTGATTGGTCTAGGCTCACGATTCCTACACTATTACCACATAGAACCTTTATAAAATCTCATTAACCTCTCTGATAAATGTAATCATTTACTTCATGGTTTACTATGTGTCAGTAAAATTAATATGAATTAATTGCTGATGATGCTGGTTTTAATAAATATATTATTAAGACACTAAAAAATATCAATTGCATTTATTTGTGTGACAATTTGAGTTCTTTTCAGTTTCATTCATTGGTAGTCTTAATATTTAAAACTCGTTACCATTACGCCAGCCATTGGTGGGGTTTAGTTTGGTTTTGTTACTCTTGCATAAACTCGAATTTATATTCAAATTGTAATCCCCTTTATTTATGGCTTTGTGAAATACCGGATTTATTTTAGCCTGTTTTGTGACACTTTGAAAAATCAATTACTTATTTGTCTATTATTATTTATTTAACAACCCCTATTGGCCAGATTGTCACCTGTAGAACTGAATATCAATGGATTATTATTTTTTTGTATAATAAACGCTCTGATCTTCATAATTTATTAAAGGTTAATTTATGACAGTTAAGAAAATTAATGACAGCAGTTGCTGAACGTATCAAATTAAAAAAAGAAAAAAAAAGAAATAAAATCCAATTATTGCAAAACGAAATAATACATACGCATCAGAATTTGTTCATCAAATGTGTTAATTTGGTGATAGTAAAGAGTATTTACAATTTCTTCTCAATAATTGTTGTAATCCAATAGCATAAAAGACACATAAATATTGAGATCTTTATTTTGTATGTTTGTATGTGCTTGGCAATGCATCTCCACCCTATTTTTTGTTGTTATAATTACTATTTTTTTAAAGATAACAAATTAGTAATGAAAGTAGAACATATTATATGCATGACCCTGTATTGGTATGTCAAGTGGAAAATAAACAAAGATGAGAAGTTGTTGTGTTAGTCGGAGAGGCGTAGCCCTCGCCGTTTAAGCTGGATATTAAATATGAATAGGTATTTAATGATATCTACTTCTACTTTTTTTGTTTTTCAAGCTGATCATTATTTTTCATAAATATATTAACATGGAAATGAAATAAACAAAAAAACATTTTAGAGTTGTAGTTGCGCCAATTATATACCACCACAAATGAGCTCTAACTTAATTCTAATTTAAATTAATTGATCAACTTTTATGTGAAAACATAATTAGCTACCTCCTAATAGCTTCAAAGTTCTTGGTCTTTATATGATGCAATATTAATTAAGGTCCTTGTTAAAAATTAACTTTGTTAACAACTTGAACTATTAATTAACATAGAATATCTCCAGGCATCTCAGGAAAACAATCCTCCGTTTAAACATTATACAGAGAACAATTTGTTAAGTTCTGAAAAACAAATGTAAAACTAATAAGTAATTAGAAAAAACAGGGAAAATAATTGTTGATAAATTAGTATAAACTTTAAAAAAAATGTAAGTTTTATTCTTTTATAAATTATTCTTTAAACACACTAGTTGTGTTTGTATATAGTTGAACACAAACACTCAAATCAATTTGCATCTTGTTTTTTTTTAATTTAAAAGATGTCAATAAGACATCTATTTATAAACAACTGTTTTTAACCAGCAATTCCGAGCCTTCATTGCTGTAGGTTAACATTCACAATTCGATTGGTCGCTATGTTGGGTATGATGAACTTAGAGACCTCTAGTTTACGTCATTATTCTTATTTTTAAAAGACCTTTAAAATGAGGTATCACTCAATAGGGGTTGCTATTTAAAGTTCTTGACTTACTCCCAAACTACTCCATTTTGGGGGTAAGGGTTGAAAGTGTTGATACTTCAAAAAACTCCTCCTTTGGTTATCTAAACTTTCCCCAAAGCAAATCTGTCTATTTCCAATAATAAAAAAATAATAGGGGGGAGGGGGCTTTTAGGACAATTGGTATAATCAATTAGTTATGCATTTTAAAATGTCTATAATTTATAAATCAATTTTGTAAAAATAGATCGAATAAAAAAATGAAATGATTCAGAGTAATTATTTTATCGTGGGAACTATTGGTATTTTGTAAACTGTTGATCCTTTGCAAACTTTAAATGGGGAACCACTGTTACTGTTTCATGGAATTTGAAAAGCCGTTTTGCAATTTTTGAAAAAAGGACACCATTTTTAAATGTGGCTGTTAATTTTAAATTCCGTAGAAAAACTTATATTTTGTAAGGTGTTTTCAGCTTCTAAACCAAAACTTTTATCTTTGGGTATTTTCTAAAAAAAAACCAACTTATTTAGGAGTTAAAGGTGCTTGACCATTCAAAAATATAAAGTTTAGTGTGTTTTGGGGATTTTCTGTACTTTTATTTTGTGGTCAAGTTAAACATTTAATTAGATGTAGTTTAGGAAATGTAAGTACTTAATGCAACACTAAAAAGAAAATAACTAACTTGTGGAACAGATGAAAACTAGCTTAAATTTATGAAAATATGATCACTCTGCCTCAGTGTTTGTGGTGGAGATGATGTCTAGATAAATCTTTATGGATACTGTTTGTTTTTTCTCGCTAAAATCTTACATTTGATGAATAATTTTCTTAATTTAATGTTTTAAACATTCAAATTAAGTAAAAAGAGTTATAGAGTGTAGAGCGAAAAGTTGTAAAAAAGGAAAAATAAAATATTAAATCTAATCAAAATATAAAATCCGTAGGAGTATACCAACTAGGAAATAAACAGACATCAGAAGTTTACTGATAGGTTGCAAGACATGTCGCCCTTTAGGGTGGAGATGAAGTGTAAATAAAATATAACCATAAACTACTTTAACTTTTTTTTCCATACATACACATAAACATTTTTTTCTTAATTTGTATTTTAAAACGGAAATGGAATAAAAAAAACCTCTAGAGAAGTAACAATGAAAAGTATTATATACCAATAACTTTAACAGTAATTCAATTGTAAAATGATTTATCATCTCCAAAGTGAAGACGTAATTAGCTCCTTGTAACCTTCTAATAGTTTCGAAGTTCATAGCCTTGATAAATGAAATATTAATTAAGGTCCTTGTTCAAAATTTACCTTGCTAACTACTTTGGCTGTTATTAATTTGTAATATATTCAGGCATCTCAGGAAATCTATTCCTCTGTTAACATATTTTAAGGGGAGAATTTATATTTATTATTTATACCAATTATCCACAGAAGACTAAATGAAATGAACATACTCAGTAATGTAATTCGAAATAATAAAGGAAAGAATTTACTTAAATAAACGTAATTTTTATTTTTTATACCAGTGTTTTAACATTTATAAGAAACTTTATTTTTCCTACATAACTTTAAAAACGTAAAATTAAGCATTGGTTTAGAAAGAATCTGTTCTAAACCAGAAATTTTGAACTGTCGTTTCAGTGACATTGGTTATGAAAGGGAGTCCTCAAGTTTATTCTTAATAACAATTTAGAATGTAACTCCCCCCAACAGGCTACGCAAAGTGGTGTTGCAGGAGTTACTTTGTGATGTCGCCTACTCTGACCATGATGAATATTTGTAATCTTCACTGTGTATCCAATGAACAATAAATAAAATGTCAACGGAACAAAGCGGATTCAACTGAAATTATTTAAGTGGGACCTATCAAAATCAAATTTATTGTATAACAAGGATTTTTTCTACCAAGAGATAATTTTTTAAAATATATTATATCTCTTAATTTTGTGATTATAATTTTTTGTTTTATATAATATTTCCTTGTACAACATGTCTCCTCTATAACTTTTGACATAACCTGAAATAATTTTGTATTCTAAATTTGTATTTTGTGACACTGTCTCAAGGCGCATTGATGAAATTGTATACCCCCCCCCCCCCAATTTGGCGTATTTTGTTTAATATTATGAATGATTGTCATAATTGTATTCAACTTAAAACAATAAATATTAAAACAAATCGTAAAATGTAGATTGAAGTTTACAAATCCGTATTGTAAAGTATAAATTTAAATTTAAAACTTTATCTAATTAATAAATTATGAATTGATTTTGGTTAAAATGAAATTTCAAATTAATAACCAACCATATTTCAAATTAAAACTACTATATTTCATTACAATAAATGAATGAAGACAAATGAGCTTACAATTTCAGCTTAATGTGAGCTTAAAAATGAGAGCTTAAAAATGTGAGCTTAAAAATGAGCTTATTGTAAATTCAATATTTGCTAATAAAAAACGTATAAGCGGAAAAATCAAATAATTAAAATATCTACAAATGAGCTTGTTTCAAATAACATATTGTATTAGGTACAGCTATTAGATATTTCTAATAATAATAATGCAATTAATTATTAAATGTTCTTAAAGAATGATAATGGATCTTATTACGAGTCACGGGAGATTATAATCACTTTGTTGAGATCCAACGTTAGGTTTAATCAATCACCATTTTATACCATTCGATCTTTTAACATTTCCAGAAGGCAATATGAAGAATAAAAGGCAACATGTTTTGAGAAAACCCCTTAAACATCTAAGAGTTTTTATTTTTATTGACCTTCTAACAAAGGACTATTACAAAAAGGAACATTTTTTGGTTTTCAAAGTTTTAGGTGCCAGTTTAAAAAAGTGATCCAAATTTGACCGGCTTTATCTAGTTTTGATAGCTTCAATAAAGCTAAACTTCTTCATACTAAGAAATTATTGTTTTTATTTTAGTTTTACAAATTTCATCTTAGTATTCATTTCGTTGGTGGATTATGGTTGTTTTTTGGTAATCTGGAATTTTTAAAATTTACTATATGTAAAATTAGGATGAACCTAATTTCGTCTGAACCTAAACATTTCCTTAAAAAGTAGAGCATAAAAAATTTAATTAAATTACTTTAATACAACGCCCTTAATTCTGTTAAATAAATTTAAAGCAATTTAATTTTCACCGCAGTAACAAGACCTCGAAAAACAACCCTAGACAAAACAATATATCTAATTTGTACTTTAGACTATAATGTAAAGTGGGAAGTTAGTTTTAGACATAATCAAAGGGAGAGGTAAAATTTAATTAATCTTCTTTGTCTTTAGATCATTTTGTTCAACATCCACTACCACGTATATAAATCACCTTACATTAAGAATACACAATTATTATAATTTGTTTTACTCTATGTAAAAACTACATATCACAGTAATCACAAAATTCTGTCACACGGGCCAAAATCATGATTTTTTTAGTCAAATTCCTTCAAATTGGGGATGGAGTAATGGATTTTTTATTCAACACTGAAAGTTTCTGATTTGGAGATTTTCTTCTCAAAACAGTTTAATTAGTTAATACGTCTACTGATAACATGTTCTGTGCTTTAAAAAAATTCTTCAGCAGTAACATGTTGATTATTCGCATATACATTATTGCAGATGTTGGTCCTCTCTGTTATTCTGGTCTTAAGACTTTATATGTTCTCCGTGTTAACCGTACGTTTTTAGAACCGATGATAAATACGGCTACCGTGAATCAAACGATCAATTAAATGGTACCAGATACGTTTGACGTTGTGACATTTTTCAGGTTTTGAAGAGGACATTTTGGAAAAGACTAAGGGTCTAGTGTTCTATTTTTGTTGACATTCTCTCCTAAGCTTTTTGAAAATTAACAGAGGAAGCAACTAACAGAGAAACTATAAAATATGGTTATGAATGTTTAAAATTAAATAATCTCCACGTATAATTATTATATGTTCTAAGATAGGACATATCGTTGACAGGAAACAATGTAGACTCTTATAAATTAAGCTGTACATAAACGAGTAAAAAGTCGATGCTCTCACGGCAAAGTTATGAAGTAGAGCGAGTTAATTATCAAACTTTAAGCAATGTATCATGTTATTGGTAATTTATTAGCAGTATACAAACTAGTAACATTAATTATAGTTGTTGTGGGAATTAAGTTATGAAATTGAAGAGTTATTAAATGAAATAAGTGATTACTATGAACATTTAATCAAACCTTTAGCTTTAGTATTTTTCTGTGGCACCTGATGTTTCTTTATAAGATTTTGCTAACTATCCTCAAATGATTAAAATGCTAATTAATACTCGTCATGGTATGTACGCAAAAGATTGTGGCGCCTTCCTGTAGTTTCCAACAATTTTTTTTTCTATAATTAATCAAGGAATACGCAGCTTGACAGTTTGAAAAATCATGATGACCAAATTTCTTGTCACGATGGATCAGCGGATTGTGATAAAGTCACAGAGAAACAACGCAGTATTTAGTCAGGATAATTTAGTTTATTTAAAACTGTTTACTACAATTATTATAAATTTGACTACATTATATAAACACGTTTATTTATTTTTTTTACTTTACAAAGCAAAGAACCTACGACCAATTTATAAACTTTAAAAAAAAGTATCTTATGACTGAGTGCGTCCCAAAAGTTAACTGAACTGCTATTACTTCTCCAGCTAACGGAACTGCTATCTCTATCCCCAACCTCAAACCACGTGTGATCAAACTAATGCAAGCTAAGCTTGGATTTTGAATACGTTGCACTTAGTTTGTATTAAAAAGTAAATTCTTTTTATATAAAACCTCTTTTATGCTATATCACCCTTCCCATCCATTCTGCTTGAGCTGCTAGATTCGGTTCGATTTACTTGATGTGGAGTGATTTTGAACTTTATGTCCAAACCATCATTAATGAACTATTGGAACATTATCATTTACGTAAAAAAGTATTTGTAATGTGTCGTTAGGTTTCATTATCCAATTCTCAATTATTACAAAGAATTTATATTTATTACTGATCACGTGACTTTTCTTTTGTTTAAATATAATTCTATTACTATTTATTATTCTACTCTATAGAGGAAGATATTTTTTCCAATTAAATGTTTATTGAAGACAGCTTTTGCCTGTAAGAAGCAGTAGTGTTAATTGTTTTCTTTAAATATCCACCAGATTAGCTCTATTTTCACATTATTAGTAATTTAAATAGTGAAAAGAGAAAAAGTGTAGATCCATAATTGGTATAGGTATAGTATCAATAAAAGTAATTTATCATCACTAATATTAGTAGTAATTGTAATTAGGGTAGCTTACTCTAGTAATTATTACGAAATCATTTTATCCTTGTTTCACACAACTTGTGGTCACTATTATTATAATAAATTTTTATTTTAACATTACATACAATTTTTTCTACACATATTTGGAAATTATCAGTGTAAAATCGACATTTAAAAAAACATATATGTGCCATGCGTTAATGGTCCAATGTTAGTCCAGTAACTGATATGTTAATTACACTCGTAGTACAATATTTCAAATATTTTTTTACCACAATTTCTTATTATAACTCAATATTTAGCAATTCATAACATGGTGGGACCTCACTGCCACTTGTCCTCCTGATGATCTTGTGTTTACATTCTATTTACCTTGCTAAATATACTTTTTTCAAAAATGGTTAATTTATATAAATATGACTATTATTCCGGAATATTTAGCTGTTTCTATTAACTTTAGACATATTTATTTTTGCTTTACAATAATAAATCTTTACAATTATTGGCCCTTGTTTTATTTTAACCTTTCATGGTTTTGACTTTTTCCCGGATTATTTACAATGCATTTGTTATTATTAATAGTCTGTTTGTTTTACATTTGTTATAAGTTTTGTGTGTTATTTTTCTAATAAAGTATAGAACTATTTCTAAAAAGATGGTATGTTTGTGTATGCAAATACTTAGACTAAAGTTAGTTAAGTTATTATGGTACACACTTGACCAAGAACCACTTTTCTAGCACTATGGCTGTAAACATTAGTATGATGCTTGTTGTAGGCAATTTTGCAACAACGTGACTCAGAACAGATTGTGACTAATACCCACTGTTATTCTGCTAGTTTGTGTATTATCTTTATTTTTATATTTATTTGAATTATTAGTTAGTCACTAAATTGTATTTTCGACCTGACTCTTTGTTTATAGGATTTAACATATCTCTTCTATTCCTTCCTTGAATGATACATTTAACATTTTTAATATTAGAAAACCTAATAAAACAGCATGTTCTGAATAAGATTTTTTTTTTATCTACTCTCTTCAAAACAAGTAGTTTTTCTATTATACATTACGTCATAATTTGCTGTTTTAACATCATTGGATACAGGCCCTTTGAAATTAATGATATCACATGGCAGGCTTATTTTTCAATGTTATGTTCATTACCTTTGCGTATAGAAATAATTTAAAGAAATTACAGTTCATTTTATAGATTTTATGCTTAAATTTCCCAAACAAAGTAATGAGCCCTTCCCTTTATATTTTGTTTCTATTTAAATTACTTAAGTGTTCCTACAACTAATAATTAAATTATTTTCTTTTGGTGATTTATTCCCTAACTAATGTTTATTTACACACTAAAGTTATTGTTTTATTGAACAGAACTTCATCTTTTTAAAAATGATTTTCGTCCAGTTGTATATTTTGGTTTATGTTTGTCGGGTTATGTTTATTTTCTGTTTCATAACATGATGAACACCTCCTATGTCGATATCCATCCACTTTACATATAATATATTATATGTTAGGTTCATAATTGCCCCAATTTGTCTTAGGAATATCCCTATTAGTCCCTAAAATAAGCATATATTTCCCTAGCAATTTTTATACTCGATATCGTACATTTCTTTTATAATTCGAAATATTTAAGTTAGCCGTTTGTGTTCCTATAATGTGCAAGGTTTTTTCTGTTACGCCGCCAAAATTGTTACTTTAGGCTCGTAATAGTTTTGTGTTAAAAACCAATTTATTCAAAAAGCTAATTTCGACACAGAATCCACGACCGTAGTTGCCGTCAATTTTTAGAAATTTGCAACATCTTATCCATTGTTAACATTTTATTTGTTGTGATTGGGACAATTTTGTGCACTATGTTGTTGGGTTCATCTGGGTAATTTTCTTATTGTTGTGCGTAATTTCATTGGAGTATACAATCTTCTCCATTTTTTTTCATTTACTCCTGTAATAATTCTGTCCCCTATTACTGTTTAAGTCGCTAGTATTACTGTGAGCTCTAAAATTGATTTCGGCATGGTAGAAAAATTGGTATCTGACTTTGGTAGTAACCTCTGATTGATTCTTGTCTTTATTCGTCTATGCCTCCCCTAGAATTCGAAAACCTCCTATGATAATAAAATCTCAATTTACAATTCCTGTCATTTTGGCTAGTCATTTGTTGACAGTTACCAAATTAATTTTGAGTTACGGAGTATGTAGTTTGTTCATGTCTGCCGAGGGTTGGCATAGCCGGTGTATGAAGCAAATTCCTTATTGACCTACACTCCCTCGTTAAATTACCATTGACCCCATATTTTTTTACATTGGATTTTTACATTATTCGCAATTGATGGCTTTAATTCCCTGTCCACTAATTCAATTCTAATTGCTTTGCTACAGTCTCTTTGAATGTCGTGGTGAATTAAAATTTTCTAAGGTGGCCTAATTCTCTTGACAGACCCCTTGTGAAAACATCTTTAAACCTTCTGCTACCCTCTTGCTTAACCGCTACGTTAATTTTCTAATATATCGGTTTTTATTATTTTTTTCATTTAATTTCGCTACTTTCTCCGGAAAGTTTTTCGTGTGTTATGTGCGTGACATTGTTTATTTGTTCGAAAAATAATTATTTCGAAATTTTTCCGTAAATCTTATTTTTATTGCTACTCTAAATCCGTTAAAGTTATAATCGTTTTTACATTGTTTATCATTGTAAACAAAACTCTTAGTTATCTCTTGTACTTTTATCTTTATAAAAGTATCATTACAAGGATAATAATACTTGTGTAAGAAGTAACAGAAAAAAACAGATATGTTTGAAAGTTATTTTGAAATATACATTTAAACCCTATATGAAACAAATACCCAATGTGATTACGTCTCTAAGTTTGTGACCTAACGCAAATGGAAAGATACGTAATAATGTTAAAATAAGACCTAAATCTGCAGAACTTAATTACGTAATAGAGAAAAAATCGAATGATACAAAAGCCCCTATGTAGTAACCTAATTACAGGATAAATCATCAAAAAATGAAATATAAACCGATGTATGTTCCGCGACAATTAAATGCAGCTGGAGTTATAATTATTTGCAAAACGTCTAGCTCCAATAATTGAGGAAGAAGATTTGATTCCACTGCACTAGTTCCGGTTTAAGAGTTAAACACTTGACAATAGACCAAATTCACGGACAACTCTGGTCATAGAGGACTCGCTAGAACAAAAATTCTGATCAAGTGACTTTCTCTATATTTTAGGTTTTCGTACAAGTGCGGCATGAATGGCTTCAATTAGATCTCCAGTGGTCATTGTACCAGATCCTGTAATTTCAATTGACAAATAGACTATTTCGTTTTAGATATGGCTGTGAGTGTTCAGGCATTAATGTAAATTACCCATTATATTAAACAGAAAAGTATCATACACATTAATCCTTCTTTCTTTTCGACGACTGCTAAACAACGACAATACAACTTGTGCACTGAAGAGAACGAAGCAGTTAGATCTAGTACAATGGAACTGTATGTAATTATTAAATTGTAGTACAGTGAAGATATTTATTTTTTATGGAAAATATTTATAAGTTATTTAGAAAAGTAAACTGCTAAATACGTTTTATGCTTTGTTGTAGATGTATAACAATAAAAAATAAATTTCTAAATAATCAGTACACTTCGGAACAAGTAGTGATTTGGTTTTTCCCTTTTCACATAATGTGACATGCATGCAATTAAAGCCTCAATTTCCAAATAAATAAGAACATATATTATGTTTTATTTTAGTTTTCATTATTTCCAAATTTGATACCTGGCATGTTGATTATTGAGTTAAGAATTTACTTTAGTGAGGAATGTTTAAAGATTTAAGTTACAATACAAAGTGAAATATTTATAAACTTCTAAAATTATATCATAAATAAATGATCTTTAAAATTGTATATAAATTATATTGTATGGCTTTCACTGTAGGGTTTGACGCAGTTCATGGAAAAGTTACCATTTTAAAAAGATATTTATTATCATTGTAGGAGTAAGATTAAAAGTAAAAAGAACAACCAAGTGGAAATAAAGTGGTACAGTATGTTACAATACTTTAAGTCGGCCGATTAGCACGGGACAAACACACAATTGTTTGTATTATGATAACTAACAATACGGTATCAAGTATTTTCTTAAATAATGATTATTTATTACATTTCCTCTCTTAAGTGGAGTATTCGGTGAGGCGTGACTAATGGGATTTACTGGCCGGGCCACCCCAGCTATTCATCGCCCTAACCCTCCAGCCAGGTACCCTGCCTCAACTTACCTTGAGACGGGCTATAATTGTTTATGTTTTCTTCTTCATAGATACAATCCTTGTAAGGAAACTATAAACTAGACAAGTTTTGTAAACACCACTTATAGGAAAGAAATACCTGTAAAACATCCGTATTTATAACTTTAACCTGCTGCCTGTGTTGTCTAATAAGTTTTCTGTTTTTGTTATGATACAAATATATTCAATTTTGAGACTTTCTTTAAAGCTGGCGTTAGTTCTTTGATATTTAATTTCACCGTATTTAAAAAAAAATTTCGCCTTAGAAACACTTTATTTGTGTAAAGAAAAATCGTAACTCGTAAGGATATCTTTTAAACGGTGTATAAATTTTAACGTTATTTAATATTGATTTAAAATATTTTGTGAAGATCAAAATTGAAAATAGATTTTGTTAAATGGACAGGAGGACAATGGAAACATCGGTAATATCTGGAGTAGAAAGATGAAGTGATTTATAAGAATTGTTTTCTGAAAACACAAGAGTTTACTTACCCAACGTCATTTTGTACAATTTATGAAGTCATTTTTCTTCTTTGTGAAACGGTTGTTTCTTTCTTATTAAATTTAATATAGAATTCAATTTCTCAAAATTTACTTTCATAATATAATCTTCGTAAATTGTTTAAGTATAAACGACTTAAGTTATCTTAGTATTACTTTTTTATGACGATTATAGTAATTCACAAATGTTTATGTAAAAAATAAATTTTATAGTATTCTATACAATTTCTGTATTTAGCTTATTGCAGGATTTTTTTTTGGAAATATTAAATATTGTTCCTATTTCTGTCCTATATCAATAAAAAACGTTGAATGAAATCATTAAATATACTATGTACTGTAATCATCTCATTACGTTCTTTTGGTCAGAATAAAACATAATTCTTAATGTTATTGATATAAATAGTATACATTCTTACAAAACTAAATTTCTTATTGTTAAATTGTGTAGATCTAATGGTTAGCTATTTAATACCAAATATGATCCCAGTATATGTCTAGTGTTTTGTCATATTAAGTAATATTGTTTAATACTAAATTAATATTGAATGAATCCCAAAGTAGTTCAGTATTAAATAGTATGTTAATACTTTCCTTTTTATATCACGGATTAAATCTTATTCAATAATGGTGAATGTTGACTTATCGTCATATTATGAATACAAATATAATAAAAAATTTGTCTAACTATTTTTTATAGTAAAATTGAAACATTTTTTACTACTAAATTCCTTATTTTCTTGCATTATCATAGCGATTACTCTAGATGAACAAGATAATAGTAATTTAGAAGCAAAGGTTGAATATATAACGAGAGCAAAAAACTATGTTAAATGGTAAAATTTATTAAAAAAAAAAATGAAAATAGTCTAAATTGAACATTTTTGAAATATAATGTGCCAATACTGGAACATAACTATAAAATATCGTTTGGTCTGTAATTTAGTTTTTAGACGTCGTTTTGAATAAGGTGTATCTTTGCCCCCTGTCCTCATTGGCATCCTATTTACACAATATATATTTTTAACACCTGTTGTAACAATTAACGTGAATTTTTTAACAGTTTAAAAATGTTATTTGATACAACAGGGTGCAGGACGCTTTACTGATAATGTGGAGATTTGTGGTTAACCATATCTGTAACTATTAATTCTGTATTCATATGTGTCTTAAATCCGAACTTGGTACGGTAAAACTGTAACAATTACGGTTAAACTATAATATTTTTTATAAGATAACATAATTAGTTATTACTTTTATATAAAAAATTGTAAATTTTGTAATTTAAAAGTACAATATTACACATATGATATTGAAAATTGTTTGTAAGTTTTGGACTTAATTTAACATGAAAGGAACACAATCGTTTCACAAGTAAAGAGTTTTCATAAATTGTAAGAAAAGCTTTTAGGTAAGTAAAATCTTATTTATGTGTTCAGAAAACATTTGTGAAACACTATATCTTTCCGCTCCAGATTTTATCAATGCTTCCATTGTGCTTCATGTTTATTTACCACAAAGTATTCTTAACTGTAATAACAAAGATAAATATTTTAGTTGTGTGACAAATTTTGGAAACTGAGTAAGTTGACTAAATACTGATGATAATATTGAAATAAAACCATCGCCTGAAATGGAGGAAATATATTGTGCCTTGAAACAATTATGTTTACTCACAAATTAAATATGTAATACTTTATATCACTGAATAAAGAATTGTTGATTAAATACACTGTATTGTATGCAAGCCAGCAGTACACGGAACCGCGAATAAGATTTATTTGACGTAATTTGCACAGTATATATCTCATGGTAAATTTAACCGTAAGTGTCAATGCAATGATGTAATTTAATTATTTTATAATATTAAAGTCCTTTTAGTCGTGAGTAATTTTTGTTAATAATTGTTTTACATTCAGTGTATAAATTCAACACTTAAGATAAGCAAAACATATTTTGGTTACAAAATTTACTTGGACAGGATTAAGAGGAAAAGAAATGTTGCTTCGTTTAAAAATTGACAGGATATATACGGCGAGTCTTCAGGATAAACTCCTATATGGAAGTAAGTACGTAAAAATATTATTTTATGAAAATATTTTCTGTAATCTTTTCTTTCGTTCAAAAAATCTCGTGCTGTAATATTACTTGCGCTATCAGACTGTTTCATAGGTGAAGACGTAACCACAGCTTAAACCAATTACTGTTATACATTGTATAGATACATACAAGGTATCATTTAGGGATTGTAATTTTTGTACATGTTCATTGTTTAATCCTCTAAAATGTTCCAAATGAAACAATTCATACAAATAAATTAATGTGATGAAAGTATAGTCATAGATATTGGTTTATATCACTTTTTGCAAAATAAATAACTGTAGTATGTGATAAACTATAAATAATTTTTATAATCCTTTCTCATATACACCTTTATAAGAAAATGTTGCTATTTAGGAGTAAAATTGTTAGGTTTATTTTAATAAATGGTCTATGTTTTTAAATAAAGGCGTTTATATATTATTTATAGTAAAGCTGTAATTAAATTGCTTTATATTAATATTATTTGCTATTTTTAAAAATTTTACTTTTAAGTTATTCAATGATAAGCTTTAAAATATACAGCAAATGGTGTTTTAATAATCTCTAACGAAAGAAAAAGTTTGTTTTGCATATATACCGTACTTTATTATTGCAAGGTTTAGCCCTGCTATAACTTAATAATTTTGCAACAGCTGATACGATTGTGTGCTGTTATTTTATTTCATAAACAGTGTATGAAAACTAACATTTCGATTTTTGCTAAGAAATTGCAAAAATTCATTTAATTTGAATTTTTTAGTTAAGAATATACAATACCAAACATTTCAGACAATTCGATAAAAAACTGGCTCTGTATGTGACTATGAACGTATAAACCATAAAAATAATCACCACAGAAGAGCTTACTTTAAGGTGATAATATCAAAGTAAATAAATAAAAGCATACTTCAAAATGTCGTCAGGGATATAACGAGGGCTTTCACTGTTGGAAATTGTGGACTTCGTAAGAACATTTATTATATTACAACACACATTATAATTATATAACATGCAATTAAATTGAATTTCTTTGCATTAATAAAATTTTGTTTCTCTAAGCTCATTGTTATTAAACAAACACTATGTATAATGAAAGGATTTTTATTTACGGAATTTCTGTATCTAAGTTTTCTACTTACGTCTATCACAAATTCATTCAGATCCTTCAAAATTGTTTTATAGCACCTAACGATGTATTTTATTTTTTTAATTTTTTTTATTTTGAACTCTGAGATAAATAAAATAGTTGATAAAGAATCCTAATTGTGTTAAACACTATAAATACATTTTGAGCTTGACTTTTTAGATAATATTAGATAGAATAAAACTCGAACACAAGATCTCACAAAAATACTTATTGAAACACGTTTCAACGACAAAGTCGCCATCGTCAGTGATACATGAGCTACAATAACTAAACTATAACTTTATAACACTATAAAGTATTAAACACTTATTATTTTATAATATTATCATAGTATAATATGTAGTTGTGTAATGTAGTCACATATTATATAGAACGTGTGAGTTGTTTAAGAATGAATTCTAAAATAATTTTTTATAATAAGTATATAAAAGATACAAGATTAATTTCTTCCATTAGTCCGATTTTAAAATGTGCGTTTCTTTATTTGACAAAGTAACGTGACATCGAAATATTCATATTATGTTTTAATGATTTATATAATGAGTTAGCAATTTCATAACATTGTACATGTCATTATTTTGTATCCGCTATCTATAAGATATTTTATTTGAAATCTATGTATCGATAAATAAATTATAAACCCGTTTTTAAATATTTAATTTAGTTAAGGAAATGAACAATAAAATATGAATTTATTGAATTATTAATACAGTATGTCAATATTGGTAATAGTATTGAGACATTATTTATTGTTTTATTGAAGATAAAGCGTAATTCCCTTAATTTGGGAGGAAAACGTAATAACAAAAATATTCACGTTTTATTTTTTTTAATTACTTAAAATAATTATAGTAATTGAGTGATAAGTAATTAAAAACATAATCATTAATGAATTTTTATTCGTTTAGTTATTATTTATTTAATTAAAACAGTTATTAATAATTATTTTTAAGTTACGATGTACAACCTGAATATTATAATTATTCAGTTTCTTTGTTCAACATTACGCAATTAAATTATTAGAGACCACTAGAAAATTTATAGACACCTAGAAAAACAACAATAATGAATATTACATCAAAAAGTATTTTTCAAATATAAAGGTCCTATTATAAACATTTTACATTTGTGTATATATTAAAAATATACAAAATATCAAATATTTGTTTTTAAATTGTAATAAGATTGATTCTAGTTGTTTTAATTTGTTAGTTGCAGCCGGTATATCACCAAGAATGGAGTTATTGTGCCTTGCGACACGATTGATCAAGTTTCAAGTGTATTTTGTGCAGTAGGACAAAATATACTATCTCACAATCTACGTAATTTTGTTCTGTGATGTATTTTAGTATCTGCAACATGATAAAGATTATTGTCAATGATAATGATAACTAAGAAAACTGAAGTTATAAAGAATAAATTGCAAAATAAAGTTAAGAAAATTATGCAAGTTAAAGTGGGAATTATGCAAGATAGTGGGAATTATGCAAGATTAAACGTTGCAGAGAATGCGTCACCATCAAGTATTATTACATATATAAACTAGAATGATGTGTCGTCATAATATTTTATGACTACCCCGCACACTTCTCCTAATAACAGAATATAATGGTTTATGAAATAATAGAAAAAGTTATTCTCTGTGATGCAAGGAAGTCAGTGTTTTGAGTATATGCGGTACTGTAATAAAAACTTCATTCAGGAAGTCCCTCTGTGATTTTAGTAATTGATTACGGGTAAATAATAATGCAAAACATATTGTTGGTTTTCTCTGTTGTTCCAACCGGTGTTTTTACACTGTTGGGATTCACTGTATCAATATGTTGAAGAAATTTTTGTTTGGCTAATAACCTTTTCAAGCTGATGATAAGTATGTACTGTGAAAAAAGTTAATCTGAAACTATAGTTCCACATAGTGAAATTGTTCTGAATTTTATAAACAGAACTATGGGTCAGTTGTAGGTGTGCGACATGAAGCGGAAATGAAAGCCTATACGATTATGTCAGAAGACAAAATTCCGAAGATTTCTGACTTGTTGCCAAGGCTGTCATAGTCGTTAATATCAAAGCAAATAAATATTAGCCATGGTAATACTATAGTTGATACATTTCGTTCATGAATTGAAACATGTTGGTTAAACTGCCATTGTTTTCGAAACGTTGTAGCAGAAAATTAAATAGAATTGCTGGTTGAACCACTTGCAAGACTTGATTTCTTTTATCAGGATAATAAATCCCGTCACGTTTGTAGAGCACTGAGAATCCACATATGATTCTTGAGCATATTCTCAATTCAGAAAATTCATATTTTTAAAGCAAATTGGTGAAATCATATTGTTGAACAGAATCTTTTAAAAATACCACGATTCATAAAGAATATGAGGAGATATTGTTCAGTAATTGTGGGCCCATTCATAAACCAACTTATTGAATGTAAAAGGAATAGTGCCTACATTCAACAAGAATGTGCCTCAACGAATATTTCTTAGATTTCTATATGTCGTTAGTTTAAAATTATTTTTTATGAAAGGGATGTTTTTTATTTCGAGATTTGAAAGATTTCTTTTCTTAAAAAGGAGCCATACATCAGTATACCTAAAAAAATTCAAAGAGCTGAAAGTGGCTGCCATAATTTACACTTTGTCCATAACACAGAAATCCCTGGAAGATGGTTGTAAAATAAAAATGTAACAAATTCATGTTTACTGAAATCGAAGGATAACATTTTATTTTATACATACTTTTGTGTCAGTCAAATGTAGTCCTTGTTTGTTATTTCCTTTTATGTGGCTACATGTTTCGCTGCCACAGGCAGCATCTTCAGGCCAACTTTATGTCCACAAAACACTTACACTTACACAACACTTATAACAATTATTTTTATACATTTTCTGTACACGTCATATATTAAATAGTTTAAATAAATTATGTTTAACATAGTTACACTTTTGAGGTACCTCTTTCTGGTGTATTTCGTTTAAAACTGATTTGGAAAGATGATGTGCAGTTCTGTTTAGTGCTTATCAGTTTGTATCACGTTATCACCATGAACGTCATCGAAGAATATGAAATTTATAAACACCACAAAAGCAACCCAGAAAAAATTTTAAATGAAAAATTGAATTTTGCTTCCAATTGCCTTTATGATCTGATATATTGCCAACAACATGAAATCAAGAAGACACAAGAAAATCTAATAGGGCACAAAGTACAAACTGATAAGCACTAAACAGAACTGCACATCATCTTTCCAAATCAGTTTTAAACGAAATACACCAGAAAGAGGTACCTCAAAAGTGTAACTATGTTAAACATAATTTATTTAAACTATTTAATATATGACGTGTACAGAAAATGTATAAAAATAATTGTTATAAGTGTTGTGTAAGTGTAAGTGTTTTGTGGACATAAAGTTGGCCTGAAGATGCTGCCTGTGGCAGCGAAACATGTAGCCACATAAAAGGAAATAACAAACAAGGACTACATTTGACTGACACAAAAGTATGTATAAAATGAAATATATGTAGTTCTAAAGCTGTTCAACAATGATAACATTTTGATTCGTGTGAAGGTAGTATTTACTAAATACAAAATATGTTATAGATAAATACATTATACAAACACATTGTTTTAGTTAAGAAACTACACTACTTACTGCGTGGAGACCTTTCGACATTGCTGTATAACATTTTGGCTAAAACAAGTTTTTCTTTACGATATGTAGGACCGTGTCTATAAATGTGTGACTGGAAGGTTCAAGTTGTTTTCAGGGCGTCAGAGCTTGGAAAAAATTCTTATGTGAAAGTCTTATTATTTCAAATAAATTTATATCATCACTTCTACCTATATTGAACATGGTTTACCCATGATGTTTAGTAACATGTTATTACTTGTATTTCTTACCACTTATTTTTGTAAGGCATTAATCGATAACTACGTTCCATGTATCGTTTTTAGAATGAAACAACAAACCGGACTCGCTCGCTCTATCACTCACTCACTCACTCACTCACTCACTCACTCACTCACTCACTCACTCACTCACTCACTCACTCACTCACTCACTCACTCACTCACTCACTCACTCACTCACTCACTCACTCACTCACTCACTCACTCACTCACTCACTCACTCACTCACTCACTCACTCACTCACTCACTCACTCACTCACTCACTCACTCACTCACTCACTCACTCACTCACTCACTCACTCACTCACTCACTCACTCACTCACTCACTCACTCACTCACTCACTCACTCACTCACTCACTCACTCACTCACTCACTCACTCACTCACTCACTCACTTCACTCACTCACTCACTCACTCACTCACTCACTCACTCACTCACTCACTCACTCACTCACTCACTCACTCACTCACTCACTCACTCACTCACTCACTCACTCACTCACTCACTCACTCACTCACTCACTCACTCACTCACTCACTCACTCACTCACTCACTCACTCACTCACTCACTCACTCACTCACTCACTCACTCACTCACTCACTCACTCACTCACTCACTCACTCACTCACTCACTCACTCACTCACTCACTCACTCACTCACTCACTCACTCACTCACTCACTCACTCACTCACTCACTCACTCACTCACTCACTCACTCACTCACTCACTCACTCACTCACTCACTCACTCACTCTTTGACTGATTTAGGTTTCATGACCTTAGAAAACTGAAAAGTGATTTTCGACATGCAGATTCCGTCCGTTCATCGTCGTTGTCGTCCGTACAGTAGTCTGTGGGCGCGTAATCAACCAGCTGTAATGCACGCGGGGGGGAGGGAGTGGAGAGGTGCTATTTTTCTACAAACATTTGGTCATGATTTCCTTTCCCGCCATCCTTTCTCAGTTTACAATCGTTAGCCTGTGCTGAAACATGATTAACTAACAGTGATTACCCCCTCGTGTTCCTGTTTTGCTTTTCGTCATATATTATTTGCTATTGAAATGCAGAAAATTTGAATTGAAAATGTTAAAATTGTTGTTAAAATATTTTTTATCTTCAACTTATACAAACTAAATTAAATACAAATTCTCAGATTTCGATTCTATATATAATAGTACCAACCGAACTTCTCTATGATGATAATATAAAAAATATTGTAAAAAGAAAATGTAATTTCGAACCCTAATCTCCCAAGAAAATGTGACATTCATTAATAGGTACGAAAACGGAAGGCCCTAGTCACCGATAAGAAAGTAGCTAGTAAAATCTTCAAATATGTACCGCTATGAGGCCCGCTAGAGTGAGACACTGACGCGAACGAAGCGAATGTAGATTGTAAAACATCTAGCCGACATCAAGTAAGTAGTACTATACATAATTACAAGGTTAAGAAAACCTTTGTTACAACTGTTTTACCAACTTACCTATACTAAATATACTAGCCAAGACCTCCTATTTACCAATACAATTTTACATTCCCTACAAGGTTTAAGAGACCAACTTTCTGGCATTAGATTTAGAGGATCCGCTTGTATTATGGGCTGGGCGAGTACTATGATGGTTCCCATCAACTTGTTTTTATAGAACCGCGTGTTTGTCGACCTCGACTTTGGTAACAAATGTAAATCATCAGTTAGACAACATAAACTTTTACAGATGTATAAAGTTTCTAGATATGAAGGTAGACTACCCGTTTCCACAGGCCGTCATTTTCATTTTCTTCAATAATTTCACACCCATAGGTTACATGTTATTTAACTAAAATTCCAATTACTAGATATACATTTAGTTTTGAGGTTATGTTTTCAACCATTTTGTAATGGCTTTGTTATTTTTTTATCGGGGCAGTAAATGAAGCGTAAAAAGTTGGACAAAATTGACTACTGTGGTACGTTGTACGACCTACGAGTGGAAACGAATTTTCAAAACAACGTATATTAAATTTTAAAATCGGCCGCCATTTAATTAATTTATCGACCGATCTTTTTGATCATCGACCTTGTCCTATTTGTAAAACCAAAACTACTTAACAAATTTGAGCAAAATCTGATTAAAAATACGACTTCAGCGTTTTTAACAAACACACACGCAAACACGCACGTATAGAAAAGGTTATAGTGGGCCAGTATCGTACCAATATTAGTGGCCAATATCGTAAAATAATAAATACCAACTTTAAATGCGATACAGTAATAATTTGTTTTTTAAAACTCTGAAAATGTTCGCTATTTTATAGCATTTCTGCCAAATTTTTAATTGTTTATTGTTTGATATACCTACTCCTTTAAAAGTAGCCTAATAGACGCTTAAACCTTCGAACATTTTATGTTTAAAGCATTTTCACAAGGTGATATTTTATTTTTCGGCGCCTGGCTTTGTCAACAAATAAAAAACTAAAAGTCTATGTATAAGCATGAAACCAAAACCAGTAGCCTAAAGCACAGACAAAATCCTTGAGCTGTGAATCTAGGGACAATGAACCAAGCCTAACAAACAACTGATTTCCTGATTACGAACGTTTAATCTTTTTGTTATTAAGACAACTCAGAATTTATTCTATTAATCTATTCTTTGTGAGTCTGTCTGATCTATTTTTTCTTACATAAATGATAATATACATTTTGGGAGATTTCTATTGTCAAAATATTATGAACGACATAAATAAGAAACTTTTCGGAGAAACCACGAATTGATTAAAACTCACATCACGACTACCGCATTAAAACACAACATCCATCATTCATTTTTATTGAACGTAGAGTACTTCCTGGAAATGATTGGGCATTTCACGACCTTCTCATCCGGCGTAGGCCTAACCATTGAAGTTTACTTTATGTGCTGACTATCTGTAGAATGTCCAACAGAAAATGTGAAGTCTTTCCAAGACAACTTTTATTGCCAAGGACATTCTCATCAACTTGTTGTAGGCTATTACAACCATTTCACATCTGCATATTCACTTGTAACCCTAATTTTACACACACACGCGCGCACTCATTCAATCACTCACTTACCAAGTATTTTTCTTTCTTTTTCAAAAAACAGATACTTTAGAGATTACAAATCAGTCAATATATTTTCTTTAATTGTTAATAAACTTTGTTGCCATGGAAATATGTTTTATTTTTCTTTGGTAATTATAAGATTTTGAAAATTTAAAGATAGAAAATACACATACTAATATGTGACAGAATTGGGTTATAAGGACTGAAGTTAATGGTTTGCTCCGGTTGTACTTGTCAGTAGAAGATAACTCGTGTATCAGTGCTTTGTTCTTCTTTATTATTTTTTTTATACATTTCGATACTTGACTCTGTCAAATTCATTTGCATTATAAAGAGAACTTTGACACAGTCTATGGCCATTGATATTTTTTTGTGAAAGTTAAAATTTGTTGATGATAGAAAAGGCTCTTTCAACTGATGAATTGGTTTTTGGAAGGGATAGTACGAATTCGTACGTTTGTCTTATATTTGTAATAATTATCTCTTATAATTCTTGAAAAGAGATAATCATCTCTGCTCTGTTGATAATTTAAAGCTTAGCCCACTCAGTAAAGCGTTCTTCAGCACGGTATGATTTCACTACACACAGTTCATTGAACATATCATAAAGTGACGTAGTAGGCGGCAAACAATGACCAGCTTTTTCCACGTCCTCCCACTGGGTACTTTCTTAAATTAGGACACGACAGCTCTCTAGGGCTAGCTTTCCACAGATTTAAATAAGTGATGCAGTTTTCGTAAAATATGGTTGCTGTCTCTTTCAATAACTCATTGTGGGATCTTTTTTTGGAGTTTTTAAATCTTTCAGTGGAAGAAAACAATGATTTTTTTCCTTCTCCAAATTTCTGTACAAGTGAAAATACTATTTGCAGCTTCATCCGCTGACACTTTATCTCTTTAAATTTGGTTGACAATCTCATGAAAAGTATCTGCAACGTTATGTAAAAACCACAACCATAATTCCATAACCATAAGTTTTAAATTACTGCATGTGGGTTTTCCACTGATGCAAATTAAGACTTGCAGTTCCATCATTTGAACCACCCGTTCTAAGGCGGGTAAAAGTCGAAGCCAGCGTGTGATAATAAGAGTATGAAAGAATCTGTTCTTAATGTACACCAATAAACTGGGACGACCTACCTTTCTCACATTTGACATTTTCCTTCAACTAGCTCAGTTTAAACGAGACCGGATATTGAAAAAGTAAGCCTGCGCAAGAAATTGCTCTGTTTCGGCCTATTTGTCTGTCCATGTCGCAATTTCTTCTCGTACTAATTACTTTAATTAACCCAATTAATAAGCTTCAGAACATTTTCTGGAGTCGTGCCGTTTGGTGAACGTTGTAGCCTTTTTGTAATACTGTATATATACATTTCTTAATACTAACAAGCATACACACTCATATATTGACAAATCAGGAAAATCGACAAAATCAAATTATTCAAAATTTATGAAATAATAAAATAATATATTTTTTTTCAATTTCTTTTGCAAGTTAAAATACAGTTACTAAGTTTTAAATATGAAACTTCAAATTAAAAGTATAATTTCTTGATTATAAATTGATTAATTTTAACAGGTTAATATTTTTATCAGCTAGTATTGCTAATACAATAATATTTCAAGTGAAAAATATACGACCTTGACTGGGAATTGAACCCAGGACCTTTGGCTTTACACGCCAGTGCTCTACCAACTGAGCTATCCTTAGTAGGTACCAGCATATATTTTCATTTAAAATATTATTGTATAAATTCTTTTTTGCAATGTAATAATTTTATAAGCGAAATTTGTAATATTTTTGATTAATTATTGAATTGAAAAAGATTATGACACTTGTGAGATCGGTTTATATTTAAAATTACGTTAATTTTTTAGCAATATAATTTAATTGTTAATTTTATTGAAATGAAATTTATTTAAATTAGTTAATATTATCATTACCAAATTAGATGATTCGATAAAAAGTTAATAATATCTCTGAAAAAGTTAAAACGAAGTATGAGGCGTCTTTAAAGGACCCAAAACAATGTGCCTAAAGAATTTTCTTTTTAAATTCAGGGTTTTCAGGGACTGTTTTGTTTCTTATAGTTTCTAATTAATTTACTGGCAAGAAGTAATATTGACTTGCATGCGATTTGGCTCATTGGTTTTGGTACATGTAGCCTACATATTAAAAAAAATCATCGAAATCGGTTTAAACATTTTTTGAGACATCGACTTAAATCGATGGTGTGACGTTATTTGCAATGACCGTAGTTTGTTTTCACGTTTTACTGTTATTTTTACCATAAGGTCTAGATTTCAATAAATTATGGCCCAACTCTAAGAAAAATATTATTAGTAATTTTAAGAACATTATACTTTCGTTTTTTGGGTTTATCTCGGCCGCCATCTTTTTAAATATGTCGGTTCGTGAATTATTGGTTAAAAAACAAACAAATATGCCAATGTGGTTGTTATAAATAATTTCTCAAAATTGGTTCTATCAATTTCGTTTAAATTTTGTGAAAATTGATGACCCCCGAATCGTATAAAATCGTAAACAATAAAATATAACGGTTCAGCCATTAAAAAAAAGAATAGAAAAAGAAACAATGTTGTGTAAACACTAAACTCAGTCTTTCAGTGAGTTTTGTACTGTGCATTTCGTAAGTTATACTTGCATTTCAAAAACATTGGTTTGTTGTGTTGTGAAGGAAGGTGAAAACGGCAGGAAGAAAGTTAAAGGAGTAAAGTCATCCATAGACAATCTCGCGAAATTACGTCAAATGTGTATTGTTTTATGTAACAAGAAGCCGTGAACGGAGGAGAATTTAAGGGATGTGAGTTTAAATACTAAATTTAATAAACATACTACAAAAAGATAACTTTTATTTAATTTTCCGTCCATTTGAAATGTATATAATTTTTTTTTGGTTAGTGTGTTTGGATGTTTTTCTCAATTTTTCCTTTATCAGATTAACATAAAAATTTCTCAGAATATAGCTTTTATTTTGATTTACTATCTAGGTATAATTATTGTCTATTTTTACAATTTTCGTTCATAATTTCGAAATTCAAAAAGACTCACACCTAACCTAAGCTGGGAAGAAGAAAACAATGCCTTAAACAAGGAAAGTAATAAATTAAGTTAATATAATATAAAACGCCTTACATAAATACCTCGTGAACAGATTCACCTTAAATATCAATACGTTTAATTAGTAGAAAATTACAATTAAACCTCTACAATAAGCGAGAGTACTTTATATAACAATTTTCAGACCAATTAGGACTCATGGAGTAGAACATTGGGGATATACAAAGACTGTTGGTACAACGTAGTCAAAACAGTATAATCCGTGTAATGACTAACGCAAGATGGTATCAGCGTGACGATGAGTTACATTCGGACTTAAAACTAAAACTAGTGGCAGAGGATATCACTACGAGACACGGAAATGGATATAAGACTTCTTTGTCGGCTAAAGCCACAAGATCTCTCCCAATACTGAACATATGTTTATACTTTTAAATTTTTAGATAAAGACTTGACATAGCTAGAACCTAAATTATGATTTAGGCTTCAATACATGTTTCTATACACACTTGTATATGTATTACTTTTTAAGCAGTAGCTTAAGTTTGTAATGTTCAATTAATGAAAATAAAAAATAAAAAAATAAAATTCCAAAGTTCATTAACAATGACTTTAGGGGGGGGGGATGGTTGAAAGTAATTCAAGGGTGTCGTGGGATAAGCGAACGTGGGATGAACGAACAGTAAAAGTTTCACAGTGAGCTGTGCTATCAACAATGGATGTACAGTGACCTATGGATAATGCTATAAACTAAAATCCTAATAATTAGAGAATCCCTAACTTATTATTCACAGTAACATTTTAACAATCTGAATATGACTCACACTACCTGTCCATCTCCCGCACACCCACTCGAGTAGAGCACACCCAGAAGAGTTACTGAATGCACTTCAGTCTGTTGTTTAGTGCACACCTTGTGATTTGTTCGTTAGTTGGTTGAGTAATTTCAACGGTTTAATACTAAGGATTAAATTGATTTGATAAAGTTAGAATCTAAGGATTAATTTATATAACTAATACATAGTACGTAGGTAAGCGAGATATCACGCTATTAAGCGACAGTGGTATGTATGATAATTCGGTAATTGTCTATTAACGGGGAGCCATTAGACATTTTTATAATCATTATATATTATTTTTTTATTTAATCAATACATGACCATTAACGGGGGGGGGGGGGCTCGAATTTGTAATACTATTCTGTGACGTAGGTACATCTACTTTCATATTTTTTTTAGCTTTTTCGTTTTTTTTTTAGCAATACATAAAATTACCTATACATAAAATCAATATGAAAAAGTTTATAGCTTAGGTTAGGTTAGGTACGCTAGGTAAATTGTTCGCTCACTCCAAGGTTGTCATATCCTTGTTCGCTCAGACCCAGATTTTTGTGTGTTCGCTCATCCCACGTTCGCACACTCCACGTAACCAATTCAAGGCCGACACGAAAACGGACGCAAAAAATTGTAACGTTTAGGAGTGGGGGAATAAAGACGATATTCACTACGACTTAGAGTAGAAAGGCTATAGAATATAGGAGGTAGGAGAGTGAAAATGAGGGAGAAAGTAAGAGAAACTGAGAAATGAGAGGGCGAGAGACAAAGAGAAGGAGAGGATGCCAGCTCCGTCATATACTACTCAAAACACCGAAAATATCTCAAAAAGTGGCCGTTTGGGTAAAACAGGCGTGAGGGATGACAAAATATATAATTTTAGTACGACAAATACAATGGAACATAAATTTGAGCTGTGATATACTGACTCCACTCATATCTGAGAGCAACAGTGACTACAAGTTAGTCCTGAAAATAGGCCTCATAATTTAGTTTCCTACATGGATGTTTAAAAATTATGGTGTATAAAAATTCTAAAAAGTGGCACGTAAAACTATGTACTTTACATATCCCCACAAGGGTGTCAATTGCTGAGGTCTCATTATTATTGCCAGACATGTATGTGTGTACGTGGCAATCTACAGGGAGCCTAGATGGATGTTATCCTTTATCCATGTCGGGTTAGACCTCTTTCTTTCATAGGTCTCTCTCAAGGACTCATAGTGAGTACGGGTGTAGCAATCCCGAGGCGTTTTAACTGGATCTACACTTTCTGTTCGTGTAGTGTTGATCATCTTTTTTTTCCTAATCTTAGTATTCAAGGTCTAAGGGTGTCCTACACAATTACCAAGTTAAACGAATTCTGTTTTATAATAAAGTTTATTTTACACACAAAACAGAGCATTCCAACTGGACGCAACAAATTGCTTGTCAGAGTAGAAAACCAAGCCAGCTGTGGTAGCTTCTACACAACTATATCGTAGTCTGCAATTTGAAGGGTTTAAGATTTACCCCATATTGATTTGTCTATTTCAGTAATTTATAATTTGCTACGTTGAAGATTAATTTAGTAAATTATAAATATCTTTTTTAATACAAGCAACACCTTATGTACTTATCAAATTAATATTTTGGCAGTATGAAATGCCAGAGTGAACTTTACAGAAAATAAATAAGTCTGGTTACATTTTAAAAAGACATTTATTTTTCAATTTAATTTACAATATTTTAAAGTTTACAACATTATAAATATATACAAACTATCACTTCAGTACATTCATTTTAAAATATAAATTTATCTTACGTATAACTTAAGTCTAATAAATAAAACACAAAGACAAGATTGTGAAAGTTGTATTATTTCAGTCTTGTGTGTACCAGCTGAAAGACCCACTCTTATTAGAGTGTGTGTTGTGTGTGTGTGTGTGTGTGTGTATGTGTATAGGTCGGTCCCACCATTAGTTAGCTACCGGAATGAAGGATGCCACCATATTTTTATTACCGATTCAACCCCCGTGGTTATGCGACCTAACATATCGACCTACAGTATACAAATTTTGATTATCGCGTCCGGTCATAACATTTAATTAAAAAAGATACTTAAAAAAAAAATTAATGAATTATCGCGGTAAACCCTAGTCAGGAATATGCAATCCTGGTTGCATATATTGTCTATGGGAATATAAATAAACGCCTATAAAAAAAAAAAAAAAAAAAAAAAAAGTAAAGAACCTAACTTATTAAAAATGAATTAACGCGGTAGAAACTAATCGCGTGTGCATCTTTTTTGCATCTTTTGTGTCGGAATATAAACGTTTATAAAAAAAAAAAAAAAAATTAAGATTAAAAAAATAACACGGAATAAAGAGATGCGATGCATACCAGTTCCGTCCATATTTTCCTATTATGGTGCATGGAATCCGGTTTTAAATGTTTAAAAAACCTATCATTTCGTAAAAATATACCCTATATGAAGATTGAGAGCGGTTTATCTTACTGTAAGAATCTTGACCCGGCCAACGGCGAAATATGTAGGTCTTATAACCATTCCGTCACCTTCATCAAGTGTTCACGACCCATAATGTTGCAAATGTAAGTCTTTCAGCCAGCCTCCTGAGGAGGATGTAATGCGTGTGAGTGTTGGATTTAGAATCAGCTCCAACAATAGAAAATTGTGATTAAGTAAATTCGGTAGTTATAGTAATCTTTAACAATATCCGATTTTTTAATTGTTGCTATCTAATTTTTAATTTTTAATATTACAATAATTTCACTTGAAATATTGTATTTTCAATAGGCCTACTTGCTGGTAAAAAAACGTATTAGAGTTAAAACATTAAATTAAAAATTTAAATATTACCTAATAGAATTTCAGGGGAAAAGTTCGGCGAATAATACAAAAATCAAAAGTTGACCTTGATCGCCGTCATTAAAACCTTGATGTTAACAAATACGGTTTACGTTGAGGACGTGTTTATGGTACAAACGAAGCAAGTTTTGACTCTTATTGAAATATATAACTTTACATAGGCGTCGTCCATGGATCTTATACATATTTTAATTGACAACTACCTATCTGAAATTTAAAGTGACGATTAGTTTTTATTTGGTTTTGGGGATGTGAGAAGACTATTTTTACTATTATTATATTATTTTTACGTTAATAACAATATTTTGATCGTTATTATTGTTTTACACTCGTTTATAAATTTAATAATTTGAAGTACGGTAAACAATTTCTCTCTCGAAAGCTCAGTTTATTTAGATGCATAGCCTTTATTGTGACAAATAGTATCGTAATTAATTAATAAATGTAAAAACGCTTCTAATGGGTTATAAACAAAAATTTTCTAGGCTTAAAACATAGTTAAATGTAGTTAAATTATTCTGAAAAATTGGCTACAGTGTCCAAACTGGTTTCGTAAAACGGACGAACGAAATAGTAACTGTGAACTTTAGACATTTAAAAAATGTAATTTTCATAGTGTGTTAATCAATTTTAGATTAGAAGCTACTTGAAATCAACTAAGTCTACAATGCAAAGGAGCCCCGAACACCGGCAGTGTCTGTAAAAAGCAAATGTGAGTTAAAGTTCAAAGCCATAAGAGTTTCTCCACTTACTTTGAAATGAAACTAGGACTACTTGTAGAAATGTCGCCGAGCAATAGAGTTGCTAGTAATATACAAATCTGCAATGCCCTGACGCTAGTGTCAACGTGACAGTTTTATTTCACTCTCGCAGAGCCTTAAGCGAGGAAACCTTCTCGATTGTTAATTACCCATTTCAAATCTTACAAACACAATTCGTATTCGATTTTCTGGGTTTTTTTTGAGTGACTGTTTTGACAAAAAAAGTACTATCAGATGACTATTGTAGTGCCGTTATAATATAAAACTTCTATTTAGGATATACTAGTAATGTAACTTTTATCGGTCAATAAGTCTGTCCAAAGATTCCTTGAAATCGAAGTGTAGAACCAGTTAAATCTATTGGTTAGTTTTCAAATGTAGGGTAGAGTCTAAACGTACTTAAATCACTTTTGTACATTAATTCACTTTTGGTTTTAAATCGTTACAAATTCAACAATTATTTGGTGTTCAATCATTACATATTTAACCATTAGTTTTTCACCAATATTTATGTTTTGTAAGTTTTGTCTAAAAAAAAAAAAAAACATTTTACAGTAAGTGCGACTCTACCATCAATATTCTACACCCATATACTTTATACAGATTTCACATTAAACAAATTGTTCTTTCACAGGAAACTAACACAAGAAAGATTAATGGTTTTGTTGGGGTTAACATTGCGAACGATTTCAAATAAATTAATCTGTCTGTAAAAATTGTTATTGAAATAAAGTTAAATGTTATAGAAAGAGAAGAGAAGGTGATTTGTGTTTATCTTAATTTTCTAAAACACTTCATTGGTAAATAATTTATTAAAGTAACATCAACAAAGGCCGTAAACGAGTATATGTATCCTACTTTTTATTGTAGAATATATTTCATATATACAGAAACCTGATATCAAATTATTCATTCTGTATCCTTTGGGATATATGCTTTTGTACTACTGCCAGTTAATCTTGCTTTTAAGACAAAACAAGATAGTATCTATGAAAGAGGCACAAAAACTACAGCTATCGAAAATTCGGTTTTGTGAAAAGTTTGTAAAGTTACGAAAACCAAATATTAATATTTCGTTTTGATACGATAACAAAACAATAACGTTAAACTTCAAAACGAACTTGGTTTAAATTTCATGTTATAAAGTTTTTTAATTTTTGTCTTTTTTATATCACTTACATTTGGTTAATGTTTGCTGCCATGAATATCAAATATATAATCAAGAATGATATTTCAAGTGTTTAAAATTTAAAATGTCGTCCGATTTTACATTTTTGACTTATTCATTTTTCATAAAATTCACAATGGCGCACTTGATTTCTGACAAGGTATTTACTCGGTATAAGAGACATTAACATAGTTGTGAATTGGTAATACAAGGTAAGTTATAGACGTGGCAGTGGATGACGAACAACTTGATCTGAAGACGAGCAAGATTAATGAAGGACGATATTATTTCTCCCTTGATAACATTAATTACCCAGTACAGAGTTTAGCCTGGAGTACTAATTGAGTTCACTGCCTGAAATTTTTCATTTCGGCATTGTTAATATACTAAATAAATTTATAATTTAATAGACTATCACAATAAATGTATTTGACTGAAGTAAAACCATTCCAATAACTTCTATAACTCCATTAAAACAATTGTCATCAATAAGTTAATATTGTTAAAAAGCTCTTCACGCAATTAGAGAGATCTTTTCCCTCCGATAACACAACACCTCTTCCTCTTACTATCTGATCTCTTTCCATTTTTGTAGAGTTTTTAACTGCAGCGGTGTTCGTAAATTAAAGTGAAAATGTTCAAATACAACGGTTACTACTTTAAGTTATAAATCAACATTAACCAAATGATTGATTTCTTTTATGTTAATTATATCCATCATATTTCCTAACTATCCTCATTTACTTAGTTATATTTTGTGTGTGTTTTGTTCAATTTTTTGTAACATTACTATTAGGATTTAAACCAATATGGTCTCTACAATGTTTTTAACAGAGTTAGACAATTTTATATTTTTTGTATACCTAGTTTGAATTTCTCATATTCACATTCAACAAATCATTTCAGTCTCCAGTACAATTGGACATTTTTATCCTGCAACGTTAACATTCAATTACTGCCAAGTACTGGAGTGATAAAGTTTAGAAATGTATGAACTAAAATTGATTTTTTTTTTCAGATGGAACCGTTCTTTTAGTAAATTATGGATATCAAGTAAATTGGTCCACTAGTTCTAAACAGATTGGTACTTATGTGGTGATGTTTTTAAATAATTGTTTTATGATATTTCTTTCACGCTTTAATTAATTTCCTTAATAATTTATAAACATATGTCTGAAATAACCGTAAATTGTTGTCTTTATGCATTTTCTAGTCGCTTCCTACTTTTTCTCTTCGTACAGTGAACGTAGGGATATTGGGTAATTATATAGCAGAGTAGCCTCACTTCAAAATCAATTTTTTGGGTTTTATTCGTCAAATAAATGTTGGAAAAATATTTTATTATCGAAAAAAAGTGTCGGAAAGATGATTACATAATATAATTACACAAGTTGTTTTTTCGTGAAAAAATTAACTCTGTGTTATCTTTCATACTCATGACATTCACTTCAATAAACGTACGGAAGGTTTGGCCAGGTGGTTATATATATATATATATATATATATATATATATATATATATATATATATATATCAACCTGGCCAAACCTTTCGTGACATATAATAATACAGCCCTTCATATTTACAGCAAAGAAAACATTATTTATTCTTATGAAGTAAGGTATGTAGTAGAGGATAAAAAAATAAAACAAAGAATATACGGCGCCACCTTAACCTCCTAAAACCCAGAGGTGAACTAGTTTATAGGCCTAATAGCCTGATGTACTTTTAAAAATGCAAATCAACACAAATCATAGAAACCCAGAATAATTATTTCAAGTGAGGCTACTCTGCTATATAATTACCGTATATTGTTCCCAATAAACAATTGAAGAAACATTACAATATTTCGTTAAAGCATCACCAATGAAAGTTAATATTCCGTATCTACTGGATGGCGGAGAAGACATATTATGTCGTGTGTGACAAATTGTTCGGCGACTCAACACACACTGTTTACAAGAAGAGGCCAGCGACTACTATAGTTGTCTTAACTCTGAGATTTCAACGTTGTATTTCACCGAATGTGTATCGTCTAGAGATAAAGTTTAATGAATGTTTCGTTGAATATGTAATGAATAATATGTTTGCTCTACTGAAGGTGCAAATAAAAATAGACAAATCTGGATTCATCAAATAGTAAATGCCTGAAGAATGTGAACTATTTGTCATACTTTGTAGTCTAATTCAAGATAGTCTTTAATTTCAAGAGACTGTCAACATCATTTTTTCATAAATTACCGAATACAATAATAAAACAATTATTTAAATTAAACTGCTTTACGGTTTTAACGGTTTCAAGAAGAAAAACAATTAATTACATTTTAACATTCAAACATTCATAACTAGTATAAAATACTACAATGAATTTGAAATACATATAATAATTATTATGTTTATCAGCAGTCATATTTTGTTGGAAAATCTGTATCACGATACATATAGTAGAGTTAGTTTGTACAGGAGTTAATAAATCTGTCCGAACAATTTACATAACATAAAGTGGACAATATGAAAGGTCAAGCGTAGCAAATCTGTCCCCGCTATAAAAGCTTTAGTACAATGTTCCGACGTAAACGTGGCTTGATGTGTTGTCATAATATTTTACCTTTACTCCGTGTACTTCACTTATTTCAAATTGAATATCATGTATCAAATTTACTTGCTTATCTTGGAAAACGTAAAGCAATATATATATATATATATATATATATTTTAGTTGAATTGGTTTTTTCACGTTGTTATTTACTTGTTCCATATATTTTTCATACTCGCAAATACCAATTTTTAACTTTGACCCCGTTAAAATATAAAAAGATGCAAACGTATGCCTTCAAAAATTAAAATTTTTATTTTACGTAAAACCTACTTTTTCAAGTAGATTCAAATGTTCACAGAATGACAATTCTGTATTTGGTTGTCAGTGACATAAACAGTGAGGAGTGACAAGGTGACCTCGTTGATTAGAGCTCGTTTATTAATCTTGAGCTAGTAGGTTTGATCCATTTTGGCGGTCTTGGATTTTATAAAATGTCGCCTTATAAAAACTACGTTTATAAAGAGATTTAAAAAAAAGAGCAGGTCTATAAATTACCTTCGAACATTGTACAGATTTTACCATTATATATTAACTGCAAAATTTGATTAAAAATATGTTTTATAAAGATTAAAATAAAAAATACATTTTGTTAAATGGAAGGACAATGGAAACATGGTTAATATCTGGAGTAGAAAATGGAGAGATTGATAATTATTATTTCCTGAAAACACAAGAGTTTACTTACCCAAAGACCTATCTTACAATTTAAGAAGTTATTTTTCTTCTTTATGAAATGGTTATATTTCTTTCTTATTATATTTAATGTAGAACACCATTAATGAAAATGTACTTTTGTATTATAATCTTCGTAAATTGTTTAATTATAAACGACTTAAGTATTCTTAATATTTCTATTTCTTCTTTATTCCGATTTACAGAAATACACAAATCTTTATATACAAAAATTAAATAATTGTATGCTGTTCTATAAAATTCCTGTTTTTGTTCTAATTTTAGAAATGTTTTGAAATATTATACATTGTTCCTATTTATTTCCTTTACCAATTGAATCTTTGTTTGAAATCATCAAATAATAAACCTGTGTCCATTTTATTTTGTGATGTATCTGCAATATGATCGTCAATTCTTAAATATTTGTGTAAAATGGAGTTATAAACAATGGATTTGAATAAAATAAAAGTAAGTTAACAATATGAAAGTTTAAGCGTTGCAGAGAATGCGACACCTTAAAAGTATTATTACAGATATAAACTAGAATGATGTGTTGTCATAATATTTTACGACTACCCAGTAGACTTCACTTAATATCAAAATGTAATGGTTTATGAAATAAAAGAATCTGGTTTCTCATGTGAAGCAATGAAGTAAGTGTTTTCATTACATGCGGTAAGGCAATAAAACATTGTAGAGGAAGTCCCTGCGCAGTAATATAATGTATAATATTTTATTACCTGAGCTTTCTTAGAAATAAAGTAATCATCACTTTGTAATTGATTATGAGTGAACAATAACGCAGTTGATATTGTTAGTTTCCTTTCTCGTCTCAGCCGGTGTTTATGCTATTGAGATTAAGAATGTACTGTGAACAAAGTTCCTAAACAAATTCCAAATATTATCGTTCACATCGTGAAGTTGTTCGAAATTTTATAAACTTTATTCCGAACTGTAACTCATTAGCAGGTGAGGCGGAAAGCCTAAGATTTGTCAGAAGACAAAATACTCAAGATTTCTGATTTGTTGTCAAGCCGGTCATTACGAATTTTATAGAAAATAACACTGAAAACTAATTTTAGCGATCGTTGTACCATGAGTAGCACATTTTCGTTCATAAACTGAAAAATGCCGGCCATAATTAATGTGGTTTAAATCCTTGTAGTAGAAAATAATATGTAAGTGCTGGTTGAATACTTACAATACTTTTCGTTTATCAGGGTAATCCTATCTAGTTTGTAGATCCGCGCATAATTATAAATTAAGAAAATATTTTATTTTAGAGTAATTTTTTGAACTCATATTGCGGAGATTTTAAAAATATTGCAGAATATTTTAAAAAACACCACCATTCGTGAGATATGGTTCAGTAATTGTCCTCCAATTCCTAAGCCAACTAAATGAATTAAAAATTAATGCTCCCTACTTTCAACTAGGACGTGGATCAACGCATTTTTTTCTGGTTATTTTTCTAAAAATATATTTTTCATTCATGTAGTGTAATTTTTTTATCTAGATTTGATTCACCCGGATTTAGATTTTATAAGGTACAACTCAATTATCGGTATTCGTTATAGCGAGATATATCCCTCCAAGTTTCTCTTTCTCCCTCAGAACATCTAATCACCCTCAATGTATATAATAACAATAATATTAACCATTCCAAAGTCCATAACTTTGAAATTGCACATTAAATGGAGCAACTAAGTGTCGCTTTTAATGAATACTTTGCTGCTGAAAGAAGTATCAAATTTGCTCCTCCTCATACTTTTCCATTCTTGAATCAGTAAACATTTAATTCTTGTCTAAATTTAGTTACAAAAACAACGTTCTTTAAAAATTGAGGAGAAGTGTACACCCAACCATAGTTACACCCTTAGCTTCCCGAAAGACCTAACTAAAACGAAAATCAAAAACTGTTTTTACATTTGATGATCATAAAATTGAAAACTAAACATTTTGATTTTGATTTATTCCACAAAAGAATGTGGAAAAGATGAAATGAACAATTTAAAAGAATTCATGAAAATTAATTGTTGAATTTGTAATGATTTAAAACCAAAACTGGTTCCTGTAAAGTAAATTACAGTACGTTTAGACTCTACGCAAGATTTGGCAAATTAACCAAACCAATCGACTGGTTCTATAGTTCGATTTCAGGGAATGTTTCAGGAATGATATATAATCGTTATACATAAAAATATTCAAAGAGTTGAAAGTGGCCGTCATAATCTACACTTTGAGCACAACAAAGAAATCTCTCAAAGAGCTAGTAAATAAAAAGTGTATTAAATGTAAGTTTACTGAAAATGAAACCGAAGACTGTGACCCGTGTGAAGGTAATAATATATTAAAAAAAATATAAATACACCATTAAAATACCTTAGGTTTAGTTCAGAAAATACACTTATTACTACGTGGAGACATTTCGACCGTATTGCATGTCTTATAAGCTAAAATATTATGTACATAAGCTTTAGTTTACCTTATGTAGGTCATTGAAAATGTATGTGGGTTGGGAAGGTTTAATGTTGTTTTCTGGGCGTCAGAGAATGGAAAGAAATTTATGTGAAAATCTTATTATTTCAGATAAATCTATAACAACACTTCTATACTTTACGTGGGTCTCGTGCTGTTTTATAATGTGTTACCACTTATATTTCAAGCCATTATTGAAAATCACATTCCATGTATTCTTTGTAGAACTTAACAACACACCGGTACTGATGTAAATAAAACCCACCTTATGCCAGTAAAATTTCTCCATTGCTATTTACATGTTCCAAATCATACAAACACAATTCATTGATTTTTTTAGGGTGTATATGTGTGATTAAAAAAGTTCAATCAGATTACTCTAGCAATACCATTACATTTATACTTCTATATATAGGATGTCATAGAAATGAAACTCTTGGTGCTTTAAATAACTCACTTTTAACTGTCAATAATACGACTGCCCAATAATCGAACTGTAGAACCAGTCAATTGGTTTGGTTAATTTGTCAAATCTTGCGTAGAGTCTAAACGTACTTTAATTTACTTTACAGGAATCAGTTTTTATTTTAAATCATTACAAATTCAACAATTAATTTTCATGAATTCTTAAATTGATTATTTCATCTTTTCCACATTCTTTTGTGCTATAAAAATGTTTAGTCTTCAATTTTATAATTATCAAATATAAAAACTATTTTCGATTTTCGTTTTAGTTAAGTCTTTCGGGAAGCTAAGGTTGTAACTATGGTTTGGTGTATACTTCTACTCAATTTTTAAAGAACGTTGTTTTTGTAACTAAATTTAGACAAAAAATTAAATTAAATGTTTACTGATTCAAGAATGGAAAAGTATGAGGTGGGGCAAATTTGATACTTCTTTCAGCAGGAAAGTATTCATTAAAAGCGACACTTAGTTGCTCCATTTAATGTGCAATTTCAAAGTTATGAACTTTGGAATGGTTAATATTATTGTTATTATATACAATGAGGGTGATTAGATGTTCTGAGGGAGAAAGAGAAACTTGGAGGGATATATCTCGCTAAAACGAATACCGGTAATTGAGTTGTAGCTTATAAAATCTCTGTGTTCAAATTAAACTGAGATTATCTTTTTGAGAAATAAAAGTAAGTGAATCATACATTTGTTTTTCGTGTAAACTAATACTAATAATATTAATCACAAAAAGTTTAATTGTCTAATTAAAGATGTCAACATTGGTAACCTTCTCATATACGGTATTATGTCTGATTTTTTTTTTCCATCAATGTTTTTAATCTAGTGTAAATACTGTTTTGAAATCCGATCGGGAAAGATAGTTTATGAACCGGTATGAAATTACTATCTATTCATCTTTCTTCAAGATTTATTATTTTTCATGAAACGTTACATATTTTTTTACACTTAGAAACAACTCTCAGCATTGCGTACAATTTGATACATTGTTACAGGGAAATAGTTTGGTGTTAAAAAGTACGGAATAATTTTCATTTCCATCTAATGTTAAACACATTTTTACAAAGTATCTAATATTTACGTTCCATAACAATTTATATTTTGTCTTACTGAAATAAGATTACACCCAATCACACTTTGAGTTATAAATCAAACGCTTACAGATTGTGTATACCTATAAACCAGAGTTTACTGTCGGTACTCAAAACCACTGCTAAACATAAAAGTTGGCATATTTATGGTGCAACATTATGGTGGTAATAAAAGAAGGAAGAAGAGCATTGTTAGAAATATTAGATTGCCTTATTAAGTTTCATGATCAATAGGGCCTTTATAGAACTTTGTAAATATCTAATTTAGACGTTTCCTCCCATATAAATATTTTAATAATAAAAAGGATATTGCTTTCGTATTATTTAGGAGCAAGTAAAGTTTTGTAGTATTTTAAGACAGCATTAAAATATAACACGAATTTGCAGATTTAAAGACTGTATATTTCGTTGCTTTAAGTAAACAACTTTTTTAATTGTAGCAGAATGGTTGTAACAAATAGTTAATACACTAAATTACATTAAAAATATTACATTTTACCTCATAAACGTTCCCAATACGTAATAGAAAAAAAGATAGGGAAAAAAACATTGAACAAAATATTACCTAAACCTGTACATCTTTAGTTGTTTTACTCAACTATGCTACAGTATATTGTTTAGCTTCATGGTGGTTGTTTTATCAGTGTTATATGCATAAGTTGTAGTATTATAATAATTATTTTAAACTTAACTTTGTTGACTACCGTTGTACTAATTTATCTTATCAGTTTATATTTTATTACCTTTCTCTTGATTACTGTATTTTATTAAAAAATTTTAAAAACTATTTCCCTGGTTGTATAAATTATGTAAAACACTTTATAAAATATATACCTAGAAGTTTTTAGCTTAAATGTATTTTACATAAAATTTGAACAACTATAAATTCATGTTTTGGCAAGCAAAACAATAATATTTTACAGTAAGTGAGACTCTTTAAAGATAAATATTTATTATATCAAATTCTATACTTGTATCTTTCATACCGATTTCAAATATAACAAATTATTTTTCCGTTGGAAACTAACGCACGAAAGATTAATGGTTTTGTTGGGGTAAACATTGCGTGTTTCAAATAAATTAATCTGTCTAAAATTGTAATTGAAATAAAGTTAAATGTTATTGAAAGAGAATAGAACGTGATTTGTATTTATCGTAATTCTCTACGTTATAAAAACTGCATTGGGGGATTATTGATCAATGTACCACCAACATAGGCAGTCTGCAAGACTCCTGCTTAATATTTTCTTATATATTTTCTGTAGAGAGGACAAGAAGATCATTTCATCATTTTGCATTGTCGAGGATATAATCCTTTTTCACTTCTGCGTCTTTTTCAGGTTTTGAGATAACAGGTAATATCTATAAAAGTGGTACAAATTCGATTTTGAGAAATGTTTTAATCTTATGACAATCAAATTGAATGTTAATAGTTTATTTCGGCACGTATATTAAAACGTTTCATAAACAAATTTAGTTTATATTTCATGGTCGATTTTTCTTCTTTTTTTTTAAATCCCTAAATTTCGTTATTGTTTGCAGCCTTGAAAAGTAAATCTAAAATTAAGAACGATATTTCATCTATTAAAATTTTAATGTGTCCTTTTTACATTTCACTTATTCACGTTTCATAAAATTACCAATGGTGCAATCAACTTTAAACAAGGTGTTTACTCTGCATAAAATAGATTGTGATAGTTGTGTATTGTTAATACAAGGTAAGTTATACACGTGGCTGTGGATGACGAATAACTTAATCTAAAGACGAGCAAGATTAATGAAGGTTGATATTCCCCCTTGATAACATAATTACCCAGTAGAGACTAATTGCCTGGGGTAATAATTGAGTTCTAAGTTCATCGCCTAAAACCGTCCATTAAGGCCTTATTATTGGATTTAATTTACTAGAAATTTAAAGACTATTATAATTAATGCATTTGACTGAAGTAAAATCATGCAAATTTTGCGTAATAAATCCATTGAAAACTATGAAAGTTCGTCAGGAATTTAGGAATCATTCCCGTCTGGTAACACTAGCCCTCTTCTTTTGCTTTCTGATCTCCTTTCATTTTACTTTACAGAAGTAGTGTTTATACATTCGGCAGATTTTTTTGCCTTATCTCTTAAAGTGTAAATATTCAAATACAACTTTTACTAGTTTATTTTATAAGAAAATTAAATAATATTTCCTTGGTGTTGTTGTTGAACTAGTCAAATTTTTTATTTGTTTTATTGATGTTTTTTTAACAATACTATATATATATATATTTTAACTAATATGGTTTCTTACATAAATATTTATAAAATTTTTTATTAAGTTTATTTATTTATTTAGTTTCAAATTTTTTCAGATATTCATATATAACATATCGTTTCCGTCTTCGCTATATATATTAGCCTATTTTGTTAATGATAAAATGTTATTATGATACTGCTTTTGATTGGTAAACAATAAGGCAGTTTATAATTTATCTTATAGTATTTATTCATAATTATCGACATTTAAGAACATTAAACAAATACTTATTTTATAAATTTTTGACATTTTTATATCACGTTTTTATAAGCGAGTTAATGGAAATTAAAATATACTTACCTTCAGAGATGTTTGTCTTGTCTAATACCTCACATTAAGAAATACGTACATTTTTCCGTGTGACATATTTCCCATTAATTTCCTCTAAGTTGGCTTCTCTGTAAAAACATCATTCATTAAAATAAATTACATTACTCAATGGAAGTAAAGCTTAGTTTTCAGCTTGTTGAGTAAATGAATATTCCTAATTTACAGTATGGAGAGATTGAACTTTATTTGGTAGAAGATTGTCCTCAAACAAATTATGTAAAGATAAATATAAATAGTAAGAAGATAAAAGATTTACAGATTGTCCTAAAACTAATCATGTAAAGAAAAATATAAATAGCAAGAAGATGTAGGATTGGCAGAAGATTGTATTTCAACTAATTATGTAAAGATAAATATAAATAGTAAGAAGATGTAGGATTGGCAGAAGATTGTATTCCAACTAATTATGTAAAGACAAATATAAATAGTAAGAGGATGTAGGATTGGCAGAGGATTGTACTCAAATTAATTATGTAAAGACAAATATAAATAGTAAGAAGATGTAGGATTGGCAGAAGATTGTACTGAAACTAATTATGTAAAGACAAATATAAATAGTAAGAAGATGTAGGATTGGCAGAAGATTGTATTCCAACTAATTATGTAAAGACAAATATAAATAGTAAGAAGATGTAGGATTGGCAGAAGATTGTACTAAAACTAATTATGTAAAGACAAATATAAATAGTAAGAAGATGTAGGATTGGCAGAAGATTGTATTCCAACTAATTATGTAAAGACAAATATAAATAGTAAGAAGATGTAGGATTGGCAGAAGATTGTACTAAAACTAATTATGTAAAGACAAATATAAATAGTAAGAAGATGTAGGATTGGCAGAAGATTGTATTCCAACTAATTATGTAAAGACAAATATAAATAGTAAGAGGATGTAGGATTGGCAGAAGATTGTAATCCAACTAATTAAGTAAAGACAAATATAAATAGTAAGAAGATGCAGGATTGGCAGATAATTGTATTACAACTAATTATGTAAAGGCAAATATAACATGTTCACGAGAACATAAAAATGTTGTATTTTTACAATTTAAACGACTCTTCATAATCTGTAAATAAATAAATGAAATTATCTTTCAAGTTTTATATATTGTATTGTTTACAAATAGTTACATTTGTGTATAAAAGTTAATTAACAACGAATTAAAACGACATGAGTTAATTAATGATACTGTTTGCGTTAAATAATTATTGTTGTTTTAACTGTATAACTGCTACTGGTGTTGATACAATTAGTTACCGGAATTGTATGCAAAATACACTAGGCACTATAACATAGATATAGTTCATTCTAGTTAGAAATACAGTTTCCAATTCTAAATATAAAATTATTTGAATATTGAAAGTTTGATCTATATTCAACATAAAAAGCTTTTTAAATATTTGATTTATAATGTATACAACTTGCTTATATTTATCTTTTTATAAAAAACATAATTGCCTTACTATTGTTTAAAAAACAATGTTTATATACAAAGCTTAATATTTAACATTTTTGAAATATTGTATTTAGCATAGTCTGTTAATGATATTCCCACATACTTAGATGGGACAGTTTTTGTAATTCAGCCATGGCTAAGTCTGTAGCGATAATCAGCTCCGCTCAATTTTTTTATTATTTCGAAATATATATAAGGTTTAAAATGATTATTACATTAACAATTACGGTATCTTTATATTTAAGTAAAAACAATAAACCATGGAAGTGAACAAGGAATAATTTGATTTTATCAGTTATTTCTACACTTTTCATCCAATGAAAGTATATTTTATTTAATCATTAACCAGGAGTTCATAGTATGAATTGGAAATTGCAAAGTATAATAATTCAAAACTGAATTTAAAAAAATAGTTATATATCATTATTAAGAGATGTATTGTTTTCAATCAAATATAGCTTTTAATATTGTCATGTAAATTATAAAAGTAAACAGTTAAAGGCTTTATATATGTTAGAAATTAAGAGAAAAATCAATAAGGGCTCTAGTTTATTTCTAAATGAACAATTACATCTTAGTAATTCACCACTGTTATAACCCCTATCTAAGCCCAGGTTCCTTACTTCTCTCCCTCCTCCTTAACCTAACAATACATTTCGATCAATTAAAATTCATTGTCCAGTACAAATTGTTTAATTTATTTATGTGTATTTGTTTTATATTTTCTAGGACTGCACTTAATATATTCTGATAATCCCGAGAAAAAAGGGCTCGTCATGAACTTTAAATGTTTATATAGTGTTATAGACACTCTCTATGTTTTCTTTAGTAATCGATTAATTACAATTTAATATCATGATTGAAGCTATCTGTTAATAAAGAACTCAACCCATATGCGATTTAAATATCGGTTTAGAGAAAGTATGATGTTGTAATAATGTATAAATATTGATTAAAAACCCAGGTTACCAGGTAAATGGACGTAAACATTATACAAATACGTTTTGTAAAACATATCAAAAATTAAAAAATAACAAAAAAATTGACCGACCTTTATCAAATTTGATTCTAATACTTATAGTTGAATTTAAGTCAAATTTCTCTAGATATTTTGGCAAACAGATGTTCGTATATAATATACAGTATAACAAACACACAGAACACAATTCTCATAAAAAAACACGCCTAAGTATCAGACGCGTTTCAACGATAAGGTCGTCCTCTTCAGTGATACACCAGCTACACCAACCAAACCACAAGTTGTTTTTGGTTGGTTGTTTGGTTGGTGTAGCTGGTGGTTTGGTTGTGGTTTGGTTGGTGTAGCTGGTGTATCACTGAAGAGGACGACCTTGTCGTTGAAACGCGTCTGATATTTAGGCATGTTTTTCTTATGAGAATTGTGTTATGTGTGTTTGTTATAGTGTATAGTTTTTCTCATAAGTCAAGCTCAACATTTAATACGTATATAATATGTTACTTAACAGTAGGTAATCACTACATTGTTAGTGATACCAGGTGTTTATAATTATTATTTAGCTATCTGATAATGTAAAGTAGCTCTTTTTATTCGAACTCTTTTAAAACTCAAAAATCTGTTTTAATTATTTGGTCATTGAGATATGTTTTTGTAAATATAGATTGGAGAGTTAGTTTTTGAAGTAGGAATTATTTAAAATCCCATGAAATATGATGTACAAAAAAATAAATAAATAAAAATAAACACATATTATTAAACTACGTTTCCATTTCAATAGAATATGTACGATTAAATGGTGAACAAAATATGTGGTTAATGGAAGCATTGGTTTCTGTTGCAAATGTTAATCCTGTGAAGATTATTGGTGTAAAATTGTTCCTTCACAAAAACCCCAAAATATCTATACAGGAAAATGTCAAAAGGTTTTAGATCGAGAATTTCTAACTGCCAACTAATGTGACCGTTTTGCGGGATAACGATTCTGGAAATGTCTAACCAAATAATTCAATCGTTTGACGTTTCGTAGCGCGATCTTGTTGAAAATAAACTTGACCACGTTCATTTCATCTAGTGTAGGCCACAAGAGGTCTGTAAGCATCTTAATTACGCTCCACATTGTTTATAACCGCATCACGTTCATCAAACAAAATATGGCCCGATCATATTGGTGGCTCTAAAGCCGTACCAAACAATCACTGGTTGTGGATAGAAACATTGCTCAATAAATCCGGAGATCCATACGCGGCAGTTCTGTTTATTCACGAACATATTTAGTTGGAATGGGTAACGTCCTAAAGTTAATTTATAAAATAGGTTTTACCTGCCTGCATTTCTTTTACCAAATTAACTAAAGAACGATTTATCACATGTCTCGTGGATGTAATTGTTGCATCAGCCGCACTTTGTGAATATGTAGGCTTAGATTCTTATTTTAAATATGATGCAACTAGTCTTAGAGTTGGTTACCTACTGTGGACATCTTGGAATTGACAATCCTGGGAATTTAATGACACTTTTACCTACAGCAATAATATGTTCAGCTGATCTGGTACTACATTGACAGATTTTATACTTTTATATCAGTAACCTAGGCCGATTTGCTAATATTTTAATATTTAATTGAAAACAGCGTGAACCTTATAAATTGTGCCCGCAAAAATTTACTTTTTGAAATAGAATTTTCAAAATTTCTATGCTTTGTGGCAGAAAATATCGTTTATTTTCACCTGTTGTTTAAAAATAAAATTAGTTTTTATTAAACGGCTGTTAATAAATAACATCTGTAACTGTAATTGTTGAAAAATTCCGAGTGACTACTCTTAATGTATAACCCTTTATATAGTAAGTAATTAACTTTTCTGTATGCAGCTACTCAAAATCTCGATACGGACAAAAAGTAAGGACGAGGAATTGTTTAGCTCGAAGGCCTTTATTTTACATTCTGTAATTGGTTAAAATGTATTCACATAATGTATTCCTTAAGTTCTGGCCGAAATAATGCAGTAATTTATATATTAATATTGCAAGAAGGATAAAAATACTAAATAAGATACCACTTCCAAAAAGATTCATAAAAAAAGTAAAGTAAAAAAAAAAAAAAAAAAAAAAACGATTTACGAAATATCAATAAAATGTTAAAAAAAAAAAAAAAATACTTTGATAGCAAATTAAAATTGAAATTAATAAATATCATTGTTTTGTTATTCAGAACTTCAACACTCTACGGAAACAACAGACTTCTATAGGAATCTAGGCGTGAATTATTTAATTTAGGGAGAAGGGTGAGATATGTCAACTTTTGTTTTAAGATGCTTGAGTTCAGAGTAAAACAATTTTCCCCTTTGCCCAATTAGTTATGATAGAAGTAAATGAAATTAGGATGATGTTGATGTCGTTATTAAATTTATAAGGAGAAAAGTTTTCTTAAGGTAGAGACTTGCTTTACTTTTAAGGAAAAGTGAGATCAGAGAAGCCGCCATATTGTTTCTAACTATTTACTTTTTAAAGTAAAAATTAACAGTATTTTTTTCGTATGGAGTAGATTTTCTAGGAGACGAGGTAAAGATCCAAACAAGCAAATGTTATTTTTCATTACAAGTCATTTAATTTTTTCTCTAGTTTGTATAACTTGTTTTTCATTTTTTCGTAATTAAAATTAGGTAACAACTAAATGTAATAAAAAATCTGTATGTAATATATAGTAACATTCGTCTAGCATGCCGTATGATTGAAACTTACTATTCTCAAGTTGACCTATGATATTTAATCGGATAAACTTATAATTAATTGGATAATTATTTTTACAAATGTTTTATCGTTAGAGTAAGAACTTCGTTAAGTTATTGTTTCATTGTCTGTTAAGATAGGATATATCTAGATTTACTAGATTTCAATATTTATGAACAAAAATGCAACCAGATAAAAAATACCAATTTTTATGAAATAATATAAACGACCATATTTCCATACTGTCAAATGTAAATGTTTTGTATTAATTTTAACATACCGGAAAAAAAGTAATAAGTTCAGTTATTATGTAAGCTATTTTGCTAATTTCAAATTGATATATTGAATCAGTATCCGTGAGCGAATTAATGAAGCTTTCATAAATAACAGAAATGTTTGTAAGTTTCATATCGATATAGAATTTCAGAAGCTAACAGATGCCCCTCTAATGGATGTACAGTAGCAAGACAAACTTTCTAATGGATATAGATGCGGTTCAGAAAACACCAGGATTTCAAACGTAATAAAATATCCGAAGTTTGTATGAAACAATAAGCAACTGTGGTTAAATTTATGGAGTGAAATAATGTAATCAGGTAATAATGAAAAGAAATTATAATGAGGTATATTGATTAATCCTCAGTTACTGAAAGATCATATAAGGCGTTTGTAAAATGCATTTAGTTATTAATTTTATCTATTTCAGGTCGTGCAACTCATACAGGAGTTTAAATTAACAATACTAAAACAAATTTACCCAAAGAAATAAATGAGTTTATAATTCATTATTAATACAAATATTTAATTGAGTTGTATATTTGATTTATTTAGAAACTGGTTGGAAAATAGAACTCTATCTTACATGAAATAATTAAATGAATAAATTATTAATAAAACTTTAACTTATTTTTCGGCACAACAAAATTTAAAGTTAAATAATTAAAAATTTAAATTTAAATAAATATATTAAAAATGAACCTTGTATATAGAGAGTATAACAAATATGAGTTATTTTAACTTTTATGAGGTATTTGTCGCTGAATTAATTATATAATTTAAATTGTGATCTTTTGTTATGTTACAAGATTCATACATTTGATAATCAGAATCATAAACAAGGAAACTGTTTATTTATTTTTATTCTATAAGTACGTAAACATAACTACTGTTACCATAAAGTGCAACTGTTAAAATGTCACCGCCATTGCAACAGTAAAATATATGTGCAAAATGGTAGTAATTATAGTATTTCAAATGTTAAAAAAACTTAGTTTAGTTCCTTTAACACCAAATTTTATTTGGATATAACAGTAAATGTCGACCAAAAAGTGGTAAATAAAGTTTTGAAAGAATATCTGCAGTCTAAACATCGTGCCAGATGTTTACCTAACATCGTGTTTTATGTATATTTGGTGTTTGGATAGGAATAGAAAATCCAATAAGTTATCAGTTACATTATATTGATATTTTGTAAGCCTATAAACTACTTTCTTTGTCAAGTTATGTAAGATTTTCCCCAAAAATTTCAACAGACTTTGATAATTGAAAATTTTGTTTTTCAACGTATTTCTTTTACCAATTGTTAAAAAAAGTGACGTATTGTTATTTTCTTTTAAATAAATGGTTTAATAATTTCATTCACAGATACCAAGAGAATATTTCTAATGCATACTAATATATTTCTCATAAGACAAGATCTTCCTAAATTATGGAACTGGAAATTAATTAATCTTAACACTAAAATTAACAAGTTATTACTCGATATAATGTCTTCTACGATGAAGATGACCTACTGAACCCAGGTAGATTTGTTGAATTATAGTAAACATGATCTGCAGCTGGGTAAAGACGTGCATAATTATTGTTAGAATCATAATATTTAGACCCATGTTTGTCAAATGGAGCACTACAAGTATTTTAGATGTGGTAGATAGATTGTCGTCTTCCAGGATTGATTGTAATAATTAGACCTACTACCTAAACTTCATGATGTAGTTTCTTGACTGACCAACTGGAATTCCATGATTCAACCTACGTTTCTGTAGTAACAGTAGAAATTTAACACAGTAATATTTCCCGAATATATTGTAATTTAAAGAGATAATTTTAAATAATAACGAGATAAATATAATAATAATATTCTTAAGAGTTGTTTATTTTATTTCTATTTTGCATTCGGCTGTTTAACAACATTAAGTATAATAATACTAAGAAATAAGTATGTATTTGATGTAACTAATATTTGAGTAGCCTGGACTGAACCTTTCACTCTGTATCTAATTAGATCGCTACTGGATTTTCGGAACACTAATATAAATCGTTTCATATAAAAAAGGATCTAGATTTATATTTTTTTAAACCAATCGTTCTTCTTTTATTAGTATTATTTATAAAATAGATTATAGTACTTTAGATACCAGTTTGTACAGTTCTGAATATTTATTTGGTCAGTTATTTTAACGGTTGCTTAAATAATTTTCTAAAATAAGTTTAATTTTCTTTGCTATACATTTTTTAATGCCTTCTCCAAAAACTGAAACCTACTGCCATGTTCATATCATGTTAAGTAATATAAACAGTAATATATATTTCCTTGGTTTATCATTTGTTGATGTTTTTTGTGTAGGAAACCTTCTTGTACATATTCGTCAATTTTAAACGGCTGTTTATAAAAAGTTCAGTTTTTTTACTTACTAACTGACTTTGGATATTTCTAAATATAACCACACTAATCAAATGGTTTTATAGATTATTGACTATCTTACAACCTGGTGAGTATGAGTTGAAGTGATTTTATCATTCGTTAATTATTGCATTAATCCAACTTGAGTGCAATTTTTATGAGACAAAATATGTTATTTTATTGATCAAATTTCTTAGTAATTAATCTCACAACAGAAAAATTACAACATTATAATCTGAAACTCGATTCAGACCAGATGTTTATTTTTGTATAATCCACTCCATAGGTCAATTTAGGAAAGTAAAAATGAAAGGTAATATTTATGACTTCAACTAATAGTAGTTAGAAGGATTGCTCAATTTTATACATATCAATGATAATGAGTTTTACTGTACTTTCAAATATTGCAACCCTTTCAATTAATATATTAGAAGCCACAAGAAATCATAAAGAAAGCTAGAAAAACAACAGCAATCAAAGTTCTATTTTGTTTAATGTAATTGTATAAAATTTAGTATGCAGTTCTGTAACTTCAAAATCAAAACTCAATTTGGTCCTGCTGCCAGCATATATTATATATATATCAACTACATGATTTAAAATTTTAATGAAATTGATTTAGTTTGGTTTTAATTCAATAAGCAGCCAGCTTGTCTTCAAAGATAGTCTTAATACACGTTGGAATAAGTAAATGTTTCATTATTAGAGATATTCATTTAAACGAAATCTACTACCTCATAACGCAAGATATTTTATTTTGTAATTTATTATCGTATCTACATGTTAAATATTATTGTCAATTTTTATTTTTTTATGAAAACTGAAGTTATAAAAAGCTATAGAATAATTTACATAATATAAAAGTAAGTAGGTAATATTAAAGGTTAAACGTTGCAGAGAATGCGCCACCATAAAGTATTATTACAGATATAAACTAGAGTGAAATGTTGTCATAATATTTTATGTCTACTTTCTACACTTTACCTAATATCAGAATATAATGGTTCATCAAATAAAAGAAACTGGTATCCCCTGTGAGCCAAGACAGTCAATGTTTAGAATAAGTGGTGGAGTTATAATAAATTGCTTTCAGAATGTTTCTCCGCAGTAATATAATTGAATACATTTCATTGAGTCTGCTCCTTCCATATGAAAATAATCACTACTTATTTTTATTGATAATGAATATACAATAATGCACATGATACTGGTGGTCATCTCTGCTGTCCCAGTACGTGTTTACTCTGTAGGTTTTATATTCACTGTATCTATTTATTAATCATTGAAAAAACTTCGATTTAGTTAAGTACTTTTACAAAGTGAAGACATGAGTAATGGAAAACAAAGATCTTATGAAATATTTCCACATTTTGATATTATGCAGAATTATATAAACATTTTTCTGAATTATGGCTCAGTAGCAGACCTGAGATTTTATCAGAAGACAAAATTATCAAGAATTCTGAATTGTTATTAAGTCGCTACGAATTTTACCACTGAAAATAAATGTTGGCAAAGGAAGTGATCAGATGGAGGTAAAACAGATAAATTTATTCCCTTATATAGTACAGTTCGTTCCTGAATTGAACCGGTTATACTAAAAGGATTTAATACTCTCATTGGTTTCGAAAACTTGTTACAGAAAAATAGATTAGAAGTTATTTGAATGCTTTTTTATTGTTAAGTCTTGATTTACTCTATAAGGGTAATAAATTATCAGAACTAAAAGATCTTGAGGACTGAAAACAAACATATGATTTTTGAGTATACTTTTAAAAAAATAGTGATTTCGCCAAAACATACGAGTTGTAGGACGCGATATTAAAGACCATCGCCTCCTGATATATTACTCAGAAATTTATAGACTATTCATAAAACAAGCTAATGAATCTAAAATTAATGCCACTTTCAACAACATTCAAGTTCAGCACACAACATTTTTTTCATCATGTATTTTTGTTGTTTACGTTTTTTATATCAATTTCGCATTTTATTGAATTATGTGTCACGATATTTCATTTTGCATAATCGAATGGCTGGGTTCTCGTAAGATAAATTTTCATTGTTGATACAAGGTAAGTTATACACGTGGCAGTGGATGACGAATAACGTGGCAAGATTAATGAAGGATCATGTTCCCCCTTGATAACACTAATTACCCAGTACAAACTTCAGTCTGGAGTATTAATGTGTCTTATATCATTGCCTGAATCTGTCCATGAAGGTTTTGTTAGTGTTAAATACATTTAATTTTTTTAAACTATTGCAATAAAAAATAGTTTATGCATGATTATTTACATTTTGCTCAATAAATTCGTTAAAATGAATAGCTTTACGCAGACTGTATCTTAAAAGGCTCTTTGTCGGCAGATATCAGTTAGTATCCTTCTCTGGTTTCCTGATCTCTTTTCCAGTAGTTTTGATCTACAGTTTTGTTACAGTGTATAGAACCGAACATTCAGCCCCACAGGGGAGGTGCAGGCTAGCTGGACCTATTAAGCGGGTTACCCTTCTCGGTCCCCTAGTTAAAAACTCACACAACTCATACACACATAAACTATAATATATATCGTCATTTTAAAATAATGTTTTATTATTAGGTATACGTATTATGTACTACTATTCGTATAGTTCTTATAGTATTGTAGTGATGGCAACTCAGATTGTTTTTTTTTTTTTTTTAATGCTCAGTTTATTCGAAACTTTCTAATGGAATTTAAAATCGTCTCTTAGAAAACAAAAGTATTAATCAAAAGGTAATGATGTTGTAAAACAGGATTTAAAAACAAAATATCTTCCTTACAGTCCGCTTACAACAGGAGTTTTATAAGCCTAAGGAAATAATTAAAATAAAACATGATGCAAAAATTTTTGACTTTTTGTTGCGTAGGTATACTTTAAATAATTGTATGAATAAACATGGATCTAAGCTTATTACAAGGACATCCTTAGGATATAAGTTGGAGTTTAAAGTTGGTAAACACGTTGTCATCAATTTGTGTTTCCTTAATTTGTAACATATTTTATATAGAGACACAATATATGAAATAAATTTACATAATTATATTAAAAATAAAGGGAATAGATTATATTAATATTATGTTCAATGATTTGATCGTTGTATTGCGCCTAGCCCGATACTATATTATGCTATTTATTACAAATACAGATAGAATATTTCAGAAGTCTCAACTTGTTTGGTGTTACAACATGTAAGAAATACCCATTTAGGATTTAACAAAAGGTTGATTGTTATATATTTTTTTACAACGTTGTTTACTTAAGTTAAGTTTTGATTGAGGAGGTTTAATATTCAGAAGATCAATATTTTCCCTAAAGTGGAATTTTAAAGAAGATTTATTAGTTATTTTTTAATCCTAATGGGATTAGTTTTATTGAGAAGGCAATTAAATTGTAAAGTGGTCCTCTATTAAAATTGTTTAATGAAAATAATATCAAATTTGTTTATAAATTCAACTTTATGTTCAATAAATTGGAAGAAAGTAAATAAATACATACAATTAACAAAATCTGTTAGTACATAATGTATCATAAAATATGCTGTTTTCGTAAAATAAACAAGAAAACATTTATTTACCTTCCAAACATCTATATATTATTATAATATTTGTGACAGACAGAGAACTTTTACTAAGTTTTATATTTTTTTAAATTAGATAGAAAAAAAATCATGAGTGAATATGTCAATTTTCAAAAACGTCTCTTTTCGCTTGGTCATCTCCAATATTTTTGAGAATTTAAATATGTTATTTAATAAAAAGTAGAACCACTCTTCATTATCTCCATTATATTGAAACGCTATTTTAAGTTACTAATATTTTGTTGTTTACAAATATTTACATTCGTGTATAGAAGTATATTTAGCAATGATAAAATAGCATTGAGTTTGTTTTGATCTGTTTCAATAAAAGTAATGTAAATGAATGATACAGTTTACATAAAATTTACTTTTATAATTGATATTGGTGTTGATAGAAGTAGTTATGCACATTGCACAATTACATGAATATAGTAATCTTTTCACTTTGAATCGTTAGACAATATTAAACAAACTATTTTGTTTTGTATTTCTAAACTATTTTTATAATTTTGGAAATAACAAATAATTTCATTAAAGTTAAATGTCTATTATTATACATTATGTATATAGTTCAGTACAAGCACTAAAACTGTTCTTGTTTTTTTATACCTACGGATAAAACTTTATATATTATGTCAGGGCATTGCAAGTCCTATCACTCAAAATAACATTCTTAATGTTAATTATTTATTTTAAAAAGCATTTTAAGTAACAATTCTTTAGGTGTATTATTCATCATGTTTAAAGTAAAATGATATTAATAATGTACACACGATTTTAGACGTGATCTTTATTTAAATTCGGTTAAAACCAAGTCGGTAGCGAGTTACAACTTTATTCCACTTGGTATTTATTCACTTGCCATTTATTTTAATTTTAATTACTATTCATTAATCCTGATTCACATTCATAGGAAATACAAATTTACAAAGCATAATTATTCAAATATATTATTTGGAAATATTTACAGAATAATAACCAAGTATTTTATCCTCAGACATTATGTAATAAAAATACAATAATTTTAGTATATAATAATTGCCGTGTGACCGTAAGAGTGATATTTGGCTTTAATATATATATTAAAGACCAATAAAACATAACTTATGAACAGTTTTTTTGTAATTAAAGTTTGGTGTTATAATGTTTTGGGGAACAATCAAAACAAAGAGAGAGAGAGAGAGAGAGAGAGAGAGAGAGAGAGAGAGAGAGAGAGAGAGAGAGAGAGAGTTGTTTTACATTTTTTACATTATAATATCTCATTTTTACAACTTTATATAATAACTTTTACTATATGTTATTATGGATTGAGGTTATATATATATAGATTAGAATGTTATCTTTATTACGATACCAACGGTATATCTTGGTTTAGACAAACTGTATCTTAACACAAAGTTCTCTGTTCAGAAAATAATTTGAAAAGTAGTTAATATGTAGACCATTATGTATATTATTTCCCTATCAATCGTAGTCGCCCTTACTCTCTCTCTCTCTCTCTCTCTCTCTCTCTCTCTCTCTCTCTCTCTCTCTCTCTCTCTCTCTCTCTCTCTCTCTCTCTCTCTCTCTCTCTCTCTCTCTCTCTCTCTCTCTCTCTCTCTCTCTCTCTCTCTCTCTCTCTCTCTCTCTCTCTCTCTCTCTCTCTCTCTCTCTCTCTCTCTCTCTCTCTCTCTCTCTCTCTCTCTCTCTACCAATAAGTAGCGGTGATTTAAATGTAGAGAGTTTTATGTTTTTAGAAGGTTTACGATTTTTGTTTAAACTAAACCTCTCTCTCTCTCTCTCTCTCTCTCTCTCTCTCTCCTCTCTCTCTCTCTCTCTCTCTCTCTCTCTCTCTCTCTCTCTCTCTCTCTGTCTATCGCATGTACCTTTCTGGGGATATACGTCCTGGAGATACCTTGTGGGATCTCGGTAAATATAAAAGGTAGAAGTCTGATTTTTAAAAAATGTATTGCTTAATAAATAAGTATTACTCCTAATACGTTATCTCTCGAAAATTTTGATTTTGATTTTTTTTTAAATATGTGTTTTGTGGGGATGTAACGGTTACGAGAGACAGAAACTTGTGGGCATGTAAGAGACAAGCTTTTCTGGGGATATGATTATTTTGTTAGAGAGAAGCTTTGCGAGGATGTGAGAGAGTGATTTACGGGGATGTATTATTTGTCCCACGTTTACATCTTATTGCATGTCATTATGTTTATATTTTTGTTGTTATTCGTTAAGTGATTGATTAAATTAAATTATGTTTCATATTTGTTAAATATATTGTAATTTATAAAGTAAATTGTAGTAAATGAAAATAACAGTATACTAACAAATTTACAAACTTTTTGATAAGTCAAGTTTTAAATTATTACTTCGGAAACAAAACTAATAATGTATAACAAAAACGCCTGGTTGATACAAGGAAGCTTCAAATGAATGTTAAATGGAAATAATCTTGAAAAACTCACTAACAATGTCTGTGTAAATTCTTTGTAATTATTGTGTTTTGTTTTACCACCACCATTTTAGAGCATTTTAAAATTATGAATCAAGACACCGCGATACTCGAACATACAATTTTATTTATTTCATTTAATAATTATCGGGATGACCATTTAAATTAGGTTTGTTACTTCCCACTCTCATCCAGGAACATTATATTATTCAAACTACAACCAAAAAAAGTTATATTTTCAACGGGACAGATGAAAATTAAATAAACATATTCTTCTCACAATGTAACTGAGGTAAAATACATTTTGTCTATGAATTAATACCTTGTAACTTTTATTATTAGTACTGCTCAAGTTATACACAGAAAAATATAACATAGACATAAAAATAATTATAAGTTAGAATTAAAACAGAAATTCCTATACAAATACTGTAATTTGAATCAGATCTCGAGATGCGAAAACGGTAGCGTAATATTTTTATGGTTTCCCATTAAAAACATAGTAAACATTTTTTTTAAATGGGTCATAAAAACGTTAAGTCGTTCTTTACTTTTATTTTTGCTACCATTTTTAATTCTTTGAAGATATGACTAACCAAAAGGTTAAAATAAATCAAATGTTCAGCATTAAGAAACTTACGATTAACCCTATTCGTCTATTCTGGTAGGTTACAGATGGACCTACAACTTAGTTGCGTAGGTTCAAACCTAGTTACTAAAGTTTTTTTTTTTACTGCGTGTAACTATCTCTTCTGACTTTATTAGTCTAATTGGAATACAGTAAAGAAGTTAACAAAAATAATAATAATAATACATTCGTACAAACTGATAATAAAATCAACTCTTTTAAGTATAGGCCTACTTATTAGGAACGTAAAAAATAACTACAACTGGCTTTATAATTCGTTAACAGCTCTAAATACAATTAATTTGTATAAAAAATCAAAGTGCTGTTAACTTTACCACACAATTTCTGTCATGTTTATTACCCCCCATTAACAAACAAAAGGTTGGGACTAAGGGCTTGGTCGGCTACTGGTAGGTCATAATGCACAAGGGATGCTAGGTTTGATTTGTCAATACACTTAAGAAATAAGAAAAACTTAAACATTAGGCGTACTACGACTATTGTTATGTATACATTTTTGACAAAATTTAATTTAATATCGTTACCAAAAACCAACTCGATTGTTACTGCACACAAACAGGCTGTTCCTATATTGTATAATTTTTTTACCAAATTATGTCGTGTTTGGTATCATTCTTCTAATTTTTTCATTTACTGTACTTTTCAAATATTCGATGGAAATTTCCAAATTACGATCATGAAAAGAATGTTAATTTCCTATAGTGGGGATGCATAAATGAGACACAATATTGAATTAGCTGAAGGCGAAAGCGAGGCCTGGGGTTTAAACAGGTTCAAGTGGGTGTGTGTTACCTGAATAAATTACAATAGCTTGGACTTAGAACTCAAAAATATGTCTACAGAGAAAGTTATTTATTACACGGCGGGTTGTTTGTAAGTAAAATAATTGTAAACAAGTAGAACTTTATGGTTTAGACAACTTACAGATGGTCCTTTTCATGGGTCCAAAGTCCACTGACACTTTTCTTACTGACGGAAGTGTTATTTTTACTTTTCTAAAATTATCTGCCATAGTAATATTATATAGTTTACTATACTAAAATTCAGGTTGGAGTGATGCGGGAACCAGCCGACCGAACTAATAGCCTGAACCCTTGGGCCTATTGTTAGAGCACGGAGGTGGACACACCGCGCGGCCTGGGCCTGTGAGTCATACTTCTGGCTCCAGTACCATTACACAAACTTTTTTGTTTGAAGAAAAACGTGAAAATAGATTGCATGGCTTAATTTTTCGCGATTTCCTGTTAACTTTGATACCAAATTTGACGTGAATCGGAGATTGTTACGATTTCTACATATAAAATCAATTAATTACATTGGCGCAGTTTAAAAATATAAACATGTATTTAAAGGATTTACTAAATAAAACTATTAACATATACTTGCAAATAATAATATAATTTCATAACCATTCATATAACATAAATCCTTTATCAGCATGAAATAAATGAGGGCAAATAAAATCCATTTGACTATTGGAATGTTAATAATAAATAACCATAGTTGACAGTCAATAATTTAATTCAAACAAGTGGATGACTGTAAATAATTTATAGATCATGATAATAAATAATAATACGGAATTGTGAATATTCGTTTAGGCTAGCTTTATTTAAATAGTAGTTTTCTGTAAATTAGTTTTCTGAAAACAGTTCAATCAAGTATGCGGTTGATAGGTGTCAGGCTCACGGTTTTCTCAAAAGTTCGTTATTTAAGTTTTAAATTATTAGCCCTTTCTATGTAAATTATACTGCATTGTAAATACTCAAATATTCTGTATGTTTTTATTTATATGTTACTTACTTTTACCAGCGTTTTATTAGTGTTTGCAATTTTTATTAAATTTTGTGCCGTAAGTACAATTTAGTTAGTTTCCATGAATCAGCAGTTTAAATGTTTTATTATATAAAATTTAAGTGATAGATTTGTGTTATATGATTGGTTATGAAATTATATTATTATTTGCAAGTATATGTTAATAGTTTTATTTAGTAAATCCTTTAAATACATGTTTATATTTTTAAACTACGCCAATGTAATTAATTGATTTTATATGTAGAAATCGTAACAATCTCCGATTCACGTCAAATTTGGTATCAAAGTTAACAGGAAATCGCGAAAAATTAAGCCATGCAATCTATTTTCACGTTTTTCTTCAAACAAAAAAGTTTGTGTAATGGTACTGGAGCCAGAAGTATGACTCACAGGCCCAGGCCGCGCGGTGTGTCCACCTCCGTGCTCTAACAATAGGCCCAAGGGTTCAGGCTATTAGTTCGGTCGGCTGGTTCCCGCATCACTCCAACCTGAATTTTAGTATAGCTGGCCCGATCGGGCTTTGCACGGAGAGACAAATCAAACTTAAATGTATATTAACCAAAAAAATATACCAACAAATATATTTTACTATGTATTTCTTATGGGGATTTTTAGTAACAATTTAATAAAACCATGTACAAATTTGTCATTATTTCACAAAAAGTTTAGGTTACTTGTTAAAATCTACTTCAATGTTGTTAAAAGTAGCGAAGAAATTAGTTTTTTCGTTGAAAAGTAATTAAATTTTATTGTATCTTGAAGAAATTTTCACCAAATGTGTACAAATATTAATTAATAGATGTGTTAAAATTTATTTAAATCTGTTTATTCGTTTAAGTATATGAATACAAATCATCGTCTATTTTGATATATATATTTTTAAACGAACTGAGAGATTTAAACAAAATTTACCACACTTCTTACTAATATATTTATACACATTTTGTGAAAAAATCATCAAGATATAATAAAATTTTATTGATTTACAACAAAAAAAAAACAATTTCTCTTAACTAGGCTAATTAACAAAATTAAATAAAATTTAATAATTACGACAACAAAATATATACGTACATGTTGTGAAAATTTCATCAAGATACAATAAAATTTAATTACTTTACAACGAAAAAACAAATTTCTTCAAAACAACATTGAAATAAATTTCATAAAATATATAAATAAATTTTCAAATAAATAAAGTAACCTAAACTTTTTGTGAACTTTATTGAAATGCGACGATACGCCTTTTTTAAATCATTTGCATCTCGAAAACCACCAAACGGATTTGAAATATTAAAACATTTTTGAATTCACAATTAAATTTTCTATAAACTATCAAAGCTAGACTTCTATAACTATCATATCTAGACTAAAAATTATTAAACAATTTACAACCATTTACCGCTATCGGTCTGGTTGAAAATAGTGTCAAATTATAACTTGTATAGGCCTAGTCTATTTATTTATGGATTTTGTTAAAATTTTCAGGAAATGTTCTATATGACTATATAAAAATCATACAAAAATTTGAAAATGATATATACATAATGTTTTATTTATGAACGTGTATAGCAAAAATGTAAACGATTTCTAAATACTGCTATTTTTATTGGTTTATTAGGCTACATACGTTTATTAATCGCTGTAGTTATATTCTGATATAACAAATTATATAAAATGTATAGAATTGTGAATTCAATTTTTTTTAGATAATTAACATCCGTTTAACGGTTCTCGAAATAAACACAATTTAGTAAACCAACGTATTCTGTTTTGATTTTCGTACAGAGAGTATACAAATTGGGTACGCGATAGTACAAAAACGCTTATATATCGAAAACTAATTATCGGAAGTTATTTTTTAAAACGGATTTGGATTCCTCATAAAATATACTATAAATTATAAATTTTATGTTTTTATGTACGGACAATTATAGTTTAACTTTTTGAATTAATTTACGCCAATGTATATTTAAAACGAATTATATACAATTCAACATGGTTTTTAATACAAATTAACCTAACAACCAGTAGCCTACTAATAAAGATTTTATAGAAAATTTTATTGTGAATTCAAATATTTTTTCAAAACAAAAATCCATCAATCGGTTAAAAATATATATAAATAATGTTGAGTAGCCTACGTTACCGAATACCCCAACATCCCGAACTTGAATTTAATTTCACGACTGATAGGCCTACCATTGTTTCATTATGTAGCCTTTGTTCATAATAATTATATATGTGTAAATAATGAAATTATCATTACCAGGTATGGTCAGTGATTATAACTACATGTTTCTAGTAATAACTTTAAAAATTTTAAAAGAGAATATACCAAGAATTTAATTTAATTTTTAGAAAATGTGGCCAAATATATTCAATAATTGACGTTTTATTTTATTTGTTGGTATATTTAATTCGGGAATATTTTTGTGGCTGATATTTGAGTGAATTGGCACTTGCTTTGTCGTTGGCAAGCCGTAACCGTGTTTGGGAATTGACACCAAACTTTTGTTGCAATATCTCCATGTTAGGTTAGATATCTGTGTATTTATCGTTTTTGTTGATAAGATGTTCACCAAAAGCAGAGTTTGTATATGAAGTCCTCTTAGGGAAGTGTTCCTTAAAACTTTTGTTGAAAGAGCGGGCAGTCTGTCCTATATAAAAATTCGGGCATTCATTACTGTAGGCCTACAACAAGTGATATTGTATATGGCAGTCTTATCGTGTTTGTCATTATGTATGTCTTTTTTTGGGTTATTTAAAAAATAGTATAGTTTGTTTGAGGTATTGAAAGCAACGGTTACGCTCTCTTTAGCCAGTCTATGTTTTGGAGTATGACTCAATGCTGATCCATATTCTGTGGAGACGTAAGTTTGCTTTTTCTTTTTAATAATGGGTTTCTTATTTGTATGTTACCTGATGAGTTGGTCGATATCTGAGCTCTTGTACCAATTGTATACTCCGATGGGTTTAATTATGTTTACTTCCTGTTCATACTTCTCCTTGTCTAGAGGTACTGAGGCTAGCCTGTTAACGAAATTATTGTAAGCTGCCATTTTTATATGACATGGATGATGGGAAGAAGCGTGTATAGTCTGGTTTGTTGTGGTAGGTTTTCTATAGATGTTGAACTTAACACTATTGTTTATTTTTGAAATTGATAGGTCTAAAAAGTTTAAATTGTTATTTGTTTCCACTTCAACCGTGAATTGGAGTTTTGGATGCATTGTGTTTACGAAGTTAATCAGAGTTTTTAATTATCTATTGTTGCCATAGAAAAGTACTTTAGTATCGTCTACATAATATAGGCCTATTTTTGATTTTTGGCCTATTTTGATTCATTTCCGACCAGAGATGTTTGTTTTAGATTTGTCCTTCCAGCAGAATTTTGTCCTTCCTTACTTCCATAGACAAACGAATCTCGCAACAGTTTTTCTGTCGAATCAACGAGCGCTGAAAAAACAGTTTTTTTTAGCTGTATACGACACCGGTCTGTATTGCGGTCGGCGTTTTGTACATATCATAGGACCGCTACTTATTATTTTTTTCAAACCCTTTCAAAGAAGTTTGATAACGAATTTTCGTTATAAAGATTATATTAAATAAAGATTTTATTAAAATTTATTTATATAAATGTTTGGGCTATAGAGTGAACAGACACATATCATTCCATTCCAAACATATTGAATTCTATTAGAAATTGGTCAAAGTGTTTGCGCATAGTTCTAATGTTCTGATGTAAAACGTATCTATACCTATCTTTTGCATCTTTACAAAATGAATCAAATTAATTATATCTTTACTTTTGTCCATACTTATCTAAATATTTGCATTACAACAAAAGTAATATATTGTGTTAACCTAATGCTCGCTATTTAAATCGTTCTTTACCTAAGAAATAATTAAAGAAAATATACCACTCCATGCTATTTTAAATATTGAATTTTACAAATAAATGCAAATAATTGGAAATGAAATAAATAACGAATGAAACACATGGTTACAAAACAATATCAATAATAACAAACAATTTTATGATCAAAAGTCGTAATACAGAACCAACAATAACTGGACTACACAATCTCACAATCGGGTTTAAATAATTTTTCTTAATTATAATATGAGTGGTAAAAATACAATATAATATTATTTAGTATACAAGGAAAAGGCTTACATTAATTAAATATTATTTATTACAGAAAAAAATAAAGTTCATTTTTTAAAAAAATGTTTAGAACGATAGTGTAAAAATTAGCTTAGTTAGTTCCTGGTATAATTGGAAGCTATATTATGTGTTTGAAGTAGTAGACGAAATTATATTTCATCAAATTATGAAGTAGTAATATCATATTATAGTAGACGAAATTAATTACAATATAAAGTAAATACTGTATTTGTTGTTAACTGTTAGTATGAAACATGTTATATTACAAATACAGTAACTAAACCTATTAAGTAAGAGTAATCATAAAAATTACACGTAATACAATTTTTTTTTCTGATAAGATACGTCTGCAACGGTTTTGTCTTTAAAAATCTTGATTTTTTAAAAGTTGGGTCACCATCTAGTGTTTAATAAATTTTAATCTACTGGAGACCATTTTGAATAATTCGTTTTCAGAAGTACTCCATCATATTAAAATTATTTACAATTAATTTTAGTATGAAATGTAGGTATAACTTATTAAATAGCTTATCGAATTTAACTGCAAAATTACAAAGTAATTTATTATACAAAGTTAATAAGTAAATTATTATAATATGATTATTATAATACAATATTATAGAAATTATAGAAATAGGAAAATAATAAATGTTACACAAAGTTACAATATAAAATAAACATAAACATTGGGAAATGAATCAGTAAAAATACATATATGTATTTTTTTTTTAATGTGAGATAGTATATTATAACCTATTTTGAGGTTATAATAAAAATAAAACAACAACTAGACTTATCTATTATGTAAGGGAAATTACACACCATTTTAAATTAAAAAATTTAAATTGATTTAAAAAAATGAACATTACATTTTTAATCAAATCAAACTGAGAAAACTATATAAAGTGATACCTTTTATTTAAATCTAATACATGTATATAGATAAAAACGAAAAATTAAAACAATAAATTGTTCTAATTACGTTATAAAATCCTCAAATAAATTATTTTAAATATTTTCTTTTCCGCTTGAATTGTTGCAACTATCATGAGTACAATTTTCCGCCTGTCCCAGCTTCGTCACTCTGTCATTTGTTGACACGTTTCGGATAACCTCCATTTCAAAACAACTATTTGTACTGATCATCCTACTATGGGAATCGTTATTTTAAATTTAACGTCGATTTAATATAACGATTCCCAGAGTAGGATGATCAGTACAAATAGTTGTTTTGACAATGTAGGTTATCCGAAACGCGTCAACAAATGAGAGAGTGACGAAGCTGGGACAGGCTGAACATTGTACTTGCGATAGTCTTACAAATAAACCGAATAGCGTATAGTTAAAGGTCTCATAAGAGTCATGAAAATATACACAATTTGTTTATTTACAGAAAGCTTTTTTTGTATAGAAGTTTTTGAACTAAAACTTTTATTTCAGGCCAAGTTTTGTTTTTGAAAACTGTTTGATATTGGGACATTAACATCTCACATTCGTGTTTTCTTGGTGGCTTGCACTTGGCAATGTGAGTCTTAAAAAAAATTGAATACAATATTTTTCTCTTGATCGGTCCATTTTGTAATCTCTCTTTTTATAGATTTCTTAGAGGCTACTATGTTTCTTTTAGTTTGCAGAAATGAACTGGAAGAAGACTCACTTACTCCGATTAGGTCTTTTAAAGGTAACAAGTCTCCGTCTTCTTCTTCTTCTGAACTTTTACTTCCTTTATCAACTTCATTGAAGTTGGTAGATTGTAATATATCTTCGTCAAGATTTACCTCTATCTCATCTAGCGATTTACCTTTATTTTTAGCTCCTTCGCTACTCTCAATTGACAACAATAACTTTGCAATTTTTGCTGTTTGGAAAACGTCATCTGGGAGCCTATATTCACTACGATGGACTGAAGACGTATGCCCCATAAACGAAGCGAGCTGTTCAATATCCTGGTCATTTAATTGGAACAATTGAGATATTATTGCTTAATATTTCCTGAGGGTTCTTGATGTGACTGCATCAGGATTTTTCAAACCTGCTATTTTGGAGTGTTTCTGCAACACTTTATAACCAGTGATCGGATTAGTAGTATTTACATTTGCAAAGAGGAATATGTTCTCTGATGGAATAAAATTGCTTCTTAATTTAATCAGCAAATCTTTTGCACGTCAAAACTGAACAACACAGGTGTCACTTTTCGTTTTCCCTGATTGACCACCCGTTTAAATTTTCTTATAAGAATCATTTCAATAGGTCTCACTACTTGTTCGAACTCCTCATAATTATGGTTATTTGAATATTTTCATATAGATCTAGTGGAAGTCTCTGAAGCTCACCTACTCGTTTTCTGCACAAAAGGAGTACTCTACAGTATGTAGTCTCAACCAACTGACGGTAGGCACGCAGATCACACAGTATTTGTGGTACCGTAAAGGTAGTTCCCCTTTTTTCGTAGTAAATCAATTAAATGTTTTCTCTCCTTAGATTTAATTGGTTTTGAATTTATTCGTTCAACTTCAATTTCGAATCGATGGTTTCTTAAAAGGTGTCTAGCAAATGTAGTAACTAGTGTCTCACAATAAAAACAAAAGTCTTTTCTTCTAACGCGCTTAGGTTTATTATTATCCTGAAATAAAAATGTGTTATTTTCAGAATTATTACCCGAATACGGTTTGTTTTGGAGATCCCAACTTTCAGTTAACAAACTTCTTTGGGGTGAATTTGTTTTATCAATAATATTTTCTTCATATCTGGCTCCAACTTCAATACTATTACGGATTAATCGTTCTTCAGAAAATACCTTCAGATCGAATGAACACGAGAAGTCTTCTATTATGTTATTTTGTGAAGATGTCTGGGCTTAAAAATCTGTATTACTACCACTACTACTATCAGGGACATATTCTGGGTCAATATCCGAATCATAATAATCAATGGAAGGCGATGGGTTTTGACAGTTCACAAGACTGGTTCGAGTCAAATTTTCATCATATAAATAGCTGCCCTGTAAATAATTAAAATGTTTTGTATGTCCTTTGATTGGTATCTGTCCTCCTTGAGTATTTTCTTCAGGAACAGAACTTTCAAAATTAAATGTCTCGTCTTTTTGTTGAACTGGCTCATTTGAATTTGAAACCAAACCAGGAAATGAAATCGAGTTGCTTGATGATTCTCCATCAGAGCTATCACTGTACGGCACAAGTGGCTGAAAAATTGGCGTTATGCTCTCAGTTTCTTGAAATAAAAACATTTTCCATCCTAAAAAGCAAAACATTGTAGATTTGTATTATTGTTATTATAACATAGATCTATTAATATCTAAACATTTTAAATTATTTAGACATAGGCATTTATTTTCAATATAAAAGATTTAAACATTCTTTTCGGGATCAAAACTATGGCCTAAATGCAAAAAATTGTTAACAAAGTTAGAGTTTTTATAACAATACTTCCAACTATGTATGTATTTCTGGACATAATGTAGTTAGTAGTTATTTCTTGAATGTTACTTTAAACTTCCATTATTTGTTTCATTATTTTAAAATAATTTTTTAAAGTCTGTTAGATTGTTATAAAACATTGTAAACAACTAACTTTAAAATAAAATATATTAAACTAGCGGAGCCATGCGACCTTTCATAGTTCATGGGAAAAATAAACTATTAACTAATGATTGACTCAATTCTAACATTGTACGTACATTCTAACATATTAATTACATCCTGATATTTCTTGAATCACCATGCATAAACATATTTATTAGGTATTACAGAAGAATATTATCATATAAATCTACTTAAACATTATCCATAATAAACATTTATAACAATAGAGAGTTTTTAGGTAACTAGTAGGCCTACAGCAAAAGAGGTTTAACCGCAAAGACACTTCTCTTGCAAAATAGGTTTGACGTTTCAATGTGTACCCACATTCCTGTCAGAGATAAACTATAGAGATAGTTTAATAGAAACAAGATAATAGACTCGTTGAAAGGGACAAATTACCCTTTTGAAATACACAACTGCCTTATACAATATTTAAAACTTATATAAAAATAATCCCACATAAATTAATAATAATTTTTCAGTCTTGTTAAACAATGGGGTCCGGGCAAGCTAAGCCGATTAGTGCCAGGTGACCGAATCTCTACCTAACTACGACCATTCCAGAACTATAGTGGTGGTCGGACTATATTCTTAGAAGACATATATTTTACCCTTTTATGTCAAAACTTAACAAATCTCTCTGCAAGATACTGTTGCATTGAAACTATCTGGTATTCCCCACAGTTTAAAGACAATAGGCCTATAAGAAATTTTCTAGGTTAGTGATAAACGATCAGGTAGATTTGTTTTAAAACATTGTAAACCACTAAATATAACATATATTAAACTGGTGGAACCATGCGACCTTTCACAGTTCATGGGAAAAATAAACAAATATTCCTAATAAACAACAGTCCCGTATTTAAAACTATAACCTTAAACTATTAACTAATGATCGACTCAATTCTAACATTGTACGTACTTCTAACATATTAATTACATGCTGATATTTCATGGAAAAAAATGAGTAAATTTCCATATTCTTATTCGAGTTAAAATAAATAATAAAAATTTAACGTTCACATATTTAATTATTAAAAAAAAAAAAAAAAAATATGACGTCCAAATAAATCACTTTTTATATTTGTTTTAATAATTAATGTCATAGATCGCAAATTCAGTTTTCTTTCCTTTGAAACTAATTATCCTAAAATTAAAATTCATAAAATGAAATTTTATAATAATATATATATGCCAATATTAAGAAATATTCGAATTATAAGCGAAAACCTACTCTGAAGAACAATTTACAATAAAGCGTAAATGATTTTTTGACCAAAAAACATACTTAAAACGATTAGATATAATTGACATTATAACAGTCTATTATCGAACATACAAAGAACATTTTGTGAAAGATTTATTGAAAAATATTTATAAATACGCTTTTCGTGATCGTTTTTATAAAATGTGTAAGGCCAAATGAACCGTTGGAAGGAAATTAGAAATAACCTGTAGTTTTTTCATACACAAAATTATTGAAACTAGTTTTATCATGATGAAATTTACACAGAACATTTATTTATGCATAGAATACATTTTGTTGAATTCGGGCATCATAGGAGTTATGCGTATCACAGGACAGCCTGGTACTTTAGTATCAATATGGTTTTACGGTTTTCGGGTACACGTCAAATTAATTGCCTAAAAGTAAAAATAAAATAGTGGAATCAGTTGCCACTGTAGATGAGTTTCCTATTTACTTCTAGTAATAAAGTTTTTAGCATGTTTGACTATGGAATTCCTTTGATTCCTTTGATTGAAAGATGTCATTTAAGCCTAAATGGTTATAAACAGAAGCTTGTTAGAATACAATGGTATCCCTCTGTATTCTTTGCTACCTGTTTACTGGGAAAGCAACCACTGGCCTAGGAATTAAATAAACACAATATTTCTTAGAAACAGTAGTTTTAAGGTTAAGTTTTCAATAACTTCAAGAGCAGCAGTAGAATATTTTAAAACTTGTTGACAGGTGACATGAATAGGTTTTAAAGCAAGGTAGGATTCCTTACTGTAGGCATCTACTTAATCAAAGGACTACAAACCTTGTTGAATGAATTTCAAACAGATTAATAAATATAAGCAAAATCCCTCAACCATTTTTTAATGTTATTATTTTTTCCTTACAAAATTATCAATTTCTTCAAGAGTTCCTACAAAATCGTACCGTAATGCTATTTTTGCTAGATAATCTATAGAAAAAAAACTGTAGGCCTATTTACGATAGTTTGATCTAGAAGCCACAATTTCTGGCAATTTTAATGAAAACTTTGAGAAGATGTCTCTTTTAGTTATTTCTTGGGAAAATACAAAATATTAAAGTTTGAAATTTCGTTCCAAAAACGTTTCCCTAAAGGCCTATTGGGATATAAATATTTAACGGTTGGTTGTAAGTAAATAAAACTAAAACCATTTGATTTAGCCGACAATATTGGATGTTTTTTTATTTTACAAATAAACATTTTCATAGGTTGTTAAGGTTTAAAATTGATAAAAATAATATTTAGTTTACGTAATTTTTTTTTTTGTTTTATAATTTCTATAATTTAGGGTAATTGTTTTCATTTCACCTCAAATAACTTACACTTATACCAAAAAAAAAGATTATATAAATATTGCTCAGACAAGTTTATATTTATTTATATTTATAAATATACCATACACTAATAAATAGAGAATATTGATGATAATAATGATGAAATAACATTTAGTGTAGCTATATTGGTTTTTCAGAAATAAGTACATAAGAAATTACAACATCTTATAAATATTTTTGCAGAATCTTACTATACCCATTAAAATATTGTTTTGCAATGTAAACGTGATGGTATTAATACTTAACCATTTATTCGAGAAGAAGAAAGAAACGAAAATAAACAACAAAGATTCACAATTTGTCAAACACTTTGAAAATGTGTAAACATTTTAATTTCAAGAATGCAGTTGAGACTATTACAAACATTTAATTAATTTTGAATTAAATGCAGTAAACTGAATCCTATATATCTATCCATTCTCTATTAAAAAAATAAAATAAAACGAGCTCAGCATTACCGCTGTGCACATGTTCCATATTTTCATACTTGATTGTTTATTTTGGATTTGGTTGGATTTGATTATTTTTGGACCAACTACATTAAAACCCATTTAAAATTTTTACTCAGTATATTAAAAACGTATATAGTTTGGGCAAAATCTATACCTAAAGTTTTATTAATTTTTTTGTGGGATGAATTTCGTTAAAATGTGGGATCCACTACATTAAAAGAAATGCCAAATTTCCACTTAGTAAATTGAATAACTGAAATATTGTGAGTTTGGGCAAACTCAGTCAATAAATAGATATTTTTTTAAATATATTGATGGGTTTTTTGAAAAGTGGTGTCCACTATTATGTAAAACACAGAAGTAAAATTCCGACAGTACTTAGAAAATCTGAAATAGTGTTAGTTTGGGCAATATCTGTTATTATAATAATGTTTTTCAAATTTTGTTGATTTATTTTGAATTCGGTTTAAGAGTGGGATCCACTACAAAAAATTTAAATAAGCGATAAATAAAGTTAAGAAATCTAAATAATAGCTAGACCCTATTTTTAACAAGCAGGTTTTGGTACAACTATTAAATAAACATGAAATGTCGGTAGTTCTTCTCATACATCATATCCAGGGTTAGGCCTATCACATTTGTTGTTAATTCCGTCTGTTTATTCTAGCACATACGCATCACAATAATATTATGAAATTACTAATGACGCTATAAAGTAACATTAATAACTATAACTTGAACGTACCTGCTTTGATATCAGTTGCTTGTTTCCTTCCATTTTACACACAAGACGCAGAGTTGAGCATTCAAAGCTGTGGACAAAGTTGAATATTACTGTCCAGTATCCAGCCCCTAAAACTGTTTTGTTGGCAACGATACTCGATACATTTCTCGGAATTATTGAGGCCGCCTGAGCGTGAGAAGTAGAAGACCGAGTACTATTTGTATTTACTAAGTATTATAAAACTCCATCCCAATATGTATATGTTTACATACTTTTATTTATTGTTTTATCTGGTGTGTGGTGTACTGTACGACGGAAGTGAAAATGTCTATGGTGATCAAAACCATTTCACAGTAATAGTTACATTTCAACAATTATGAGACTTATCGTATTCTCCATACAAACGACGGTCGTTTCGGCTATTTAGCCATTTTCAAGTCACTGCTGTTTAATTGTTGAATTTTAGTCAATATTCGAAACGGCGACATCCAAACAATATAGTAGTTACATTGTATGATTGATATTAATAATTATTATTAATAACGTAATACTATTATTATTATTTATTGCATTGATTTAACCTAAGAAAATTATTGCATAGTTTCTTTTGCAAAAGAGTAGGCTAAATCACCTACTTGACATGAGCAATTATTTAACCTTAGAACAATATTGAAAATATAATTGTACAACAGCTCCTTAACGTGAATATTAATTTAACCTGAGAAAGTTACTACATAGTTTTCTTATAAAAGATTACAGCACCTCTTTAACAAGAATATTCATTGTTCCTAAGAAAGTTATTGTATAGTTTCTTTTATAAAAGTGCAAAGCATCTCTTTAAAATAAACATTTGTTTACCCTGAGAAAGTTATTGCGTAATTCAGAATTGCAACATCTCCTTGACAAGGAAATTAGTTTTTTCTGAGAATGTTATTGCTTTTTTGGTTTTCTGTAAGATTTGCGAGGTCACCTTGAAAAGGAAATAAGTTTTATCTGATAAAGTTATTGTTTAGTTAGTTTTCTTTAGGACTGTGAATCTCATTGACAAGAAAATAAGTTTTATCAGAGAAAGTTATTGCTTAGTTGGTTTTATATAAGACAGCGAGGTCTCCTTGACAAGGAAATAAAGTTTTATTCGAGAAATATATTGCATAGTTTATTTTATAAAACAGTACAGAACCATAAATGTTGAAGCTTTCTAGGGAAGTTTTTGCATACAGCACTTTCTTTTTTAGTACACTCGTTTTTTCGCTCGAAAATACCCGAATGAGCTTGACGAATGAAACCTAATCATCACGAAGCGTAACGCGTGACGGATGACGCTTCACACTTATTCACAGCACAGGACCATTGTTATCACACCAAAAATAATAATAAATACTAAAAGTTATTTCAAAACCTTAATTTGTTTTTTACAATGATTTATTTTGGTCAACACATTGACAATCGAACAATTTACCAACAATAATGTATTGGTTGTAGTAAAGACCACCTCTGAAAAATGGCCCCAATATTTTGTATAGTTTGTCCAAACAGCCGTGCGCTCTAAAGGATTAGGGTGACCCTTGCTCCCCAACGCGCAGACACACTCACACGTGCGGCTTGGCCTACCTGCTGCTAATGGTTCTTCTATGAATCATAATCTAGCCCTTGTGCTACAAAATCAATTTTTTCTAGATTTTAACTTTACTAAAATTTTACTCTAATTACTGAACTCTAAATATTATTTCTAGCACAATGAGTCCAAACACGGTACAATATTGTGACAACTCTATGTGGTTTTATGGTCAGTAGGTTACAAAATCATAAATTTGACTACTTAAAAATGGTTATAGACATTTTATTTGAATTAGCACGATCACAATAACATACATAATAATTACAGTAATTCTAGCAGTGTTTTCAAACGTACCGGTATGCAAAAAAAAAAACAAAGAATCTAAATCAGAATCAATATAGGCTAACAGTGAACGTATACTAAAGTAAAAGAAAATACAAATAATTACAAATTCGTTTTAAATGTTACTTTACAATAACATTTTCCATTGTATTGATCAGATAACTATTACATTAGACTTCTGATTATTACAATATAAAACACGTGATAAAGGACACGTTTTAAGTATTTTCTAGTTTTTAAACTCAAAACCCGGTTAGAGTTGTCACAATTGTACCGTGTTTGGACCCATTTTGCGAAAAATAATATTTAGAGTTTAGTAATTAGAGTAAAAGTTAGGTAAAGTTAAAATCTAGAAAAAATTGATTTTGTAGCACAAGGGCTAGTTGGTGATTCATAGAAGAACCAATAGCAGCAGGTAGGCCGATTGATATACTATAAACACTTATAAAATACTATATTTTATAAGTGAAATACTACCAAACGACGATAACACACAACAAATGTCTACGTGCATTTCAAAACTGCTTAAGCGACTTGGGGTAAAACAGAAGGCCAACAGGATGTCAAACTGGCAACAGTGCCGGTTCTCTTTGTGATATTTCGGTGGTTAAAATATACACCTTAGTTGCCATAATGGTATCGCAATGTAAAATATATACAGTGGCCTTCGTAATGTTAGAAACGTCAAAAGCTGCAACAATGATGTTAATTTAGTGATTGAAAAAAAAAATTGTATTTTAAATTTTTTGAGATATCAAAATGTATAAAGTAATTGATATCACCTTGCAAAGCCACTATACATTTCTAAAAAGAAATATACTCTATTCTTTTAAGGGGCTGCCATATTGTATGGATATGAAATGATGCCATAATGATAGTGGGATATATATATATATATATATATATATATATATATATATATATACAAATCATCGTCTATTTCGATATATATTTTTTAAACGAATTGAGAGATTTAAACAAAATTTACCACACTTCTTACTAATATATTTATACACATTTTGTGAAAAAATCATCAAGATATAGTAAAATTTTATTGATTTACAACAAAAAAAAAACAATTTCTCTTAACTAATTAACAAAATTAAATAAAATTTAATAATTATGACAACAAAATATATACGTACATGTTGTGAAAATTTCATCAAGATACAATAAAATTTAATTACTTTACAACGAAAAAACAAATTTCTTCAAAACAACATTGAAATAAATTTCATAAAATATATAAATAAATTTTCAAATAAATAAAGTAAACTAAACTTTTTGTGAACTTTATTGAAATGCGACGATACGCCTTTTTTAAATCATTTGCATCTCGAAAACCACCCAACGGATTTGAAATATCAAAACATTTTTGAATTCACAATTAAATTTTCTATAAACTATCAAAGCTAGACTTCTATAACTATCATATCTAGACTAATAATAATTAAACAATTTACAACCATTTACCGCTATCGGTCTGGTTGAAAATAGTGTCAAATTATAACTTGTATAGGCCTAGTCTATTTATTTATAGATTTTGTTAAAATTTTCAGGAAATGTTCTATATGACTATATAAAAATCATACAAAAATTTGAAAATGATATATACACAATGTTTTGATTTATGAACGTGTATAGCAAAAATGTAAACGATTTCTAAATACTGCTATTTTTATTGGTTTATTAGGCTACATACGTTTATTAATCGCTGTAGTTATATTCTGATATACCAAATTATATAAAATGTATAGAATTGTGAATTCAATTTTTTTTTAGATAATTAACATCCGTTTAACGGTTCTCGAAATAAACACAATTTAGTAAACCAACGTATTCTGTTTTGATTTTCGTACAGAGAGTATACAAATTGGGTACGCGATAGTACAAAAACGCTTATTTTTTAAAACGGATTTGGATTCCTCATAAAAAATACTATAAATTATAAATTTTATGTTTATATTTACGGACAATTATAGTTTAACTTTTTGAATTAATTTACGCCAATGCATATTTAAAATATACAATTCATCATGGTTTTTAATACAAGTTAACCTAACAACTAGTAGCCTACTAATAAAGATTTTATAGAAAATTTTATTGTGAATTCAAATATTTTTTCAAAACAAAAATCCATCAAACGGTTAAAAATATATATAAATAATGTTGAGTAGCCTACGTTACCGAATACCCCAACATCCCGAACTTGAATTTAATTTCACGACTGATAGGCCTACCATTGTTTCATTATGTAGCCTTTGTTCAGGTATGATCAGTGATTATAACTACATGTTTCTAGTAATAACTTTAAAAATTTTAAAAGATACCAAGAATTTAATTTAACTTTTAGAAAATGTGACCAAATATATTCAATAATTGACGTTTTATTTTATTTGTTGGTATATTTAATTCGGGAATATTTTTGTGGCTGATATTTGAGTGAATTGGCACTTGCTTTGACGTTGGCAAGCCGTAACCGTGTTTGGGAATTGACACCAAACTTTTGTTGCAATATCTCCATGTTAGGTTAGATATCTGTGTATTTATCGTTTTTGTTGATAAGATGTTCACCAAAAGCAGAGTTTGTATATGAAGTCCTCTTAGGGAAGTGTTCCTTAAAACTTTTGTTGAAAGAGCGGGCAGTCTGTCCTATATAAAAATTCGGACATTCATTACTGTAGGCCTATAACAAGTGATATTGTATGTGGCAGTCTTATCGTGTTTGTCATTATGTATGTCTTTTTTTGGGTTATTTAAAAAATAGTATAGTTTGTTTGAGGTATTGAAAGCAACGGTTACGCTCTCTTTAGCCAGTCTACGTTTTGGAGTATGACTCAATGCTGATCCATATTCTGTGGAGACGTAAGTTTGCTTTTTCTTTTTAATAATGGGTTTCTTATTTGTATGTTACCTGATGAGTTGGTCGATATCTGAGCTCTTGTACCAATTGTATACTGCGATGGGTTTAATTATGTTTACTTCCTGTTCATACTTCTTCTTGTCTAGAGGTACTGAGGCTAGCCTGTTAACGAAATTATTGTAAGCTGCCATTTTTATATGACATGGATGATGGGAAGAAGCGTGTATAGTCTGGTTTGTTGTGGTAGGTTTTCTATAGATGTTGAACTTAACACTATTGTTTATTTTTGAAATTGATAGGTCTAAAAAGTTTAAATTGTTATTTGTTTCACTTCAACCGTGAATTGGAGTTTTGGATGCATTGTGTTTACGAAGTTAATCAGAGTTTTTAATTATCTATTGTTGCCATAGAAAAGTACTATAGTATCGTCTACATACTATCTGAAGACTATTTTTGGCCTATTTTGATTAATTTCCGACCAGAGATGTTTGTTTTAGATTTGTCCTTCCAGCAGAATTTTGTCCTTCCTTACTTCCATAGACAGACGAATCTCGCAACAGTTTTTCTGTCGAATCAACGAGCTCTGAAAAAACAGTTTTTTTTAGCTGTATACGACACCGGTCTGTATTGCGGTCGGCGTTTTGTACATATCATAGGACCGCTACTTATTATTTTTTTCAAACTCTTAAGAAGTTTGATAACGAATTTTCGTTATAAAGATTATATTAAATAAAGATTTTATTAAAATTTTCAGGAAATGTTCTTTATGACTATATAAAAAATCATACAACAATTTGAAAATGATATATACATATTTTTTTGATTTATGAACGTTTATAGCAAAATAGTAACCGATTTCTAAATATTGCTATTATTATTGGTTTATTACATACGTTTATTAATCGCTGTAGTAATATGATATACCAATTTATAGAAAATTTAATTGTGAATTCAATTTTCTTTAGATAATTAACATCCATTCTACGGTTCTCGAAATAAACACAATTTAGTAAACCCGTGTACATTAGCGTTTGAATTTTATTGAAATGCAATGACACGCCTTTATTAAATCATTTGTATCTCGAAAACTACCGAACGGATTTGAAATATCAAAAAAATTTTGAATTCACAATTTAATTTTCTATAAACTATCAGATCTATGCTAATAGTATAATTATAATTAAACAATTTACAACAGTTTACATCTATCGGTTTGGTTGAAAATAGCGTCAAATTATAACTTGTATAGGCCTAGTCTTTTTATTTATATATTTTGTTAACATTTTCAGGAAATATTCTATATGACTATATAAAAAACCTACAAAAATTTGAAAATGATATATAAAATGTTTTTTGATTTATGAACGTTAATAGTAATCGCTCAAAATTATAAACGATTTCTAAATACTGCTATGTTTATTGGTTTATTACTCACGTTTATTAATCTCTTTGGTAATATTCTGATATACCAATTTATAGAAAATTTAATTGTGAATTCAATTTTCTTTAGGTAATTAACATCCGTTCCACGGTTCTAGAAATAAACACAATTTAGTAAACCCGCGTACTCGGTTTTGATTTTCGTACAGAGAGTATAAAAATTGGGCAGGCGATAGTACAAAAACGCTTATATATCGAAAACTAATTATCGGAAGTTATTTTTTAAAACGGATTCGGATTCCTCATAAAATTTACTATAAATTGTCAGTTTTATGTTTTTATGTATGGACAATTATAGTTTAGCTATTTGAATTAATTTACGCCAATGTATACTTAAAACGAATTAAATACAATTTATCGTGGTTTTTAATACAAATTAACCTAACAACAAGTAGCCTACTCATAATGATTTTATAGATAATTTTATTGTGAATTCAAATATTTTTTCAAAACAAAAATCCATTAAACGGTTAAAAATATATATCAATTTTTGTTGAGTACGTTACGCGCTTATAAGTACTTGATCAGCTGTTAATTGTATGCTGTATTTCTGATAGAAAAGTATGGACAATACTGCTATTTTTGTTGGTTTATTAATCGCTGTAGTAATATTCTGATACACCAATTTATAGACAATTTAATTGTGAATTTAAATTTCTTTAGATAGTTAACATCCATTCAACGGTTCCCAAAATATACACAATTTAAAAACCCGCGTACATTAGCGTTTGCATTTTATTGAAATGCGATGACACGACTTTATTAAATCATTTGTATCTCGAAAACCACTGAACGGATTTGAAATATCAAAACATTTTTGAATTCACAATTAAATTCCATCAACAGTTGTTAACACAAGTTATACATGATTAACCATGCCTTGTTGCATAACAACCCCATAATAACTAAAAACAAACAATAAAAAGAATCCACTATACTATTGAACTATAGACTATATTTATTTGTATAAATAAACATAATTATATAAACATGATATATGTTATAATTGTGTAACATATTTATAAAATTTTTCATTCTAAACCTTGAAATAACATCTCAACCCTCTATTGTCATTGCCAATTGAACTGTATAATATTTAATTGTATAAAGTTAAAATACATCACATTTTTTGAATCAGAGAATTTGTACATTCTATTACCACTTGTCAAGAATAACTGGGAATAAAAAACATTTCATATATCATTTAAAAATATAAATGAAATACATTTTCATTTTCATTGGATGTTTAGAAATAAGGAGTAAAAGTAGGATGGGTTGAATTAAAACTAATGCAATTTTATAATAAGTTGTACTAAGTAAAATGTATTGATTGTTGAATTTACTCTAAAACAATTATTATTTTTAATAAAACTGTACATTGTTTCTAGGAAGAATATGAACAGTAATATATTACTATTCCAAAAACCCAAAACTATTCCATATTATGGATTTTTAATACATCTTTTATTTCATTTCAGTTTGTAACCAAAGTTTCCAATATAAATTGGTCTCCTAGATAAATTACTACGTAACCATTCGTAATTGATTAATTCATACATAAATGATGTAACAAAATATGTAATAAAGATAATTTTGTTCTTTAAAACTAGTGATATATATTATTTAAAAATCTGACAAATTTATATCTGATATACAAACACTTTTCGACGTAAACAGATAAATAGTTTTTCCATTTCATATAAAAGGTAGAACTCTTTAAATGGAGTAATTATTTAGAATGTCGAATAACTTATGTAATTTATAATATATATTGCACACATTCAAATAACGCAAAGAAGCAACAAGTATACAACCACCTCTAAGAAATTGAAATGGACAAACGGACTGAACTCTAAGTTTATGAAAGGTGCAATTGACGGCAACACTGGATCTGTTCCATCTGGCAACAATGTCCCCAAAGGCATAGTGACGTTCGTTGCAGTCTTCCATACAAATATTTTGGTATCCTCACAAAGGCATTAACCAACTTGCTCTTTTCTCTCGAATTTGAATGGACCAATCATACTCAAGAGCCCCATAAGTCACCTCTAGGGCAAAAGCCCGAATCTCTTCTATAGGAGAGAGTATTGCGTTCAGCGCAGCCCTGGTGGCCTCTCTTCAAAACTAAAGCTGTCGTCCCAAAAGCTATTTTAGGGGATATTAAAATTTTTTTTTTCGATCTAATATGCTTAAAAGTATATGTATATTACATATAAACTTGATTTAGGCCGCTTGCCCTTGTGGGGATATCCCCACAAGGGACAACATCCCCAGAAGTACTTTACAGGACGAGTGAGTATGCCCGGAAAGGTAGCTGTGATAGTTCTCTCTCTCTCTCTCTCTCTCTCTCTCTCTCTCTCTCTCTCTCTCTCTCTCTCTCTCTCTCTCTCTCTCTCTCTCTCTCTCTCTCTCTCTCTCTTATCCTAAAATGGTAGTATATTTTCAATTATCGTTTTGTGTGTTTGGAGTCAAAGGTGGGAGAGGCGTTGTTCATAACATTTTTACAAGAGGTCTTTCTATTAGATTCTGACAAAGTGTTTAAATTTAGTATTTCTTTCGATTCACCGTCTATAATAATATAAGATAAATAATATATATACTCTGGGCTATTTACTTTGCATTAGAACTAAAAATCTGTATATATTTAATAATGTAACAGGTAGAAATGTCAAAAGTGGGTCCAAGTGTGTTCAATTCAATTTGAAAACTATAACTTGTCTCGATGGGTTATCATTAAAATGTTCGTACATGAGTTTTTAAATTTATTTAGTCACTCTTTTGTTTAGACCACATTGACAGTGAGATAAGATATTGTGCTTAAGGATGTTTATTTAGTATCACAAGGATGTTTATGTTTATGTAAAGGATGTTTATTTAATCGGAATTACATAAAGTTTACTTTGCGAAAAGAAAACAATAAAGTATTACCCTATGTCTTTTAAAACCCATTGGAAGAACTAATGATTTTTTTTGTACAATAAGCGTACATTGAGGTTGTTACAAGAAAACTACGAAAGAAAGAAATTAAATATTCAATGTAATGTTAATTTTTCCATTGCCGAAATACTATAATATTTTGGTGAACTATTACTATTTTCTGAGTAAACACATTTTAGATGTAAAATGTGGAGAAACATGTTCAAGTAAACAATTAAGTGGCCATTTTTATTATGTGAAATAAAAAACCACAAATCACCTGCTGTAACTATTTTAAAACTCCGTGATATTTAAGATATATTTTTAAGCTTCTGAGTATAATCAAGTAATAATTTATATACAACGTTTATATAATGAATGAAGCGATAAAATACTACATACATCTGATTATATAAGAAACTGAATATATTAATGAAATTATATGGAGTATTTTGGTAGTAAATTAAAATCGATATTGAACTCAATTGTTTTGGTAATCAGAGGTACAAAGGTCTACTGAAAGAAGAGACTTCATAGGAAAGTAGGTATCAAATATCTTACTTAGAGGAAGGGGTGAGAAATATCAACAATCTTCCCCTTTGCGCCATTAATGATAGCTGTAAACGAAATTAGGAAGTTAGCGTTTGTCGTTATTAAATTTACAACGAGAAAAGTTTCAAAATGTATAGATTTACTTACGTTTAAGGAAAACTGAAAGTCAATAATATTTTTCAAGACATTCGTTTACTAAAATGAGAATGAACAATACTGTTTTTATTTTATTGTTTATATAAGTTAATAGGTTGTGACGCAATCTAGGAGCCGTGAAAAAATACATGTAACTAAATTTTACTTTGGTTATTGTCTATTGTTTCTCGAAATACTGGGAAAGTAAACTGAGTGACTACAATTGTAGTTATTGTAAATAGTTTAGGTATCATGATTTTTAATTTTTAATAATATTTTCGTAGTCTTTAGTTATAGGGAACAAAGATACGACATTGCACAAGCCAACAGGGGGGAAACGTGTTTAGCTTTTCTAGTAAATGTTAGTACGTGTTTCTTGAAATATCAGAAACTTTTACTTACTGGCAAAAAAATTTTAAAAACAAATTTGTATGTATAACAAGAACTGTAAAATAGTGTAGGTCAGCAATGTTAAATAAAAAAACCCACAACCATTCACACTCTCTCATACACGCACAAACTCAATGTTCCATGCAAATACCAAATTATATTAGGCTCTATACCAGATTCTAATGTTTACCCGTCTTTTTTCACAGGGTATATTTTGTAATATTATGAAAGAGAATGTTAATAATTAATTATACCCGTGCAAACAGGTACGATGACAATTGAAAAGGAAAAATGTTTTTAACATTTCATAAATCTGAGAATAATTTCAAAAAAATTCTTGAACTGTAATTGTATGTAAAATAAACACATATAATAAAATAATAAAAATTTTAAAATTCTCTTGATGTTAGATAAGGTTTGATGGTTGGGTAGTGAGTATGTGCGTACAATGTACGCTGTCACTGATGCATATTATGACAAATTTGACATTTCCAAAGTAGTTAATCTAGAGATAATAAAACACAATTATTTATTTTGTATATCCATTTTGTGGATATACAAAATAAATAATTGTGTTTTATTATCTTTAAACATGGAATTCCACCAAGAACCATCGGTCTCAACAGTAATGAAAATTAGTTAATCTAGATTTGTATGGTCATTTCCAGATGTGCAAATCAGTCATCGAAAATGACGGTTACATTACAATTAATTCAACATGGCATTAAAAATATAATCTCATTTAGGTAGTCGTCCATAGCATAAATACATACCCACTTGATTGAACTTGTTATCAATATAGTTTGAAGTATATTAGTGATAACAAAATTCTATTTGAATACACTGAGAAATTAAATGAAATGTAAAAAACACTAAATTAACGATTATAATTAAAGTCATTTTTTGATTCAAAAGTTTTTTAAGCTATAATTTATTTTAAATATCATTTTAAAACCCGTCTTAATTACGCAAATCTAATTTCAATTATTATTATTTTATTCCCTCCTTTTTCTTGTTAAATCATCACCCTCTCGGTCATCATCACCTTTTGAATAACTTCTGAAAAACTATTGGGTACGATATAAAAACTGTATTGTTAAATTATGTATCAAAGTAAAACCAACTTACATGACTCCTACATTTTATTTTCTAATATATATCTAGCGTAAATAAACGTGACGTCCATTTAATCATTCTGTACTAGAGGAAATATAATTTTTCACAAATGCAACTTTTTAATGTTTGAAGACAAGAGGTAATACTATAAAGTGACTGTAATGCAAAAACTATAGTAATTGCCAATTCGATATTGAGAAGAATTTTTATCATTATCAAATCCAAGTTTGAATTTAATAGTTAGTTTCGATTCGGATAACAAAATATGAAATGTTACACTTCTCGAAACTCACAATTGCCCAGAATTGCATTAACATGGATGGCTCTTAAATTCAATCAAGTAAATTTATAATAATTTAATTTCCGACAAATAATCTAACCTAACCTAACCTAACCTAACCTAACCTAAACTAACCTTACCATAGGCTTGAAAATATAACGTTATTTATACTGTAAACTAAAGTATAAAGTTGGTTAGGTTAGGTTAGGTTACTATAAACTAAAGTATAAAGTTGGTTATTAATTTTAGATGTAATCAAGAGGAATATAACACTTAATTAATCTTGCTCGTCTTCAGATCAAGTTGTTAGGCATCTACTGACATGTGTGTAAATTACCTTAAATTAATAATACACAACTATGATCATTTATCTTATACGGAGCAAAAAGTCACAGAAGTCTTGCGAAACAGGACAAAATCTGATTTATTTTATGTAGACTTGAATTTGCGCTACAGTCATATTTTTCTTCTATCAATACAGAAAGTATCTGATTTCCAGACCTACCTCACAAAACAGTGTCATAAGTCTAATAATTACGAATACCATGTGTTATAAAAGTTCCTCAGCAATCAATGATGTTGATTGTACACGTCATTGTTAGGGCAGTATATTGTACATTGTATTGTTCAAATTCACTGTGACAATCATAGGTTTTAGGTTAAGAAGCTTTTTGAACTGATAATAAATTTCACAGCTACGGTGAAACAAACTTTGAATGAAATGTTGCCAAATACTTTCGTTCTACATCGTGGCATATTGCGGAATTTTATAAGAAAATGTTTAACAATGACTAGGTAACAAATGTACCAAGAAACGGTAATCCTAAAAAGTTTTATTTTGGTTTGACCATCAAAGTTGTTTCGAAAAGTAAAACAGGAAACATATATCAAAAAATCTGTAAAATATATTTATAAATTTTTAAAGGTAAATCTAGGCATAATGTCAAGTCACTACGATAGAGTTCCAACAACTAAACCTTTTCTATATTAAGTTCTACGACTATTTAAATGGATAAATAAAAGTTGAGATACTGTATGAAATAAAGCATTCTCTAATGGGATAGTTACTAAATAATGGCGAAGTAATTACGTACCTTTAAGCGTGTTATTATAAACTCATCACACTGATTATAGCTGATGCAGGAATTAAATATTGAAATATAGGAATACAGAAATTAAATAAATAATTATTTTTTATGTTGAAACTTTATTTTCAGTGTTTATTGGACACCGAATTCTTACCAAAATGTTTGAAAAATTAGACGTAAATTAATAATGTTTAAGAGAATGGGTCCTACAAAACATTATTTAAATATGTATTGCCAAACGCAATGAAGGTAATAATAAATAAGACATTTGTTAACAATGATCCTACTTTCACAGATAAATCTATTTAGAGCCTGTGTAAATGTAAAATTTACTTATAAATTTTAATGATATAGTGAACTTCTGCCCTTTTGTGTTTCATTTTCTGAAGTCAAAAAGAGTTTATCGGATTTTTTCGATACGAGTAAAACAAACAAGTTAGCAAAACATAGTTTTAAGTTATATATAAAAAGTAACAATGGTCCCCATTTAAAGTTTTTCATTAGAATAATAGTGTTTATATACCAGTAGTGCCTACAATAAAAAAAAATACTCAATACATATTCATTGAATTATACACATATAAATTTTTCGTTTAGGCATTCTTCACATTATTTTTATTCAAATGAGTATACTTACATTTTTATTAGTATAAAATGTTATAAAAAGAAATATTTTTTGTTTTTTAATTTTTTTAGAGGAAATATCCACATTCACAGAGGAAGAGCGCACAAACATCAATAGTCTAGTGACGGGTTTTCCGGTAAAATTATGAAACTGTTATACCCACTCATTTTTTACCTGTATAACAGTAAATCTTTCCCTATACTTAATAAATAAAATCCATATTTAAATTCTATTGTCTATTGTTTATAATTTCTTCAAATTTTGTATTAAAAATGCTCAGGTAACAATACAAAATGATTCCATTTACATATGTAACTATTTTAATAAATGTAAAAATAAAGCATTCAGTAAAAGACATATTTGTCACCAAAAATCTTTACGAAGGTAGTTTCTTTTTGTATGTAAATTATTGCCAATTTCACAGTAAGGTGAACTCGAAAATATCACAAAAAGAGATTGAAAAGAAAACAACTACATTAATTGATCCCATGTTATGCAAATAATAAAATAAAATAGATTCTTCTGGAGGAGAATACTAATTTTCTACTTCTACTATGGCATTATTAAATATTATCCCTTTCTAAGAAATCCTTTTAAATTAAAGTTCTACTATATTTACAAGAAATTATTTTACCCAATCTAAAATAAAATATATATTAATTAAATTCAACGGGGGTACAAGTTTTAAATTTTATTTCTTATAAATTATATTTTTATTTAGTACACGCTTTTCTTTAAATCTTCATCTCGTTGTTGAAGGATACGAGAAAGAGTGAATGTAATTGGCCACGTCTATTCCAATCTCCGTTCAATTTGCAGGACTTGAATTGAATTGTTCAATGTGCTTATTAAACTGTCCAGATAGCAGCTGTTGGGTGTTGAATGAGCCCAAATTTCTTTGACGCATTTCATGGAGCAAAACTTCTTTGAAATATTTCAGTGGGTCATGACATCAATTATTAATACAGTTTTGTGCTCAACATACTGCTGATTATATTGTGCTGGTTACTTCTTTGTACAAATACCAGGTCTGGTGATCAATAGAACTCCATTATGCCAAACTGTGAAAATAAACAGCAAAATAGTTTTAAAATCTTTTGAAAATTGTTAACCGACTATATTATTAAATAATTATTTAGCAATTGTAATATACAGCTTTAATTATAACTGTATAGAAAGTTAAATTGCATATACTATATTTCTTTAATATGCTTCCTACTTTTTTGATAATACAATTAATCAGCTTTGGTTAATATTTTGGAGTAGCCTAAATAATTAATTAATAATTTTATTTAAGAAAAAATTATTTGTTAATTAATTGGTTTTCATACATAATTATATAAAAAAGGTCTTCCAGATGTTCTAGGTTTGGCAATCCCAACGAAACCCACCCGGATCCACCTTTTTCATGTAGTCTTGGATTAGATTCCTCTCTTTCATCTTTCCCTTTAGGTTTATCGAGACCAACTTTTGTTCTATACGGGTATTAGAGTACTATAGGGCTAGGCGTCTTTATTTTATGTCCTTTTCTTTTTTTATTATAAGGCGATTATGACCGATAGATTTAAACCTTAAAAAAACACCTGAAATAGATAAAATAGGTTTCAGAGAAGTTTCATTTAAAAAAAAGAAGAGAAAGAAGTTTCTAAAATAAAGGGTTATATGATAGGTGTTATGTTCGAAATATTAAACGATTTTAGACTTTATTAATAGCTATTTTAGTGCCGTAAATTTAATTTTACATTAGTAATACATTTATGCTTACGTTTTGTTATGGAAACTTAATTTTTATGGAGAAAAGAATTAGTTTGGAAGTGCTACTGCAAATAATAATTGAATTTTTAGAACAGTTTTTTAATGCAATTGTTGCAATTATGCCGTTAGAAATTTAACATTTAACATATATAAGAAAAGAGATTTTAAATACTAAAATGCTAAACTGGAAATCTACATATTAGATTAAAGTACTTATAACTTAAAATCCTTTATTCTGTAACGATATAAAATTCTATATGGAATAAAATTTATAATGTATAAAAGTATTCACGTTAAATATTACACAGTAAGTATTTGCAAGTTTATAACATGTAAATAGGATGTAATCAATAATAAAGGTGCAAAGTTAGTCCTCCTTCAAAACGGTTATCTGGATACCAAATTGTGGAGTAAATATGTTACATGTGCGCTCCAGTCCAATACTGACACATCCGTTTTAAAAATGTTCAATTTTGACATTTTGCAAATTTTTTGAATAAAATGTAAACTTTAATCATTAAAAATAATAATATGTCGTTTTATTGCATACTAGGATATGGTTTGTAGAACAACTGCTTGAGCATCCAGTGTTCAAATCACTTTTTTTAACACAGGAAGTTTTGGAGTTTGTAAGTTGTAACAAATGTTGTATTTTCATTATACAAAACGGTTGAACTATGTTATATATAATAGTACAATACTTCAAAATAGTACAATAATAAATCTTTAAACTTTCCTTTTTTAAATATTATAAATTTCAATGTTATTCATAATGATCAATCTCAAACTTATCATCACAGAAATATACTGTATACTATTTTGGATTCATAGCATATTAGTTTATTATTAATAACATTACTTAATGTATCATATTTGATATTAAATATATTTGAACTCTGAGAATTGCACAATATAACAATATGAAATAAATTTTTCTATTAATGTATACTACTTATATAATTATTTCGTTTGAATGTTATGAATTATGTTTTTTTAAAATTTATAAAATAAAACATATTGAGACAAGTTAACTACATAATATATTTAATAGTTTCAAAGAATTTGTGTTTGAAAGGGAAAACAAGAACAAGAATTAGTAATATTTCAAGAAACCTATATAACAATAGACCAAATGCAGTACCAGTACAAAATAGTATAGAATAACTACAGTTATAATAATTTAATATGAAAATAAAGATTTGTGTATTGATGTAATCAGTATAAAAAAGAAATACTAATTCTAAGTTCCAGCATATCTACTTAAGCAATTTAGAAAGATTGTAATATAAAAAGTACATTTTAAAGTTTAATATGAAAGAAATATAATAATTTCACAAAGATGATAAATGGCTTCATAAATTGTACAAAAAGTATTTTGATAAGTAAACTCTTGTGTTCTCAGAAAACAATTCTTACAAAGCACTCCATCTTTCCGCTCCAGATAATACCCATTTTCCATTGTCCATTTAACAAATTGTATTTTCAATGTTGATCTATATAAAACTTATTTTAAATTAAATTTTGCAGTTTTATGTTTTGTACAATGTTGGATGGTAACATTTTCGATAAAATAAGTAATGATTATTAAGGCAATATAACACACAAAAGTATAACTGGCATGGACCTTTATATCGAGGATTTAACGCCAGCTATGGAGAAAGTCTAACAATTGATTATATTTTGATCATATTAAAAATAAAAGACCTATCACAGGCAACAAAGGCTACCGCAGCTCATTGCGTGAGGTATAAGTTCAAAATACGGATGCTTAGTTTTTATGCTTATTTGTATCTTGTAAATATTGTTCAATAAAACTTGTTAGTCTAGATTTTTCTAAAAAGGATTGTATTTATGAACACGAAAGCGTAAACAATTACTGCATTTAATTACCAGTTTTTACATTTGAAAATAATCCTAATTTGATAAAAATCAATATATTAAAAAAATACCAACTTTCAGATAAAAAACTTACTATACAGTGATATATGTTTTTCATAGGGACAAGAAAAACAACAAAACACAATAATTTTTCAGGTTCTTTAAATAATATTTAATTCTTTGTTTGTTACATTATTCGAATTATAGCAAGTTTACAGTCAAGTTATTTTTTTCAGTTTAATTTAAATCTTTGAACATTATTCAGCAACTTCTTTTATTAATTAAATAAAACGGTAACGAATTTGGTAATTTTGAGAAACTAAAATAATACAGGGTACTTACTTAGTAGGAAATGTGAGCATTAAGTTGTGTGGATGTAAACATTAGGAAAACAAGAGAAATACCAAAACTGTTATTATCGACAATCGATTTTATTATCACGACCAGTTTTGGCCTGTCATGATTATTGATAAGTGACTTTGCTTTATTAAAAATACAAATAACACTTGTAGGGGATGGGGTGTGGGATCTGTGTGCAACGCGTAATGGTGGCTTGGGACTAACTAATTAATTAATATCGGGATTAGCCTCCCCAACACACTAATCTAACTGGTGAAAGTGGGCTTGTATAATGTTTACATTTCTCTATTCTCCTCAGACCATAACAGTTCTTAATGGGTTAATTAAAATAAATGGTGGATTTACGTTTAATCATTAAAAGTATTGACACAACTCAAACTAACATAGGGGTGATTGAGGCTATACGCCTCTCAATATATCCAACCTAATTCGGCCATTTAAATATATATTTTTCCTCTGTGCGATACATTAATTGACCTTCCCGACTACGCGAAAACGTCGGTAACCGAAACTTAGCCAGAGGTAATAATTTAGAAGAATCTACAATAAACTAAAGTAATAAATTTAAGGGACTCGATATTATATCGTCAAGCTGTTCCGGCACACCAAGCAGGACTCTTCTTAATAATATCATACGTCATAGACAGTATTGCCATAAGGTGGGGAAAAAACACTCTACACGTTGCGTGGTTAATGGCAACTAGGTATAAAGTAGATCACTCCTAAGTCCTGGTTACATACTAGTGTATTGCAACCATGAATGGGAAACTGGTAACGGTCACTATAGCGTCACAGGGGTTTGTTAATTAGTTTACAACTGGATTTGTATAACCTAACCTAATCTAATCAAACCTAACCTAACCTAACCTGACTATGGTGTCTCAGGGGTTTGTTAATTAGTTTACAACTGGATTTGTATAACCTAATCTAATCAAACCTAATCTAACCTAACCTGACTATGGTGTCTCTGGGGTTTGTTAATTAGTTTACAACTGGATTTGTATAACCTAACCTAATCCAATCTAACGTAACCTAAACTAACCTGACTATAGTGTCACAGGGGGTCAATATCAATAGTTAATTTACCCCTTTCTTTGTATAACATGCTATGATTATTGTAATCGTTATATTACGGAATGCTAGCATTATAACTTTTTATCTTTGTCATTACCTATCTAATAGCTTTTGTCGGTTCATTTAATAATCCTAAATTTACCATGCAACCTTTTACTATTCTGGATTATAATGAATATGCTATATTACTGTATGTTATCAATTTTTATTTATAGTCATTATTACTTTAAAAAAAGTATTTAAATCCATTTTGTTAATATTCAGCTCATTATTTTCTGTTAATACTGCAAGTTTTTATTTTATGTAGTTTTTAATCATTGTTGGTTAAAATGCACACTTTTATTCCTACTCTGCACATCATGCCACCCACTATTGTTTGTATTGAAGTATTGTTTATTTTTTTCAACCAGGTGGAATCGGTAATGATAATACTTTCTTCTGGGTTATAACAGTGATTGTTTTTCCCCTTCTTCACATGATATATTTTTGTATTACCAACCTTACGGAAATTGTAGTTTTTGTAGCTGTACTTTCGTATACGATCAGAACAATATATCACAACATGAAATGTAACAGATATTGACGTACAGACAAAAGCTTGACGTTGAGTTGTTAACGGGGTGTTTATTTCCGTTTTAATAGGATATCGTGTTGTTTGTGATATATATTATTTAAAGTTTGTTTTTTTACCGAAGATACACAAGAGAAATGTGCCGTATTTAAAACAGGAAGCAGTATATATTTCATGATTTATTTTTTCCGCGTAATGTTTAATCATATTTTGATTTTTAAAGAGGCTTTTACCGTAATAACTAAGCAAAAGCAGAAGGAATCGGTTATAACTTTATTTCAAAAAATATTATCGTGTTTCCACTCTTTGTAATTCAGTTGTAATTAGTGTTTTTAATAAAAAATTCAAAAATAATTAAACTTTTAAATGTAGATCAATTTATTGATATATGCAACACATACGATATAACCTGAGTGTAGCCTAACTTAAATGCCTACTTAAATTAAAAAAATAGCCTAAATAGCCGGTGTGAAAATAGCCGGTATTAAAAGCTATTTATAGCATATATATGTGTAAATAGGAAAATCATGTACTCTAAACTGAAGTAGATACATAAAAATACAATAAGATTCCCAAGGGCCTAGTTAGTGATAAAACATAAAATAACGGTACTGAAGGCTGTTTTAATGTTGAGAGAAAGTATTTGGAGGTTTTTGAAAATCGCATCACCTAAAACTATAATACATTTCAATGTTTTATTAAGGATTCTAAAATATTTACATATATGATTTTCTTGAACAAAAATTTATTTAATTTTAGGATGGAAAGATATTTTAATTATAGAAGTAATTGAATCTAAAAATAAACATTAAAACCTCTAATTATCTACATTGTTGTGTAAATATTTAATAATAAGTATAATGTCATTGTTAGTGAACTGATGCAGTTGAGAGGTTATATTGAAACGTATTATACTAGTGTAATATAGTCTTGCATAAAACGAGGAAGTCGAATGTACAGTGTTTTTAGTTAGGTATAAATTAATTTGAATTAAAAATAAATTTATCTTAACTCTCGAAACCCTCTTTAACCTTTTAATTAAGTTTGAAATTTAGTGAATTTTGGAAGTAGTTATAAATGGATTTTTGAGCACAAAATATTTTAAGGCATTCCGACAGAGGTTTTCCAATCATAAATCATTGTTTTTTGCAGTACGGATCAAAATGTTGGGCCCGGTGGATCGATCATAATGGATGAAATTGACTGTACAACGAAAAAGTATATTCGTGTATGTTTTGTATAGATGTTTCTATTGTTTGCGTTATTGTTGATGTGCATTGATTATAGTATCCTCAAGGTAGGAATGTGTCTGGGGTGGAGAGGAAAAAACACACTTCGTTTGTTGCGTTTGATTTCACCGGTACAACCTCAATAAAAAATATATATATAGACCTCAAATGCTTCTGTGTAAACGCCTACCCTACTTTGGTTTCTTTTATCGTTGTAAATAAGAATAAAACGTTTACAAAATTAAATGTTTAAGAATGAACTTGTACTTAAACTTTAAGAATTAAATGTAGCTAAGCAGTAATTTGCGTACCTAGTTTTCTTGGAATGGGTTGTACCGTCAAGTCAGGTAACAAGTAGAAGGGAGGACCCGCCCATTACACCAGACACACTCCTAGTTTGAGGGCACTGTAAGTGTTTGTATTTAATAATTAACAAAGGATATCCTGCCAAATGTTTACTTGAAAATGGCTGAATAACCGAAATGACCGTCGTATAATACAACGGTAAATCAGAATACTTTAGATGGTAAGTAAAATAATGGTTTACTATAAAATGGACTTACTGTAAATACACAAACAAAAGAGTTTGTATTAAACAGTTTGGAAAAAATGTTAGTTCATTAAATACTAATATGATATACAACAAATAAAACCATTGAGTGAAATGTGAGATAATAATAGTCCCGAGAAACAAATATTTAGACTTACGAATAAAACTAGCAATGAACGTTGATAAATTAGCAAAGCAATCTTGACTAATATACATTGTATTGAACTCAAGTAAGTGTAATTGTAACCAGCATTAAGATTTATTTTATTTTCCAAGTGTTTATTTTATTTTACAAGGAGTAGTGAATTTAATCCAAAGGATATATGAAGGGATCTAATTAAATGTTTCAGTAATATCCAAGTTGTCTTAACATTGAATAATTTTTACATAATTTTATTCCAAAGTCAATGAAAACATTTTTGTCCTGAGATATAAACTCCTATATGGAAGAAAGGAGTTGAAAAGGTTATTTTGTGAGAGTATTTTCTGTAATCTTCTATTTCTCTCCAAAATATTGTACAGTAACATTACTTACCCTTATAGACGGTATTATATAGGGGAAGAATCAACCACAGCTTAGACTAAATGTAATATTCAGTTAAATGGCATCAGTTAGGAATTTAATAATTGTACACAGTTCTTATGCAATCCTTTAAAATATTCTAACTAACATAATTCATACGACCTACTATAACATAATAAAACATGATGTAAATTCAATATGAAATCAATACTTGTTATTGAGTTCCTGCTTGAAATAATTTTCTTTAAAATCATTTTCTTTAGTATGTGAAAACTAGGAACAATTAATTGTTATAACTACAAATATTTTTACATAAACATTTACAAGAAAATGTTATTCTTTATAAGTAAAATATATAGGTTTTTTTATAAGTCAGCCAATATTTTAATGGCACTGTTTAATTGTAATTAATTCATAATAAAATTTCAACTACATTAATTTTTTAAAGCTAAATTTTAAACATTTCTGATAGTTTTACTCGAGGATTTACCTATTTTGGTGTTTTTCAAGTGTGCAACACATCTGTAAGTATTCAATATTTTTTATAGTGATTCATACATTAACTAAAAATAAATCTACTGTTATATTTTTGTTTTAGTATTATTATTTAATAAAATAATACAAATTATTCACAAGGAGGACAGAATAGTGTTGTGAGAAAATAAGATGAAGAAAATAAAATATATGTAAAGGCAATCTATCTCCAACAACGTGTTGATTTTAATTAGGGTAATCATTATATTTAAATTTTATCTGTAGTAAGCTTCAACAGTACAAAATGTAAAATAAATTATTAGAATAGTAACACACAAAACAAAGTTTGTTTGGCAGACACTGAGTAATTTAGCATTAAAAAGTTTATCCCTGTTATGACTTACTTAATTTTGCAACATCTGTTACGATTAGAGCTTTAATTTTAATTTATAAACAGCAAATTAAAACTAATTTCAAATTTAATCTTTCGATTTGTACTAATAAACATTTCTGTTAGAGTTTATTTAATTTAAGAACAAATCAGGAAATTCAAAAAAAAGCTCTGCATTAACCGTAAACTTAATCAATGCTCTACAGTTCTGGATAAGGATTCTTTACAAAATGTTGAAGAAAGCATGTTACATTCTTCTAAAACATCTTTTAGAAAATGCTCCAACAAAATAGACTTTTAATGTGTGTTCATAAAGCCACTCTGCTTCTCAACTTAAAACTATATCGAATACAAAGGTTGCAAGACTTAAACCCATCTAACCATTCTGTTAGGTTGAACTACAGTTAGTGGTTTAACATTATACGTTATAAAAAACATTTTAACCCCAAAAGTTGAATGCTAATTAAATAGTTATGTTAATTACCACATAAATTATTAATGAAGTTCTCAAATTCCACATTGCTCTAGCTTACCATGGAGCGTTTTGTGTCACTTGTCATCAGTGAGTATTCATCCTCATTTTGTTTTAAAATATAATCACATTAAAATCTACTGAGAGATTGGTTTTGCAGTTTATTATAGCTTCAAAGGTCATGCGAGTTTATTTTGTATATTTTAAATGTGTTTAAAACTGTGGTAATAATTTCAGATTTAAGTCATTTATATTTCGTAATATTTCTACGTTCGTAATCGACTTCAGGCAACGTGTTTACTTAGTAAAAGCTAATAAATTATCATGATTGTGTATTGCCAATGCAAGGAAAGTTATCCACGCGGTACTGGATGATAAACAACTTGAACTGAAGACTAGATTAATTGAGCATCATATTCTCCTTGATAACATTATTTACCTAGTACAGACTGAAATACTAATTAGGTTAATTAGCAGGTGGCTGAGATCATACATTAAGTCCTTGTTATAGTGATAAATTAATTTATTGTTTGAAGAACTACGAAAATAAATGTATTGATTGATTTAAAGTAATGCAACTATTTCACAATAAATCTGTTGCAATCATCATTACACCGATATTAGCTATTTAAAAAAAGGCACTCGTGGCTCCTTCCCGGGAGATATCACTTGGCCTCCACTTTTAGTCTCATGATTTCTTTTCTTTCCTTTTCCAGGAGTTTCAATCTACAATGGCGTTACTATTGTTACTAAGTGTTACTATAAAACCAAACAATGAGTTTCTACTGTTAGTTTTAAAAAATACACAATCAAAACGTCTTATATATAGCCTACATTTATAAGACGTTATATATATATATAATTTCGTATTTGTTTTCAATTCTTTTTTCGAACACATATATTCTTCGTAAAATTTAATACGATTAAAATATTTGGTATATTTTTGGTAAATTCAAATTTGTTACAACAGTTACTAATTCATTTTAGCATACGGTGTATAAACAAATCATATTCTATTCTTGTTTTCGTAATTGAATTTGTAAATTTTTGTTTCATTTGAAACATAAGAATGATTAACATTGGTATAATTTTCACAATTTGTATATTGTAAATAGTTAGAAATGTGTGTGTTTGTTCCTGGCATAGTTTAGAACCCCCCCTATATTCACATTCAACAAAATCAGTTAATTTTATCATGTTATATATCTTGTTACTACTATACAATTAGAAAAATAATAAGTCAAAATTATTTTCAGGAGAAATATTTACACATGATTAAAAAAACCTGCCTTTTTTAACCCAAAAATGATTTAGATATATTTTACACATATTATTTGACTGGAATCTAAATCGGAAGTTAAATACAAATTTTGAGAAATAATTCTGCTTATATCAAAATATAGGAAAAATATGATAAAAAAGAAGAAAACATTCACCTTTAAAGGCCAATTTAATTTCATATATTTAAAAAATACACATTATTTACAGTTTTAAACAAAAACAAAAACTGTTTCGTAGGCTTAAAATATTCTTTGAATGTAAAATTTAAAATAAAAGATAAAGTCTTGGTACTTTGCTACGAAAGACATGCTTAATGACATTGTAAAACAGGTTTTTAAAATTATTCAGTTTTTCAAATCCGCTTTTAATTGGAATTTTATAAGCATAAAGAAACTTAAAATAAACAAGATAAAAAAAAATAAAGGTGTTTCGTTGGTGCATAGGTTTCATCTCAAATAATTGTATAAATACAAATAGTAATAAGCTCATAGACTCATCCTAAGGATTTTAGTTTGTATTTTAACTCTGTTTGGATTTGTTTCGGTTTTTTGTTTAATTAAACTTTACATATCATTTATTATATATATATATATATATATATATATATATATATATATATATATATAACAAATTGACACTTGTGAAATAGTAGATCTTAATATTGAAATATAAAGTAGAAAAGTATCAGGTTTCAACATAGTAGAACAATTCAATCATTAAAAATAATAGTTATCCAATATCTTTGCATTATTGGTAATATGATATAGGCTATATATTTGATATTACAAATAATGCAAAGATATTGGATAACTGTTATTTTAAATGATTAAATTGTTCTACTATAACATCATCCTTCAAAACTTAGTGCTGTTTCAAATCAAACAAATTTATTTTAGAAAACAATTAAATTACGAAGTGTACGGTTTTTAAAATGTTGCAATGAAAATAAGCAAATACTATGTTTATCTATAAAATCACCAATAACTGAACCGTTTAGTGAATTAAAATGAAGGTAAATAATGTGTACAATTAATGAAATCTGTTAAGTATATAATGTATACTAGAAAATGCTGTTCGCTTATGATAAAAATGAAAATATTATTTGAATACATGACTGATCCATGTTAATATATTATTTATGACAAATAGAGAACCTGTAGTAAGTTTTGTTTTGTCTAAAATTTGTTCGGGGAACAAAATATTTCTTAATTTGGTAAGACAACTTATACAAACGTTGTTTTATCATTCGATATAATACAATTGTTTGCAATTCGCTTTAATTGTATATTTCGACGCGACGACATTTACAGTAATTACCTTTTTAACATCAGGCGCTCTTAGCTAACCAATAATTCTGGCTTCGCTTTACTAAGGTTAAAATTAGATGTTTTTCTCAATTTTAATTCATTATATTTGTGATATTCACATTTTTTTAAATATCCTATATTTTTTACTTCTTAACTATGCTACCTTTATTCATCTCGAGAAATTAAGTAATTGAATTTGATTTATTAAGCTCCCATATTTTTTCATTGAAAATCAGTAATTTTATCTATAAAAATATGTCATTCATTTGTTATCGTCAGGGTTCATTCACCCCTGAGGATTGTCTAACAACAATATTGCACTATTTTTCTGGCCTTAACTTCTATAAACACAGCTGTTTTGCGAGACCTGAATATGTCTCTCCCTTCCAGCTAATTTCCAAGTATTACTTTTTGTACACTGGCAGGCGGCTCGGTCTATTTACTCGACCGGATGAAAGTCCAACACATATCCTATCCCTTTATTATTGCTACATATTTTTTACATTTCAGGATTTAATCATTTATTAAATTACAACTTCTATTTTAATTAATATCTTGAGTTGGGTTAATAAAATTAAAATTTTCTCTTCGGAATAAGTTTCCTGATATTTTTGTGAGCGTTTAGAGATCTCACATGAATATATTTATCCCTTGTTTTATGTGACTGGATAAGGGACCTTTTCATGACTTTTCTTCTTATTATTAGTGAAAATATTTAAATTAAATTCGTGTTACATATATGTTTTAAAATTTATTTATATCTACATAATATATGGTTTCAAATCTTTAATGTCGTACGTTCCTCAAATTTTACTTTGTAACCTGATGTTTAATTTGGTATGTTTTTCTTCCCAAGATTTTTTCCACTATATACGGACCTTCATACAGCAAAAATAATTTCTTGGTTTCCTGTTTTGCCAAATCCGAAGTTCCTTTTGTGGTGACTAGAACTTGGTCCCCGATATTAAAATCTGTGAATCGTATGCCCTCATTTTGTTTACTTGCTCGTTGCGAACTTGCTCTAAGAATTCTGGCTTCCGCATTCTGTTGTCTTTGGACTGGGTTTTCTGGCTGGTACATCTCCACATCCCTGAGGAAAAAATGTACATTTCCCTGACACTTCCATATTGTGTTGTCCCTCGTTAGAGATCGTTTCCAGAATCTCACCTCCAGGAGGTACATTTTTATAATTTTTTAAATCTTTAATTTTTGCAAAATCTTTTTTATTCTTCGCATATATTGAATTACTTGCGAGTGTTTTACCTTTGTTTACCCCTTCGTTTGCTCTTTCCTTAACAAAAATTAATTTTGTTTTTATGGTTAAATGTTACATATCCTTCACCCATGTAAATCCTCGAATTTAACTCATAAAGTATATCACAACCGAAAATTACCTTTGTATTAAGCCCTGGGACAACAAGAATCTTTATATCAAACAGCTGATCGTTCAACTTGACGCTTAATATCACCTGTATGGTTATACGCGTAGTTTTCCCCTTAATTGCTGAAGTCAATTCTACTCCACAAGCGGGTAATTCTAAAATTTCATAACCTTCCATTTTTAATTCTTTTTTAAATCTTTTTCTTCTAAAAATATCATAACTTTGGCAATGTCTCTATCCGCCATTTTGAATTTAGTTTAATTTATAAAAGTTTTCTAATTATATTAAATTCTATTTTTATTTATTTATTTCGTACGACGGTGTTTTTAATTTTATGTAAATTTATTCTTTTTTATTTACGCGTAAGCAGGATAAAAGTTTAGAATTTATTTCCCTTGAAACCGTAACTTTCTATCCCCTTTAAAACCACTTTTAAACGCGTATTATTAACCCTAACAGTTTATCACTTTCAATATCTAAATGTTATGCGTTCCGACTCTACAAGTTTATATGGTAAATATAAGGTTCTTAAATTCTAACAAACTTATATCTAACATAGACCAAGTAAAGTGTAGTGATTACAATAAGCCTTACGTTGGGCGCCAACTTTGCACCGTGCCATTACTTCACTGGGAGTTTATGCGCCGATTTTTGCAAAGTAGAAATCGACCAAGCCACTGGAAGTTTAAGCTTTTTATGCAATCTAGCCTAGCTTTTAAAAAATGAAGCAACCTATTTATTTACCCAGTACCTAGCGAGATATATACCAAATCCTAAGGCTACACTGGGTAATCGGAGGGCTTGGAACCGTTCGGGTTCATTCGGCTTTTGAACGTGTGACGAAGAAATTAAGGAGCCACCGACAGGGAACTTGAATCAGCTGATCAAAGAAACCACCTACACTATTAATTTTCTAAACACCAAACGTTTGTCCAGTCCATATTTCAGTATTTTCTAAATTATATTAAAATCTATTATGATTGGTTAATTAACCATCTCTGGAACTAGCGACACTTTGGGACAGGGGGGGGGGGGACGTTGTAGTTAGTTCCTGAACGAAATTTAAATGCAGTTAATTAATACCACGTATTTTTGAGACCTAGTTAGTGGAATGCGTTATATTCTTGATTTGCTGTGTAACAACACTGTTATTTATTAATGAATAGACCTATTAATATATATTAGTAATTAATTATAATTATTATATAGTTGTAGTTAATTAGTTATAATGTCATCAAAGCTGGCTTTGGATCTAGACCAACATTGCCCAGATATGATTGATTACCATTCAAATTTACTTACCGAATTTAGGCTTATTGTTTTAAGTATGGGGTAAGTTTGGTAATCGCATTCAATTCCGATATCTTTAACTGATCTTCCCATTTCATAGTCTTTGTATGTAAACATGATAGCAATTACACAAATTAAAATACTAAAACATGAAAATTAGTATATAAGGCTATAGTGTATTAAAATAGAACTTTATAAAATTTTTAAAATACAAATGCCAAAATGGCGGCCAATTTAAACAGTTTTTTGTCGTATCTCCTGTGTCATTCAACCTATAACATATTAAATTCGACGAAAACGTGAGGATTTCAAATATATATATATATATGTAATGGTACCAACTTTATCTTTCTAGAAATAGTGAAGTTATTGTTTCATCATTTAATTTAAATCCTGATCTTCCAAGACAATATGATATTTGTGTAGTTACGAGATCCGATATAACAAAGTCAAGAAAGTAGAGATATATCCTACACAATTACGAAGTTAAATAAACTCACCTTCCTGTATAAGACCTCTAGATCTATCAGTCTAATTTAACATTTCCTACAAGGCCCAAAGAACAAATATTTAGAGCATCTGCTTGTATTCCATTACAGTATATGTGAGGGGTGGGTAAGTACTATAATTAAACCCATAAACTTGTTTTATTGACAATTTGAAACTACATTGTAAAGATCGTTATACTTTAGGAACTAACAAAGAATTTAATTAAAGTTATATGTCTATTATTTTATATCGAATACATAGTTTTGTACTGACATTAACACTGTCCTAGTGTTTTATGTCTTTTTATAAATTTTATGTATTATGTCTGGGCATAGCAAGTAGTCCTGTCACTCTAAGCTACTTACTTTATACTTTTGAACATATTCCGCTGAAAATTGTTTATGCAAAAACTCGAAAATATAATATTCTTTATTTATTTTTTTTATCGTATTTAAGTAAATTATTATTAATGACGTAAGCCCTACATACGATTTTTGTAGTCCTATCTATTAACAACGGTTATTGACAAGTCGGTAGCGAAAATCAGAATTGTCCAATTATCATGAATTTTTCTCACATTTGAAAAAAGTTGTACGTGTTAATTTTATTAGACATTATTTTATACGCTTAAAATTAAAAACATATTTTTTTTTTCTTCTTTTTTTTTTTTTTTTTTCATTTTAAGTACTACACACTAATCTGGTTAACGTTCATCACAGGAAATACAAATTTACGAAGAATGATAATTTAAAACTTAATTGTTTTACTAATATTTAAAGTTTGTTGGCCAATTTTGTTTCTTCACAAATACAGTAATTTAGCGTGTTATATATAAACGTCATATATAAAGCGTCAAAATAATACAAATATAGAGTTTTAAGTCCCAAATCAAATTTAAGTATGTTTGTTTTAACAAAACAATTCGTCCTTAAATAAACATGTTAAAATTTAAAGCTAAATATAATTAAAACATCAGTAATTAAATGATGTATACTGTTCCTGGAAAAGCTAAATCTCTTACATTGTTTAAAAACCAATTAAAACAAAACTTTTTGCCTGCAATTAATATTTGGTGTTATAGTGCTTCGGGGTTCAATCAAGACTGGATTATATCCAGTTAGTTATTATGGAAAACAATGAGCACGCTTAAGATGAGGGAGAGAGTGACGTAATTAAAATTTAACAGGCTATGAAGGTAATGGGGGGGGGGGAGAGATTTGATTGCTCATTCTACTGCTTGGAGATAATTACACTCAAACAATCTCTGTTGGAGATTTACTTAGTACTAAGAAACAGATAATGTTCCGGTAGTTATAGAATATTTAAATATATATGTATATGAAGGATTCTTTTCTGTTTTAACATTATTGGAAAATAATTGATTGTTCATTTTATTGAATTAGTTATTAGAAAATTTGTGTTTTAAAATGCTACAGGACTTCTTTTAAATGTAGATCGTCTTGTTATGTAGTGAAAAATCATTTACCATTAAACATATAAAAAAAGGTATAGAAGAATAGGTGATGTTGGGATAGGTTAGGTTATAAAAGGCTTAGAATATTAGGTTAGGTCAGGTTAGAAAATGTCTAGAGGTATAAAGTAGGTTAGGATAACTTAAGTTAAGTTAGAGGCCTAAAATAATAGGAATAAAACTAGTATACAATAGCAAAGTATAGACAAAGGGAAATGATTAAATATGTAATTATGAAACCATAACTCTGCAGAACTATAAATATACTGGGTAACATCAAAAGAAAGGGTATTTGTCAACAACAGGATTGTGTTCTATCCAGTTTTACAAAGTAAACCTGCTTTTGTCCCTTTCAACGGAACTCCATGTCGTGGTCCTTCCCGGAGATTAAACCTATAAAATTATAAGTCTAACTTAAAATGAAGACTTTTATGACTTTTTATTAGTTTTTATGGATGAGAACCATAACGTTCTTATACCTAAACTGATTTGGATCATTGGATTTTTATTATTTCTATACATGACAAATTATTTGTTGCTTAGGGTCCTATATAAATTTATTTACATATGCACATCCTCCATACAGCTGAGTTCATGGTTTTCAATCCAAACACGTTTGACTGTTTGAACTAACTATACCTAAGTGTGTCCTTTTCTTACACAAATATTCAATTTAGAGGTCCCTCCCTTGTTATAACACATTTAGTACAGAATTTTGTAAGCTTCCTGCGTACCATATAATGATTTCGTTTCAACTAGATGTTGTTAACAGAGTTTTGTTTTAAAAGTGGAATTTAGTATATATTACAGACATGTATTTGGTCTTCATGAACTCTATGGATTTGTCATTTTATTTAGACTCTTTTATTTATATTAATAACACCTTTATTAAATTTTAACATTATATATATATATATATCACTAATTACGAATTATAATCTGTTAAGAGAATCTATATAAGAAACATATTATTTGCTCTCTTGAGTATCATGAACTGAACAACTGATTTACGATTCGAAACACTTAAGGATATAATGTATTTATTCTTGATAATAAGAGTCTGGTTAGAAAAATAGTACTTTGGTTGTGTCTTTTTGTCTATAAACCGAAGTTTTAATGGCATGCAACCGTTATTTATGTTCTATGAGACAAGCAAAATGAAATCTACTCTTTACAAAAAAGTTTTAAAACATATTTATCATTACATGTTTCAGACATTTCAGATTAACTTACATAGTCCAAGTGGAGCGTCAAGTTTAATAAATATCTAGTGTTGGAAAGGGGATATTTTTAAGAAGGTAATTAAGGATAATTTACTAAAACTTGTTAATTTTGCCGTAATACTAAATAACCTCAATGTTCCATAATTTTGCGAAATATATTAAAAATATATAGCAATTAATTTAACTACAAGTACGCAACTTTTACAACAGAAATAATATTATAACTTCTCGTTACTATAGTTTATACAGTATAGTATAAAAATAAAATGTGATTTTTTAACGACAGTGTTAAAATATTAAACTAAAATAAATTTTGGAGAGCTTGACTTCTCGTTAGTCGAGCTACAAATTATTATTCATGTATATAAATAATGTGTATTTCTACAAGGTTGTCATAAAATAATGGTGGGGGTTTCATTATTTCATTTTTTTCAGTGCAACGTGAATTTCAACGCGAATACAGAAAAGGTCCACCACATGAAAATAACATATGACGTTGGTACAAATAAATAAAAGATCATAAGTCATTAGAAGTCAATTCTTCGACGAAGCCTAGAGTTAGGTATTCGAAATACAACAATCCACAAAGTCTTACACAAAAGACTGAAATTATCCACTCATATAAAATCCTGCTATTGCAGGAATTTAAACCTGATATGGTTCAAAAAAATTTCGCTGTTGAAATGTTGAATAAGATTGATGAATACCTATAATTTCTTCAGGCGAAGCTACATTCTATAAAAACGGGTTTGTTAACAGACACAATTCACGCATAAGGGGATCCGTAAACCCACATCAAATTTTGAGAAAATACGCGTAAATGTTTGGTGTGGTGTGATTATTGTTTTCCTCAGCTGTTTCAACTCGAAAACGTTCAACAACTTCATTTGCAACAAGATGACGCACCCACGCACTGTAGTGAATTTGTCACAGACACATTGTATGAAAAGTTTGGACATCAATGGATACGCCGGTAAGGACCTATAAACTGGCCTCCAGACTGACTCATTGCGATTTCTTCTTGTGGGAATATTTTTAAAAACATTTTTTAATACTGTTTCAGACAACGATTTAGATAAATAAACAACATCAGCTGTAAGTAATTATATTTTCATTTAAATCATGTTCAAAACATTACCATTATTTTATGATAACCCTGTATTTTACTAGAGTCTCTAAGCGGAAATGATAATGTAATATGTATTGCAGCATTTAACAATGTGTGTGTGAAATATTTTAACTACAAGTAATCAACTTTTACAGCAAACATGATATTATAAATATCTCGTTACTATAGTTTATACAGTACAATATAAAAATAACCTGTGATTTTTATGACATGTACTATTTACAATTTTTTAATATTATTTTATCCATTATTTTGAAGAGCTTGACTTCTCGTTAGTCGAGCTTAAAATTACTATTCATGTATATTATTATTTTACAAGAGTCCTTAAGAGGAATAGAAAGTGTAGGTACCATTGTATTGTAGCATTTAACATTGTGTGTGTGTGTGTGTGTGTGTGTGTGACTGAAGGCCCATCTAGTTATTTACTGTTTTTTTATTCAAATAAACTCAGTAAGGGTTGACATTCTTCCAGAAGATCAGTGGCATGTGTGTGAGCTTGACCTTCAACTTGAGATCAGTTCATCACCAGTACTTGCATGTTTACATACACTAACCTAACTGTTAGTTTGCAATGCTTAGCGTTGCATATAGGCTGATCTCTACTGTTGTAAATTTTCCTTGTTGAAAAGGATGGAAATAGTCCAAGTGGAGTATCAGGTTTAGTAAATATCTAATGTTGGAAAGAATATTTGTAATTAGACAATTATGGTTAATTTAATAAAACTTGTTAATTGTGGCGTACCACTATATAACCTCAATATTCCATAATTTGGGAAATAAAATAATAAGAAATTTAGCTTCAAGTATGCAACTTTTACAGCAAACTTAATAAATATAAACATCTCGTTAATATAGTTTATACAGTACAATATAAAAATCACCTGTGATTTTTATGACATGTCCCATTTACGATTATTATTATTTTATTATTTTTGAAGAGCTTGACTTCTCGGTAGTCGAGCTTAAAATTAATATTCATGTGTATTATTATTTTACAAGAGCCCTTAAGAGGAATAGATAGTGTAATTACTATTGTATTGTAGCATTTAACATTGTGTGTGTCTAGATCTAGATATTTACTGTTTTTTATTCAAATAAACTCATTAGAGCTGAAGTTTTTCCAGAGGATCAGTGGCATGTGTGGGATCTTGACCTTCAACTTGAGATCAGTTCATCACCAATAGTTGCAAGTTTACATATACTAACCTAACTGTCAGTTTGCGATTTTCGTTTGGGTTTACAAATTATAAATATTGTACATGCAACTCTGAGTATCTGTTGAATAAAAATTCAAATATGACGTTCAGTGGTAGAACTGTTGTTGTTTGAATACAGCTGTTTAAAAAAATCATACGTCTAATATAAATGTTGTAATTATTTTATATTTTTCACCTTATTAATTGTGATAATCTATTCACATTCGTTAACAACTATGATCTTAAATAATAAAATATTATTAAATAATTTGATTTGATTAATGTTTCGTATGGTTTGTATTTAAATATTCTGTGCGCTATCGTGGGTTTACAATATACATTCTACTATAACGAAATCAATAAGCTTTCCAGTAATGGTCTAATATTTTAAAAAGAATATAGAAATAGATACATTTGTTGGACACATGGTTAACGTTTGTGATCGCCGACAAAGGTGAAGCGTTAGGTGGATATGTTATAAATCAGTCAGAACACCATTCACAACTTAAAAAAAAAAAAAGCGAAAAACACTTAAATTAGACCCAGAATCATTGTAGGCAATTAAGTCATAAATAACTATAATATTAGAAACTTAAGAACAATCACACACAGAACTCATAAAATGTAACGGGACAGCATTTTTCTAAACGGTCACAATTTTGAAACATTAAAATTTGATTGGCTGACAAAAAGTAGCTGCTTACGTTCATTGGTTAAAGTAAAGAGAGAGGGAATAAATATTTTTTTAGCATCGACAAAGTAAAAATTATAGAGAGAGTCTTGGTGAGAAACTCCCAGCATAGGGGTCGGCGAAGTGAAGCCAAAAGTATTCCTAATGTAGAAATTGGTATTTCCTATAAGTTATAATTCCAGTTTTAGTAATAGTAAAGTAATAATTGTTTTTTAACACGTATGTTTTAACCGTGTTTGTTTTTACAAAGTAAAAGTATTTAACACCTTAGTAATCTTCGTTGCAGTACTAAAGAGGCACATCTACAAAGTGTTGAGTGCATCTTCATGGTAATTTGAAGTGAATCATGTTATTGATAAATCACATAGTACAGTGTAGTGTTTGGTGAACATCAATAACAAGTAATAAAGTGAAAGTTCTTCACTCAACTATCAGCACTGGATTACTTACATAGGAATACAACAAAAGTGGATTTGGTATTGTACTAATTATTATAGACTTTAATTGGAAACTAAATTGTTAAAATTGCAATTCTCTGTATTATTAAAAATTTCACTCACTGTATTAATTGTTCATTAAAGAGCTCCCCCTGAGCAAATAGTGTAAAATAAAAATCAAAAGTAATTGGAAAATAAATTCAAATAAAATTAGACATTTCAGAGCTAATGTTAAAGATTAGATTTGGACTTCATCATTAATAACTTGCCTTATGTGTTGACAATCCAAGGTATGACTAAATAATTCATAATTTTGATTTATATAATATTTCTAAAATTATAATAAAATAATTATCGTTAGATAATTGCGCCCAAGTGTCAGGCATGAACAAGCAGTGAGTGAACTATTGTTAGCATAATTGTAAGTATAAGTATAATAAGGTTATTTACAGGAAGTGTATGTTAAATTTAAGAAGAAGCAAACGCCTCTCTTTTAAGGGTACAAGTATGTTGCAAACAAATCAAGGGTCGGGTCAGAACACACCTGAAGTGTTCGAAGTTAATAACCCATTGGGGGAAAGTTTTGATGTTATTTCGGGGAAAGGATTAACAAGGGTAGATAAAAAAATAACTGAAGTTAATGTGGAGGTGGGATTCCCTCTAGGAATCCCTTCTGGCTGGTCCCGTATAGTAATGATATCGGAATTCGCTAAGTTAGCTGCTCATTACCCTGGAGGATTAGCCTGGTCTGTTGCCTTCAGATCCCGTCCTGGTTCCCTGGTCCAGCTACTGCATTCCCTCGATCCTTCCCTGCGTTTTGTAACTTTTTCTTAGTTCCAAAAAAAAATTGTTTTCTAATATTTACGTCAAAAAAGAATTGATCTACTCAAAAATATCTTGAAGAAGCCCGTTGGAGCTCGAGCGCTTTCGTATAAAATATATGCAATTGCCTCCCCCACTTTCCATGCCTACTTCGATAACAAAATTGTCTATCTTGGTATTTCTTGGTTTCCGGGAGTTTTTTCTGGCTATGTCGATTATAAATAATTTCCTGAATTATTTACTTTCCTTTGTTTGTCTTTTATACTTCCAAAATCCTTAAAACAATAGTTTTATATTTTTATTTTTATCATACGAAATGTCGCTGGTATGGTATCACTGTTCCGCTTCCCGCCAAATCTCCCAAGCAACCAGTTTCTGTGTTTCCCTTCGTAACTTGTAAAGTCGAATATGGCCCATTGTATTGTGGAAATCCCCTATAACTTCCCTCGAGATAGTCATAGGAAGTTTGTGATTACTCACTGTGTTTCACTTATTACAAATAAACGTTCGTTCTGCCTTTAAAAAGTTTAATTTAATCGCAATTTAGCGATGATAGTGTGAATTATCTCACCTATCTTAATAATGTAAAATTTACTTTTTTAATGTAAATTTCTCGTATAACAAATTCTTTTCAACAACTTGACAGCGTTGAATATTTAAAATTTCATTTATTATTGAAATTATGTGGGATGAGTCGTTGACATTTTATTTTAACTTTTAAATTATGAACTTTAGCAAAATTACTTATTCTTGATAAAATCCTTATTTTAATAAATAAAATCGATTATAATTATCAATTTTGACATTTGAGGAATTTTGAGATTTTTGTATAATTTAAACATTAACAACTTTTGATTGGAATGTCTTGCGCAAGCGAGATTAGAAGGAACATAATGTGCACTAAAAGAAAAACATCTTGACACCTCTCCACCCCTCTTGCCGCATGTTTAATTTTTCAGAGAATTTGTAATAATTTATAAGTTAATTATGCAAGGCTAGGACTGGTGGACTTTGGTTGTCCCCAATCGTTCTAGACTTGTACTACTTACTTTGCATACGACTAACCATCCACTAACATTTCCTAATTTTTATAATTTTGTATAGATTTTTACAAAAATGGGAAATTTTTCAATTTTGCAAACGGTAATCTGTTGCAAATATCCTCCTTGCCTTCTCCAAAATTTGTGATAACAAATTTTCTCAAAAACAACACCATCCAGATCTATCCCTTACTTTAAAAACCCTTATCTCAAAATAACTCTTACCTTTGTCACATGACTCCCACTATTCCAGAATTGTCTTATCTGAAATTCCTAAAACATACTCAGTATTCCAATACATTACAAATTTTATGTAAATTTAAACATTTCTAATTATTTATATACAATTCTCTTGTAATTATACTCACATATCCTTTTTCATATGTTTATATGACACTTTTCATACCTGGCCTTTCATAACCGTCTTTTGCACTTGTTTTCACTGTTTACACATCATTTTTATAGGGAAATAGGATATTGCCATTTTATACTTAAAACTAATACAAGGATTTATCTAAGCTGGTTTGAAAATCTACAATACTTATATCCTATAACATTTACCTCATTTCTACGAGACATGTTGGTATAGTCAGAAATCACTCCCCTGAGTAAAAATTAATCAGCTAAAATTTTACGAAAAATACCCTGTAATAACGATTAGCCTGCTTACCGTTTCGGTAAAACATAAATTGACTCCTGGGTCTGACTATCCCTTGATATTCTATGTATATTATACTACCTGTATAATTCTCCGACGATTAGGTAAACATTGTTTACAATTATCTTTAATTCGAGGCGACGACAATTAATTACCTTTTTAACATCAGGCGCTCTTAGCTACCCAATAATCCTGGCTACGCTTTACTAAGGTTAAAATTAGCTGTTTTTCTCAATTTTAATTCATTATATTTGTGATCTTCACAATTTTTTAAATATCCTATATTATTTTTCTTCTTAACTATGCTACCTTTATTCATCTCGAGAAATTAAGTAATTGAATTAGATTTATTAAGCTCCCCTTTTTTTCATTGAAAATCAGTATTTTTATCTATAAAAATATGTCATTTATTTGTTATCGTCAGGGTTCATTCACCCCTGAGGATTGTCTAACAACAATATTGCACTATTTTTCTGACCTTGACTTCTATAAACACAGCTGTTTTGCGAGACCTGAATATGTCTCTCCCTTCCAGCTAATTTCGAAGTATATTACTTTTTGTACACTGGCAGGCGGCTCGGTCTATTTACTCGGCCGGATGAAAGTCCTACGCATATCCTATCCCTTTATTATTGCTACATATTTTTACATTTCACAATTTAATCATTTATTAAATTACAACTTCTATTTTAATTAATATCTTGAGTTTGTTTAATAAAATTAAAATTTTCTCTTCGGAATTAGTTTCCTGATATTTTTGTGAGCGTTTAGAGATCTCACATGAATATATTTATCCCTTGTTTTATGCGACTGGATATGTGCCCTTTATATGACTTTTCTTCTTATTATTAGTGAAAATATTTACATTTAATTCGTTTTACATATATGTTTTAAAATTTATTTATTTCTACATAATATATGGTTTCAAATCTTTAATGTCGTACGTTCCTCAAATTTTACTTTGTAACCGGATATTTAATTTGGTATGTTTTTCTTCCCAATATTTTTTCTACTTTATACGGACCTTCATACAGTAAAAATAATTTCTTGGTTTCCTGTTTTGCCAAATCCGAAGTTCCTTTTGTGGTGACTAAAACTTAGTCCCCGATATTAAAATCTGTGAATCGTATGCCCTCATTTTGTTTACTTGCTCGTTGCGTACTTGCTCTAAGAATTCTGGCATCCGCATTATGTTGTCTTTGGACTGGGTTTTCTGGCTGGTACATCTCCACATCCCTGAGGAAAAAATGTACATTTCCCTGACACTTCCATATTGTGTTGTCCCTCGTTAGATATCGTTACCAGAATCTCACCTCCAGGAGGTACATTTTTATAATTTTTTTAATCTTTAATTTTTGCAATATCTTTTTTATTCTTCGCTTATATTGAATTGCTTGCGAATGTTTTACCTTTATTTACCCCTTCGTTTACTCTTTCCTTAACAAAAATTAATTTTAAATTTTTATTTTTATGGTTAAATGTTACATATCCTTCATCCTTGTAAATCCTCGAATTTAACTCATAAAGTATATCACAACCAAAAATGACCTTTGTATTAAGCCCTGGGACAACAAGAATCTTTATATCAAATAGCTGATCGTTCAACTTGACGCTTAATATCACTTGTTTGGTTATACGCGTAGTTTTCCCCTTAATTTCTGAAGTTAATTCTACTCCACAAGCGGGTAATTCTAAAATTTCATAACCTTACATTTTTAATTCTTTATTAAAATTAGCATTTATGGATGAAATTTCGGCTCCACTATCTATTTCAATAATTACTTCCCGGTGACCTATTTCACTAATTATATTTGAAACTTCATCCACATTATTATTTTCAGGCAATTCTATTTCCTGTTGGTTTAACAAATCTTGTCTTATATTTCAATGCAGGCTATTAATATTTTTAGTTTTGTTTTGAACACATTATATTATTATTATAATATAATACAAATTATATTAATTTTCTCAAATAATTTTTTTTTCCGGCGTGATTTTTGCTAATTTTTCTTTTGATTCAATTTAAAAATTTTCCCTTTTATTTATATTTTTATTATTTAATTTCATTAATTCCTTGTAAACATATATTGGTTCCGCGGCTTCGTCGTTCCGATTTCTATTTCCTGGTCCTATTCCCGAAGCCTCGTTCCTTAGTTTTCCGGCTTAGGTTGTCTGGAATTCGAACTGGAAGGACTGGATTGTTGAGGTTTAGAGGGTGGGGTTTTATTTTGGGTGGTCCCATGGGATCTTAGGTAATGGATCGGTTTATTATTGGTTCCTTGGGTTTGCCGGTTCTGTTGGTATGGTGGTCTCCGCTGTTCCGGTTGTCTTGGAAACTCTTGTGGCCGACGTTCCGCTTGTCGGTAAAATAGTTGATCGGCCTTGGCCGTCCATTGCATCTACGTTGCACAAAAATACGATGGCTGCTTCTACCGTCACTCTGGGCCTTCCCATGCTTGCAATTTGGATCTCCTTTCGGAAATGTTGGAATGCTTTGTGGAGCAGATATTCCTTTGCGATTTTCGGATTTAAATCCCCCGCCTTGTTTATTAATTTGCAAAAATAATCAGTCCTACTGATTCCTAAATTTTCCGAATATCTCCCCGCTTCAATTTCATTCCTTATTTCCGACTGGATCTGTAATGACCAATAATGTTCCGTAAATTTTTTCTTAAAAATGTCGTAACCGTCTTTTATTTCCTTCACTACATCCCACCATTCTTTTGCATGACCATTTAAGTGTTTTTCGGCTAAACATAACCGTTCCCCATCTTTTAAAAATGGATTAACCACATCCATAATTTTCTTGATTTCCCTTAGAAAAAACTATAGGTTTTTCCCTGGAATTTCCCCAAAACTCTATTTTCTTCACCTAACCTTCTCGTCTTGTATAAACATAACGCGTACTAGGCCCTGAAGTGTTCATTACGTCTCCCATTTTTCGTTCAACTATACCTACGCGTTTTTCCACCACTAGTTTTTCGAAAATGCATCTTTTTTTTCTAAATTAACTACCGCCGTCTGTACTGTTTTTACCTCTCTCGCTAAAATTTCATGTTTTCAAGGCACTCTTTATTAACATTTACTAAGGCTGTGGCAACCGATTGTATTTTATTTTCCACGCTAGCTAAAAATTCCGCTCTTTCATTTTTCTCATCCTCCTTTTCCTTCATTCTTAATGAAGTTCTGCACCTTCTTTTCGCGGTCACGAATTTCTCTCTCCTCTTGCCTGTATTTAACCCATTTTTCTTGCTCGTCTTTCTCCTCCCGTTCAGGAATTTCTATCTCTTCCCGTTTTTTAGCATCTTTCAGCCGTCTCCTTTCTTCTTTTCTTTCCATCTCCTCTTCTTTTTCGCGTTGTTTTTCCGGTAATTGTTCTTCTTTTTCACGTTATTTTCCCCCATTTTCTTTTTTTATCTTTTTCTTCTAACATAACTTTGGCAATGTCTCTTTCCGCCATTTTGAATTTAGTTTAATTTATAAAAGTTTTCTAATTATATTCAATTCTATTTTTATTTATTTATTTCGTACGACGGTGTTTTTAATTTTATGTAAATTTATTATTTTTTATTTACGCTTAAGCAGGATAAAAGTTTAGAATTTATTCCCCTTTAAACCGTAACTTTCTATCCCCTTTAAAACCACTTTTAAACGCGTATTATTAACCCTAACAGTTTATCACTTTCCCATATCTAAATGTTATGCGTTCCGACTATACAGGTTTGAATGGTAAATATAAGGTTCTTAGATTCTAACAAACTTATATCTAACATAGACCAAGTAAAGTGTAGTGATTACAATAAGCCCCACTTTGGGCGCCAACTTTGCACCGTGCCATTCCTTTACTGGGAGTTTATGCGCCGATTTATGCAAAGTAGAAATCGACCAAGCCACTGGAAGTTTAGGCTTTTTATGCAATTGAGCCTGGCTTTTAAAAAATGAAGCAACCTTTTTTATTTACCCAGTACCTAACGAGATATACACCAAATCCTAAGGCTACACTGGGTAATCGGAGGGCTCGGAACCGTTCGGGTTTATTGGGCTCCTTAATTTTTATTCGACGAAGAAATTAAGGAGCCACCGACACGGAACTGCAATCAGCTGATCGAAGAAATCACCTACACTAATAATTTTCTAAACACCAAACGTTTGTCCTGTCCATATTTCAGTATTTTTCTAAATTATATTAAAATCTATTATGATTGGTTAATTAACCATCTCTGGAACTAGCGACAATTTTAGAGAGCGGGGGGGGGGGGTCGTTGTAGTTAGATCCTTAACCAAAATTAAATACAGTTGATTAATACCACGTATTTTTTGAGACCTAGTTAGTGGAATGCGTTATATTCTTGATTTGCTGTGTAACAACACTGTTATTTATTAATGTATAGACCTATTAATATATATTAGTAATTAATTATAATTATTATATAGTGGTAGTTAATTAGTTATAATGTCATCAAAGCTGGCTTTGGATTCAGACTTCATGCGACTTTGGATCTAGACCAACATTGCCCAGATATGATTGATTACCATCCAAATTTACTTACCGAATTTAGGCTTATGGTTTTAAGTATGGGGTAAGTTTGGTAATCGCATTCAATTCCGATATCTTTAACTGATCTTCCCATTTCATGTCCTTAGGAAACACAAAAAAATTGTAACATTTTGTCTTTGATGTAAACATGATAGCAATTTAAATAGATACATGAAAATTAGTATAGGAGCTATAGTGTATTCAAATAGAACTTTATAAAATTTAAAAAATACAAATGCCAAAATGGCGGCCATTTTAAACAGTTTTTTGTCGTATGTCCTGTGTCATTCAACCTACAACATATTAAATTCGACGAAAACGTGTGGATTTGAAATATATATATGTAATGGTACCAACTTTATCTTTCTATAAATAGCGAAGTTATTGTTACACATTTAATTTAAATCCTGATCTTCCAAGACAATGTGATATTTGTGTAGTTACGAGATCCGATAGAACGAATCCTGAATGTGAGTGGAAGCTCCTGTACATAATATGTACAGCCTCAAAGGTCTAGTTAAAGTCAAGAAAGTAGTGATATACCCTACACAAATGCGAAGTTCAATAAACTCACCTTCCTGTATAAGACCTCTAGATCTATCAGTACAATTTAACATTTCCTACAAGGCCCAAAGAACAAATATTTAGAGCATCCGCTTGTATTCCATTATATGTGAGGGGTGGGTAAGTACTATAATTAAACCCATAAACTTGTTCTATTGAAAATTTGAAACTATATTGTAAAGATCGTTATACTTTTGGAACTAACAAAGAATTTAATTAAAGTTATATGTCTATTATTTTATATCGCATACATAGTTTAGTACTGTTATTAAAACTGTCCTAGTGTTTTATGTTTTTTTATAAATTTTATGTATTATGTCTGGGCATAGCAAGTAGTCCTGTCACTCTGAGCTACTTACTTTATACTGTTGAACATAATCTGAATAAAATTGTTTATTCAAAAACTCGAAAATGTAATACACTTACCGTATTTATGTAAATCAATATTAACGATTTTTGAAGTCCTATCTATTAACAATGGTTATGACAAGTAGGTAGCGAAAATCAGATTTGCCCAATAATTATCATTAATTTTTCTCACATTTGAAATAAGTTGTACGTGTTTATTTTATTAGACATTATTTTATACGCTTAAAATTAAAAACTTTTTATTTATTTTTTATTTTATTTTAAGTACTACACACTAATCTGGATTAACGTTAATCACAGGAAATACAAATTTACGAAGGATGATAATTTAAAACTTAATTGTTTTACTAATATTTAAAGTTTATTGGCCCATTTTGTTTCATCACAAATACAGTAATTTAGCGTATCATATATATACGCTAAATATATATATATGTATATGTATATGTATATGTATATGTATATGTATATGTATGTATATATATGTATATGTATATATGTAATATATATATTATATATATATATATATATATATATATATATATATATATATAAACGTCATATATAAAGCGTCAAATTACACAAATATAGAATTTTAAGTCGCAAATTAAATTTATGTTTGTTTTAACAAAACAATTCGTTCTTAAATAAACATGTTAAAATTTAATGCTAAATATAATTAAAACATCAGTAATTAAATAATGTATACTGTTCCTGGAAAAGCTTAATCTCTTACATTGTTTAAAAACCAATTAAAACAAAACTTCTAAACAGTTTTTGCCTGCAATTAATATTTGGTGTTATAGTGCTTCGGGGTTCAATCAAGACTGGATTATATCCAGTTAGTTATTATGGAAAACAATGAGCACGCTTAAGATGAGGGAGAGAGTGACGTAATTAAAATTTAACAGGCTATGAAGGTAATGGGGGGGGAGATTTGATTGCTCATTCTACTGCTTGGAGATAATTACACTCAAACAATTTATTGTAAAGATTTACTTAGTACTAAGAAACAGGTAATATTCCGGTAGTTATAGAATATTTAAATATATATGTATATGAAAGATTCGTTTCTGTTTTAACATTATTGGAAAATAATTTATCGTTCATATTATTGAATTAGTTATTAGAAAATTTGTCTTCGTTTGTGTTTTAAAATGATACAGGACTTCTTTTAAATCTAGATCGTCTTGTTATGCAGTGAAAAATCATTTAACATTAAACATATAAAAAAGAAGGTATAGAAGAATAGGTGATGTTGGGATAGGTTAGGTTATAAAAGGCTTAGAATATTAGGTTAGGTCAGGTTAGAAAAAGTCTAGAGGTATAGAGTAGGTTAGGTTAGTTAGAGTATAGTTGAGCGCCTGCAAATAACGTGCGGTTACATCAACACACTGGTGCATACCGTCCTGGCGGCTGAGGGGACTTCTTTACTCTCGCGGACAGTAAAACTAGTATACATTAGCAAAGTAAAGACAAAGTGAAATGATTACATATGTAATTATGAAACCATAATTCTGCAGAACTATAAATATACTGTGTAACATCAAAGGAAAGGGTATCTGTCAACAACAGGATTGTGTTCTATCCAGTTTTACAAAGTAAACATGCTTTTGTCCCTTTCAAAGGAAGTCCATGTCGTGGTCCTTCCCGGAGATTAAACCTATAAAACTATAAGTCTAACTTAAAATGAAGACTTTTATTACTTTTTTAGTTTTTATGGATGAGAACCATAACGTTCTTATACCTAAACTGATTTGGACCATTGGATTTTTATTATTTCTATACATGACAAATTATTTGTTGATTATATAAATTTATTTACATATGCGCATCCTCCATACAGCTGAGTTCATGATTTTCGAACCAAACACGTTTGACTGTTTGAATTAACTATACCTAAGTGTATCTTTTTCTTACACAAATATTTAATTTAGATATAACACATATCCCTTGTTATAACACATTTAGTACAGAGTTTTGTAAGCTTCCTGCGTACCATAATATGATTTCGTTTCAACTAGATGTTGTTAACAGAGTTTTGTTTTAAAAGTGGAATTTAGTATATATTACAGACATGTATTTGGTCTTCATGAACTCTATGGATTTGTCATTTTATTTAGACTCTTTTATTTATATTAATAACACCTTTATTACATTTTAACATTATATATATATATATATATATCACTAATTACGAATTATAATCTGTTAAGAGAATCTATATAAGAAACATATTTGATCTCTTCAGTATCAGGAACTGAACAACTGATTTACGATACGAAACACTTAAGGATAATGTATTTATTCTTGACAATAAAAGACTGGTTAGAAGAATAGGACTTTGGTTGTGTCTTTTTGTCTATAGACGGAAGTTTTAATGACATGCAACCGTTATTTATGTTCTATGAAACAAACAAAATGAAATCTACTCTTTACAAAATAGTTTTAAAACATATTTATCATTACATGTTTCAGACATTTCAGATTAACTTACATAGTCCAAGTGGAGCGTCAAGTTTAGTAAATATCTATTGTTGGAAAGGGGATATTTGTAAGAAGGTAATTAAATACAATTTACTAAAACTTGTTAATTTTGCCGTAATACTAAATAACCTCAATGTTCCATAATTTTGCGAAATATATTTAAAATATATAGTAATTAATTTAACTACAAGTAGGCAACTTTTGCAGCAGATATAATATTATAACTTCTCGTTACTATAGTTTATACAGTATAGTATAAAAATAAAATGTGATTTTTTAAAGACAGTGCTACAATATAAATCTAAATAATTTTTGGAGAGCTTGACTTCTCGTTAGTCGAGCTACAAATTATTATTCATGTATATAGATTATGTGTATTTCTACAAGGTTGTCATAAAAGAATGATGCGGTTTCATTAATTCATACGAAGACAGTAGGGAAATTTTGTGGTATAGTATTGGTTTCGTAATAGCCTATGGCCCAAACGTTTGTTTATCAACAATTATAATCTCAAAATTGGATCATGCATTGTTGTGGTAATTGTGTTTTGTGTGGAGTTTGTTGTTATGTTCTCTAATAAAGAAGAATCCATGCGTTTTGTTGATTGCTGAATTTCAGAGCAACGTGGATTTCAACGCGAATACAGAAATGGTCCATCACATGAAAACAACATACGATTTTGGTTCAAATAATTAAAAGAAACTGGATCAGTTCAAAAGCAGAAATCTTCTGGCACGCCAATCGTATCAGACGAAAAATTTGAAATTATTAGACAATCAGAAGTCATAAGTCATTAGAAGTCTATACTTCGACGAAGCTTAGATTTAGGTATTCCAAATACAACAATCCACAAAGTCTTACACAAAAGACTGAAATTACACTCATATAAAATCCAGCTATTGCAGAAATTAAAACCTAATATGGTTTAAAACATTTAAATATCGTTGTTGTAATGATGAACAAAAATGATGAATACCAATAATTTTTAGATGATACAATTTCTTCAGACAAAGCTACATTCCATAACAATGGGTTTGTTAACAGACACATGCATAAGGGGATCTGAAAACACATCAAATTTGGAGAAAATACGTGACTCACCCAAAGTAAATGTTTGTTGTGGTGAGATTATTGTTTTCCTCAGCTGTTTCAACTCGAAAACGTTCAACAACTTCATTTGCAACAAGATGACGCACCCACGCACTGTAGTGAATTTGTCACAGACATATAGTATGAAAAGTTTGGACATCGATTTAAATCATGTTCAAAACATGACCATTATTTTATGATAACCCTGTATTTTACTAGAGTCTTTAAGCGGAAATGATATTGTAAATTGTATTGCAGCATTTAACAATGTGTGTGTTAAATATTTTAACAAGTAATCAACTTTTACAGCAAACATGATATTATAAATATCTCGTTACTATAGTTTATACAGTACAATATAAAAATAACCTGTGATTTTTATGACATGTACCATTTACAATTTTTTAATTTTATTTGATCCATTATTTTTGAAGAGCTTGACTTCTCGTTATTCGAGCTTAAAATTAATATTCATGTGTATTACTATTTTACAAGACCTAACTGTCAGTTTGCAATGCTTAGCGTTGCATTAGAGCTGATCTCTACTGTTGTAAATTTTCCTTGTTGAAAAGGATAGAAATAGTCCAAGAGGAGAATCAGGTTGAGTAAATATCTAATGTTGGAAAGATTTTTTGTAATAAGATAATTATGGTTAATTTAATAAAACCTGTTAATTGTGGCGTAAAAACCTCAATGTTCCATAATTTGGGAAATATATTAAAATAAAATAATAATAAATTTAACTACAAATATGCAACTTTTACAGCAAACATAATAAATGTAAACATCTCGTTAATATAGTTTATACAGTACAATATTAGAATAACCTGTGATTTTTATGACATGTCCCATTTATGATTATTATTATTTTATTATTTTTGAAGAGCTTGACTTCTCGGTAGTCGAGCTTAAAATTAATATTCATGTGTACTACTATTTTACAAGAGTCCTTAAGAGGAATAGAAAGTGTAATTACTATTGTATTGTAGCATTTAACATTGTGTGTGTGAAGGCCCATCTAGTTATTTACTGTTTTTTATTCAAATAAACTCAGTAAAGGCTGACGTTCATACAGAGGATCAGTGGCATGTGTGGGATCTTGACCTTCAACTTGAGATCAGTTCATCACCAATAGTTGCAACACTATTTACATATACTAACCTAACCTAACTGTCAGTTTGCGATTTTCATTTGGGTTTATAAATTATAAATATTGTACATGCAACTCTGAGTATCTGTTAAATAAAAATTCAAATATGATCTTCAGTGGTGGAACTGTTGTTATGTTTGAATACAGCTGTTTAGAAAAATCATACGTCTAATATAAATGTTGTAATTATTTTATATTTTTCACCTTATTAATTGTGATAATCTATTCACATTCGTTAACAACTATGATCCTAAATTATAAAATATTAATAAACAATTTGATTTGATTAATGTTTCATATGGTTTGTATTTAAATATTCTGTGTGAATCGTGTGTTTACAATATAAATTGGATATATTTATGTACATTTCTATTTTATTATCCGTTTATGTTGACTTGATATTGGTAAAAATTGTTCTCACTAACGCAAGGAGACTTTTTCCTGTTTAAAAAAAATTATCGTTAATTGAACTTCGAAAATTTGGTTTATTCTAAAATTATGAACCTCAGTACGCTGTAAGTCTAATGTAGCTACAAGTATGTCAATAATTTGTGTATGAATTATATTGTCAGTTTCCAACCTTTATCGTTTATTTAAAACATATCGTCTAAAATATATTGTTGGCAATTTTGAGTTATAGTTTTAGTGTTTCAGTTTACTGATTTACATATGAGCAATTAATTTAGAGAATATATTTTAATAAATTAATATACCCAAAGAGTCATATATTGGGGTGTATGGGTTCTACTTCTAGATATTTAAAAAAATGTTGTTTTGTGCTGGGAAGCGACTAAGATAGCTCAGTTGGTAGAGCATTGGCGCGTAAAACCAAAGGTCCTGGGTTCGATTCCCAGTCTAGGTCGTATATTTTTCACTTGAAATGTTATTGTATTTTCAATACCTGCTAAGTAAAAAATCGTATAAGCGGACAAAATTATATAATTAATTAATTTTAACTATTTAATATTTACTTTGTGAAGTCTACAAACGTCTTAGTCATACAAAATTAATGCTTTTACATCTGCGTAGATAAGCTTTTTATGAATTATTTGTGTACAAAAAATTTAAAGATTTAAAACAAATACATTAAAAAGAAGTTTAGATTTACATTTATGCATTATTTATTTATATCTCTATAACTGAATGTGACATATAGTGACATGTTACTATCGATAAAACTAGAGAGAAACTTTTGATAAAGTACGATCAAAATAAATAGTGATAATTATGTACTTCCATGGGTAGATCATAATAGTTAATACTAAATAACATTATGTAAGACACATTTAATTATTTAGCTCGTAATTTATTTCTCTACGAGTCATGTTTTTTTCAAGTGAACAGTAGTGTGGTATTGTTTACTCTTAATTCTTGGTCTATGAATATTATTGCTTATAACGTTGTGCACTAGGCAGTGGCCACATTGAATTTATAAGAAACATTTATTGAGTATTCTGAAACATTCAATAGTAACGAGGTCAATTGTACACTAAACCCCTAGACAAGTTTCAACGGTCATTCATCTTCTACAAAAAAGGTGAAATTACATAACGTAATTAAAAATCTAAATTATTATTACGTTTGGAAGCAAATGTTTTTAACGAAAATTTCTTAAAGGTTTAAACGTTAAATTCTCGCGGTAAAAACAGATTCATTACGTAAATTTTACGTAGATATTTAGAAATTAGGTGTAAATAAAGACAGATATTTAAAAACAAATACAATCAATCGACTCCATCTCAAGGCCACTTCAAAATAATTTAAAATAAATAACATTAGAAAAAATATTTGTAATAAGGTTTTGGTAGTATAAAAAGTAGTTCAGTAGTATATTACGTTTCCCACTTAGATTGCGTTCACAAGAACAAATAATTCATTTGAATGCACTAAAACATACACTTTTATTGTAACAAGGTTTACTGTCGACTGAACCACGAGTTAAGTTTCAGCTGTGGGATATCTTAGGAATAACGAAAATTTTAGCATTAGCTAACCTCCTTAACTCTGTTTTTTAGTGGATAATTTGTGGTTAACACATCGTAAATTCCCATCTCTGTTGTTCAAGATTTCTCAACCAGAGTTCACTACAAATTGTAATTTCCAAATTTTCCCACGAAGCTGGATAACTAGCCCCATGGGGATTGAACCCGAAACCTCTCTCGTGAACCGACAACGTTAACCACTCTACCAACTTAACCATATATATTATCCCCACGTTTGCAAAAGAGGTCAGTTATTATGTTTTTAATAACACCATAAAAAATTCTAATCACGTAAATTTCTCTTCGATTTCTATAAATATTTTATAAACGAAGACAGATATTAAAGAATACAATCAATTGATTAGTCATAATGCCGAAACGTGTTTAGGATACAGGAAATGTAAGATTATTGACGTATAAATTAGTATATTTATATATTGATTGCTTATATGTATACGTAAGAAGGAAATGTGATGAAAGTAGAATCCCTTTAGATTCGTTACTGATCCTGTTGGAAAATCAGGCACTGAGTTCTAGATCATTGAACTTGAAAACATTGAAACCTACAAAATTCAATAACGGAATTTGAACCTTTGTGCAGTATACAAAGGAGAATTATATTAACTTTCTTTGTCGTCATTATTTAATGTGTGGAAACAACTATACAGTTGGCTAAACGAGAAACCAATGAGGTAGAATATTACCTTAATTACAGGATATCAAATAATATCTTTAATATAATGCCATGAGAAATTGAAAGTTATTGCATTTAGTGAAGTTTTTATTTTGTTAATTATTGTATAACTAATTCAATCACTTAAATTTGTAACCTATATCAATATTTAAATACACAAGTTGGAACATTTGGTATTCTGTTACTCTTCTCAGTAATAATTTGGTTTAATAGTGACCGCACCACGTCACTAAAGGAGACACACGAATTCAGTGTTGTACGTATAACTCAATTAAAACGAATATATATATATATATATATATATATATATATATATATATATATATATATCGAACATGGAAATAATGAACAAAAAAATGTTCATTTAAATAGAGCAGTTTCTATAGACACCGTACAGCTAAATTCTTTGTCAGAAAACCACAAATATTTGTGAAAAGTCTTAGATATTTGAACAATCAGAATTTATTTAAAAAATACAAATTTGTAAAAAGCCATATGTCTATTGAGGCTCTTCCGATATATAAACTTATGTAATTTAGTAAGTAGATAATTTATCTTAGGAGATTTGTGGGTCAACTTACGCTGCATAGGTAATACCTAGAATACGTAATAGACTCAAATATATAAATTTTACACAGTAAATCAATAACCACTTTGACAAAACCGGCAAGTTTCATACCACATTTACGTGTTTATTGCACACATCAGACTGACACTATGTTTGAATGCAAAACATTTACATTTAGTTAAATAAAATTTTGACTTATGACTAATAACAATTTTGAAAAATTGAAGGTTAAGCGAATATTTAATTTTTAAAGAATTCATATATAATTTGTTTAAGTTTGGTAATTTAACTTTTAATGTTTTATTATAGGACTAAGTATAATCCATAATAATTTACGTCGTGGTTAACCATTTTACTTTAAAAACATATTTTTCGACACATAAAAGGTAGTTCATTAGGTCGGGTAACCTATAACCATTTTTAACGGTTTTTTAATGGAATGTGCTTAATAAGGGTTTTTGAAATATTATAGTAGTATAATGTAAAAAAAAGGAAAAATAATGTAAAAAGACATCATTTTATTATTATACATTTTTTCGGACATTTGCCATCATTTGTGTGTTAAAAATTCAAAACACGAAGTTTCGGGAATAAGAATCAATTCCCGTTATCAAGTGACTAAAAACTAAAGAAACATGAACTAGAAATTAAGTCTATGTGAGAAGTAAAATTAAATAAGAATTCCACCAACTTTCAGAGCTGAAACTGAGAAGTCAAAAAACACAATCACGGTAAACACACAACTAACGGCAAGTACGTTTTGTTGTATCAAAGGTACAGCAACAAAGTGACGTGGTCCAGAAGGCGTGACAAACTGTTAGGGGAGTGGCCTATTATTAGTTGTAGTAAGATTCCTAGCACGAGAACGGGTTACAACCCCTTGTGGCGATTTAACTGTTAAAATTTCAGCTTGTTTATTAGTAATAGGGATATTATAATCAAATTTTAGTTCTTTTTTTAATAATGGGAGCCATAATGGCCTTACTGCTATACTTGATTGGCTGATAGGATTGTCCGTTAGTTTTATATACGAGGCTTCAATTATAGGTTTGTATAGGTTACTTTCCCGGTGTATGATTTTTGCCTCTCCCCATTTAAGTTTGTGATTTTCGGACCATATATGTTCTGCAATTTTCGATTTATCCACTAGACCTAACCGCTCATTGTTTTTATGTTCGTTTATTCTAATGTTTAATGGTCTTTTTGTCTCGCCAATATATTGTCTATCACACTCACATTTGATACTGTAAATACAGTTTTTAGTAACCTGCGTGCCATTTTTATGTTTAGTTTGGACGAGATGTTGCCTAATGGTGTTTAGTGTTTTAAAAGCGGTACAGATTTTATATTTTCTGACTACGCGTCTAACTTTTTCCGATAATCCCGGCACATAAGGGATTGTCATGTACACTAGTGGTTTATTTTCATCTTTAGACTCATTATTTATATTATTTTTCGCTCTTTTACATTTGGAAATAATGGATAGAGGATATCCGTTAGAACTTAAAATCCTGCTCGATACGTGTTAGTTCCAAGTTTAGACTGTTTTTATCAGAACAAATATTATAAGCTCTGTCAAGTAAGGAATGAACAATTCCTTCTTTGGCGGACTTAGGATGGTTAGAATTGTAATTTAAATAACGACTGGTGTGTGTCTTTTTTTTTCTATAAACTGAAGTTTTTTGGATCCCCCTATCTCTGTCAACACACACATCTAGACAATGTAGTTTATTATTTACTTCATTTTCCATGGTTAAGGATATGGAATCAGGAGCGTTGTTCATTAGAGCAAAAAAATATTCTAATTTATTACCACCATGATGAGGCCATATAACAAATGTATCGTCTACATATTATCTGAGCCATATTTTCGGTTTATATTTCCAAATGCCCGAAAAATGTATAATAATAAAATTGAACTGATTAACAAACAACTTCAAACAGAGAGTAAATAGACATATTGCAAAACAAAGCAGATTAAAGATTTTCAATTATATAACAGGTATTCATAACTGGATAAAGTTGAGCTACTCGTATGCACACAGTTATAACTTTCAATAAATATAAATTTTAATTCCAAATAATAAATAAGTGTGTGGTAGTAAAAATTAAGCCTATACATTTGTTTTCCCCTAATGTAATTGGAGTTTGTAGTCTGATTGATAAACTCATTAATTTAACGAGACACATTTTATAACAATTAGTAAACTCTTCAAGGACAAGCAGGTAGGCGTAGAACATTCTCACCACAGCTCTAATGGAAACAAAGTTTTCAATTGAAATCCCAAAGTAGAATATGTTTGTTTTGGGCTTACGCAGAAGTCTACATCTTCTATTGATTAGAGCTTATATCATATATTTGCAACAACCATTGCTTCTCTCACATATATTGCATACTTCGTAATACATTTGAATATAACAAATATTTTTCATTGCAATATAGCATATTTTGAATGTAAAATAAATAGTTCTCAAAGTGAACATCTTAGGAATAGTTATTTTAATATGAGTTTAACCTTTTTACATGACTAAAATGTTATTGAAACGATTCATCAGATTAAATTTTATTTAAGACTTTAATAAATGTATATAGTAAGAATTTAGTTTTAGATATTTACTCATGATAAAAACCTTTTTAAAATCGTATCCTGCATTTTGAATCCTTGTTCTGTTCTTAGTCTCACTTTCACATTGTTACACAATACCCTTGTTACGTAATAGTCTTTAAAATGAACTTTGCATTTGTAAATGTATAGAAATATAAATGTATCTTTATAATGATTTCCAAATAGTACCAACGACAATTTTCAAATTCTAAATTGGGATACATCCCACAACCACTTTCACTTATACCTGTACACATTTTGGGCACTCTATTTCCATCTCTGTCTACAGTCTGATGTATTGTCTGTTGCCTCAGCCTTATCTCACGGGCTTAATTAAGTTCCAGCTACCTCAGATTCATTTACTTTCTACCTGAAATACTTTTATGTTTCTCTTTTTAAATATTTTATATCATGTAGAGTATCAAGTGCGGTCGGTGTGAAGTGATTGCAAGAAGAAGTACTGGCCAGTTACTGCACATCAGAAGTGGAACCGTTCGTTGGCACAATATAACTACAACCTCAAGTAAGGTAAACTCAATGACTCTGGTCCACCGGTACTCAAAACTATTAAGTAATAAATTCATACGTAACAATCGAGCAACAACATACATAAAAATTCAGCAATTATCGAACACCCCTATTAGGTTATAGTTAGAATCTCTTTGTATATATAATTGATTTTAAATAAGCATTAGTTAGAAATGTTATATATGTAGTTACAATTAAATATTTTCCATTTTCATAAAGTTTCTTTAGTTAAAAATAAAAATTGTCTAATTTCATATTTTTTGTAAAACAGAATACACGTGGAATATAATTAACTTCCATACTACCAAATATTTATGGAATAAATTGGACGCAAGTACTTATTATACCCACACCATAAGACTCACATATATACTGTTTAACTTTTTCACAGATATATTTATTTTTCAGTTTGGCTAAATACAAAAATAAAATTATTAATTTTACATTTGTTGGATTCTTCTTTCTTTTCGAGTATAATACGGAAATAGTTAATTATAAATACCTTTAAAATCAAATATTCTTTATTAATCTCTTAGATTTTCTCGATAAAATTTAAATGAAATTGTTTACTTAAAACCAAATAATTCAAGTATTGGAGATGTTTCCAAATCATAACTTAGTGTAAAATGTGTTGAAACATGAGTAATATTGTCACTGTGTAGCCATATATAAAAGAAAAAAACAAACACAATATTTAGTAAATTCTACAATTTTATTATTGAGTAATATAATTTTATTAAGTAACTCAATAAAATTGTAGAATTTACTAAATATTGTGTTTGTTTTTCATTAAAATTTAGTTCCACCAAGTACCTTCGGTCAATAGTGTAAATCGTATATATATATAAAAGATATTATACTTTGTTTTCAAGTAAGAAACCATGCAAACTTTTTCATCCTTTGCATCTATATGTTGTTTGAACACTGAACTCCCTAAGATTCTGAAGTATCAATTAAAATGAAAATTATCATACAATTACTTCATAAAACTTTCCTTACTATTAATTTTAATATATTTAACTCCAGGTTTGGGGTGGTACTTCAATACTTACGTATTTTCACTTAATTAATAAGGAAGTCAATAACTTGAGGGAATAGTTTTAATTAAAATGTAGCATGCTCTGGAGGTAATTGGTTGAGGAGAGAATTGATTCTTCAGCTAATTACGCTTCCGTAACTTTACAAGTTGACGCACAAATTGTACAGTAATGAGTATCGTTAAAGTTTTAGAAGTAGAATTATTTTGTAGCTTAAAATAATTTATACATGTAACTAATATTTATCCATTTATGTCTTATATGAACGTTTATAAAATACAAATGAATATAATGAAATGTACGCTTTCACCACAGCTGATTTCATTAAGGTGTCAGCAGTACGGTTTCCATTAATGATTACATTTTGAACTTTATATTTCTATAACAGTTCATCGACTACATTATTACTAAGAAAATAGAAACTGCATGAAGGTTATATTTTTACCATCAAGATAACTTATACATTTACAAGGTTAACAAGTACAAATTAATATGTTTATCAATAACCCAAATTCTTCAGACTTTGATAAGTTAGAAAAGTATTTTGTATATAAATATTCAAGTAATAAAGAAATTTAAAAATTAATTCTTCTGGATTCAAAATGAGCATTAAAAGTCCATAATATGCTAATTCTAAGCTTAATATACATATAATGAAAAATTTACAGAAAAATGTTTAAAATTGGGCCAATTAGTGTACAAAATAAACATCAAAATCATAAATCATTAAAATTATTTTTATCCGTTCATGTTGTGAGTTTGTCAAACGACTATTATAATTTCGACTATTATCCACGTTAGCTAAAATGGTCTATAATGGTCCAAGATATATCTAATATCTGGTAGAACACTAAGATATTAACTTTGAAAATATGCTTTAGTCGTAATATAATGATGGCTGTAAGAGAAGTTGTCACGATTCTAATTTAGGTAATTTTACAACGACAAAAGTTTAAAAAAATGTTCAAACTTGCTAGAATTTTGTCATTAGTGAAAGTGAAATCTGTTAATGTGTCGCCATGTTGTTTGAAATACTATAACTTTTGAATATAACTTTAATATTATTATTTTAATAGGTTATAGTCTGAATTGAGACGTGTTGTAGAAAATATAACAGAAACTATAAGGATTATTGTTATTTGATGACAGCTTAAATTTTAATTTATCTGTTATAATATAGGTTATTATTTCATAATTAATTAGAATTTTATGTCTATGAAAATCTCTGAATGTGAACTTAATAATCCCAAAAAAATACAAATAGAAAGCTATAAAGGATGAAGACTAAAATAATAATAATAATAATAAAAAAAATTAATGGGCGTTATTATGTTAGTTACCCACGCTTAGCAATGCAAACTTACACTTTTTTTATGGACGTTCGAAATTGTAAAATGGTTACTCTCTGAATGGCGACTTTAACTTCGTTTTTCATTTTAATTTTCTTATTTATTCAATATGTTTGTATAAACTCATTCATTTCGATTATATAAACTTAAGGGTAGAAAAATTTGGTAGCCAAATTGTATTCTTATATTAATATTGAATATTGGTTGTTTTGATATATTTGTTATAAAACGACCAATGGACGAAATAAATAATCTAATAACTGTGATGGACAAAGTTCGAAGTACATAACTATGATATCCAGCTTTACATTTTATAAGAAATAGTAAAATAATATAATAATATGTATAGTAACAAGCATATATAAATATGTTTGTCGATCTATGTATACTAACGATCAGGTATACTATCGTCCCCTTTTTACATCTTATAAATGCTCTCCAACATTTTACAAATTTGTACTGAAATTCTTACTAATGACCATCTTAATTTTGTAGTCGTCTAATATGTTAGTAACCAAAATGTATATGCTTCGCTTCATTATTTTTAAACTATAAACATTTATTTTTCGCTATATTAAATTTAAACAAAATATGTGGTATCGAGTCGTCTACTTTCTAAAAAGCATATCGTACATTTTTCAGCCCATGTATACTCTTTTTCTGTTGCATTCTACATAGAAATAATATATTATAACGAAATAGAGGGCTCCCAAAAGGAGTGCTCGGCAGGCCATAAATTGTAAAGAGTTGAAAGGGTTGACAGCTAGAAAAACTATTCTAACATCAGTCACGGATCTCAAGGAGTCAAATAAACCATTCCAAAAGTCAATGCCTTCAACCGGAAATGTTTGAAATGGACCAATGAAAGAAATTGCGTCAGTCCAGAAATAACGTAAAAGATTTAAAATAAGCCAACGAAGGACGAGGATCGGAAGAAAGCGTTTGAAAAGAGAACTTATAAATAGGGATGGAAGAGAAGAGCACGAGATTCTTTTTGGTTGTTAACTGATTGAAGGAGGGAGTTCCGGAGCAAGTGTTTCTTTAGTAGAAAAGAAGATCGTTGTGAAAGATTTAGCCGAGATCAAACGTCAAAATAAAATAGTAACTGCGTCGTTTTTTTTTGTATAAGAATTTAATAATAATCTCCGAAGAATAAAATAAAAGATAATCGTCGTTTATAAGTTTAAAAGAGTCGTCGTCAGAGAAGTGTGTGATAAATTGCGTCGTTATAAAAGTGTTTAACAGGAATATTAATACAATAAATTAAAAGTAATCGTCGTCATAAAAGTGTGTGAAATACAAGTGTAAGAAGAAAAGAAGATTCGTGAAAAGATCAAGGCAAATCGATCCATCTACTGGCAGTCTACACGGGTACCACGTGCAAGGAACCAGGAACATCGGAGTTGTGATAAAACTTCCAAGCGATAAGTAAAAAATTAATGGACAATCTCAATTAAATAAACTACCACCAAATTCTATTTTATATGTAAATTATAGTCACCAAAGAATCACGAACCCGTAAAGAGAAAATAAATAAAATTAATAAAATAATACATTTCAGTTAGCCGGAGCATTTTTATAAAAATAATTAAAAGTAAAAAATTTAAAAGTAAAATTTATGATGAACTCTTATTTCTTTATTTTAGGTTAAGACATTGTAGAATTAGTAATTTATATTTAACGATGTACTTAGAATAAGTAGTAGGTTTAGACATTAAGTGTATAGGTATTAAGTGCATCAAATTTGGACAATAAATAATTGATTTTATTGTAAATGATATTAAACTTAATGTTATAAATAATTAAAGAAACAAAAAAGTTAAAATTCTAAAAGGGTTGAAGTGGTTTTTGTTATAATATGATGATACAAATTAACGTTAAAATTGTAAGTTGATGAACCATTTTTTTTTTGTAATTCTGTGTATGAGTGAGTTAAACAGTTTGTGCGATATTTTTGTCCCATTTTTTAAAAGTTCGTATGAGAAGATTTCGATTAAACTATTATTATTATTACATTATAAATTTTGTGGATGCGTATTAATCATAAGTTCATAAGATTTAATAATAAATAGATTTTGAAATAGTTTGAATTAAAAATGTGTAGGTTCCAGCTACATAAATATATTTAACCTTCCTCACACAGAATAGGTAGAGCCTCTTATCCTTCCTGTCTCTAGAGTGTGGATTTGGAACCAAAATGTGTGAGATTTGTGTAGCGACTTGACTTATGTGTCCAATTCTAAATTATTAAATTATAAAGTTTGCACTGGTTATTTATATATCAGTGCTACTCTCACTTACAAGATTTCTCGGAAATTTTGATGAGTGTTCTTTTATCATGTTATTATAATATTTTGAAATTACTGTATTTAATATCAATCTACAAAATATGCAAAAAATAGTGGTTTTGATATTATGTATAACGTTATTGTTTAGTTTGTTGCTGGTGAATTATAAATATGTGGGAAAGTTACTTGTAATATTGGTAATAAATAATTATTGAGCTTAACTCTTGAGATAATATTAGATAGAATAAAACTCGAATATTGTAAAATTGCAAAAATATCACTAAGAAACTATGCAAATTTAAATGTAGCAATGTGAGCTGACAATAATCCTTGTAAAATTTTGAGAAATCCAAAAGATTAAATTCAAGAATAAGATAAATCAGGAATTTGTTGTATACAAACAAAACAAAATGCCAGGGTAAGGGCAAAAGAACACTTCGCCGATTTTAAATTTAATAGGCCTGATAAATCAGCTATGGCTAAAATTGCTTAGAGGAAAAACATTACTTCAAAATAGAAAATTCTGTGTTTTTGAAAATGTTACTAAATTAAAAAATAGATGCATGGTAATCTTTTTATATTAACAAATACCGAAATATAATTGTAAGTAATGAATTTGGGACGATACAAAATTCTTTATTAAAGTAAAATATAAAATGTATTGTTAGATATAAGATTAGTAAAGAATATTGCATTATTTAGATGTTAACTTTTGTTATTTAAAATGAAGCGAGGCACTTGTTAAGGTGTTAATATTAGAAAGTAGGTTTAGGCCACGCCCCTTTAGTTTTGTATAAATATGGGGGTTGGCGCAGTGCTAGGTTAGTTATAGTTTATATATTGTAGCTCATGTATCACTAAGGATGGCGACTTTGTCGTTGAAATGCGTTTGATTAAGTAAACGTATTTTTTCTAAAATCTTGTCTGAGTTTTATTCTATCTAATATTGGTTATAATGAATAAGCGTATTTTAAGTTTCGATTGTATTACGTATAAACAGTTTTATTTTGAATAAGCATATTGTTGTTTAATATCAATTTAGATAAAATAAGATGCACACTTGATGCAAAATATGTCAATTTTAATGGTAAAAAAACAGAGAATGTATCTTTAATGTGAGGGGGATTAAGTAGAGGAAAATATATATATTTTTTAAATCACAAATTCAGCGAATATAAAAGAAAAAATTTCGGATGGGTTTGAAATGTATTAAAATTGTTAAATATCGAAGAAATACAGTACCTTAAAAATAATCTGCTTCAAATACAATAATTTAGTAGAGATTTGTAGCATAAAATGGAATATTACTTTTTTTTTGTTGTGTTATCTTATTTAAACTGAAATTGAATACCTGATGTGGTATAGATATAACACTTTTACAATTTTGACAAAACTAAAGTGTTATATGACGTCCGTACGTTTTGACAACGTCAATTCCCGAAGAAAAAACTAAACTTATAATTTAAGCATTTAATAAAAGACTAAATGAATACGATAGTTTGAGTATTGATATTTTGTTATTATTTATATTTAATTGGAAATTTAATTAAATTTTGCAGTATAGAGTATGCTAGTGAAATTAGAGTATGGGTTGTCTCCAAATTATTATTAGATATTGGTCCCTCCTTTAATAAAATACAAATAATTGTATGTGAGAAGTTAATAAAACTAACAAAAACAAGCTATAGTTATTTGATTATTTCTTTCAGATAATTACAATAACAAAAATAACAATCAAACAAATCCCCAAAATTTTTAATTGACAATTGATTTTTATTTTAAAAGATTTGGGTTATATATATATATATATATATATATATATATATATATATTTAAATTACCTTTTCTATATCAAATTTATTACCTTGTCATAACTCCGCACTAATTACTAATCTTGATATTTTAAAGAGATATTAATTTGAGTAAAATGTTAGGTTTATCAATCTGGACTGGAAAATAAAAAATATTATAAAATTCTACGAAAACATCTTCTTCGTTACCATCTGACTACCTCTACTGGTAAACCGTAGGCCCTACTCTAAGACTTAAAAGGAATACTGACTTTCAAATAGAAGTAAATAATACAAATATTAAAGACCCTACTGTACAATAAACATAACTAATTGTAAAATTGAGTTCAAAAAGGTAAAAAACAAAATAATTTGTTATTTGAATAAAATTATACGTTAAGAAATAGTTATATAATAAACACAGGAAGAAAAACATGCTCAAGTATATGTGCAAAGGTAAGGTTAGATTATATATGATAATTATTAATAATTCAATGTAAAAAATGAATTAGATGTCGTGTATCAAACAAATTTCTGTTGTGCAAACTTAAGATTTAATTAGTAAAACCAAGTTATAAAATAGTCTCTGTTAAACCACTATTGTAATTCTATCTCGGAGTTCTTGGAAGTTGATGGAGAATATCACTGAACATATAATAAAGTTTGAAAAGTTATGACTTCAAATCAAATGTAGTTATTTAGCGAACGAATCTAATTATATTTATCAAAAAGAAAATATACTTTAAAAGTAAATTTTAAACTCAAAACTAAAGTGTATTTCCAATTTAAACTTTCGTCATATGGAAATATTTCAATTTACTTCTGGTGTTTAAACTTTTTTCAAATAGGTTACATTTTTGTTAGGCCTAATATAAATTAAAGATTTCCGTATCTTTAATCCACGGCTGTCGATAAAATATCGTATTAGGCTGTAAATGTCGGTACAAACATTGTTTTTTTGTATGGTTTCAACAAGTTTCAGCATGGTTAATTTTTGATAAATTTGTCACGAAATTCATTAAATTTTAAAATGTTTGAATATGCCTAAAACGTTTAGTAGTATAAAGAAGTATCTGTAAATAGCAGAACCACAGATCTACTTTACATACTTAGAAATTTGTTTGCAATGTAAAAAAAGTATATATATATATATATACACCATAATTAAGTTTATATTCTCTATATCTTTAAAACAAATAAAAATGTGGTGAAGCATTTATGGTTTAACGTAGTTTGTAATTAAATCAAATATTGATAATACTCCAACATTTTAGTCTAATTGTTTGCATATGTTTGAAAGTAGTCTATTATTTGAAATAGAAAACCTTTCGGCGACATAAAGCACAAGCAATTTTTCGATGATGTATGCTTTAACTCCAATAGTTCCTTTAAGGACTACCTATATAGGAGACTATTGTGAAGAGACTTCAAGATGGTGGTCTAAATGTTAAAATAATTCTAGTCTTAAATTTCTTCCAAATTTTAGGACATGATTAAAATAACAATTCCTTACCCTACACCGCGACCGTGTTAAACCTATTGCCAACTATCCCACGCAAAAAAATCTTTTACAGACTTCCAGATTTTTTGGTTTGTTAGTATTAAAAAAAACATAAACAACTTTGCCAAAATTTCCCACCCAATGAATAAACTTAAATGGATTAGAGTAAAGTGTAAGTGGGGACCTAAACAGCAAAAGTTTTTCAACATACTTAAATAAATACGTCGTAATCAGCAACTTAATTTTTCGCCCACCTGACTTTACAAAACATTATTGTCCACTCCTATGCATCCGGAACATTCCTCGGCGTATCTCTACCCCAAGACTCCTAAGACCAAAATGGTGACTTAATACTCCTCGTCATCGTCTTAAGACCGTTTAAGAAACATAAACTCATTTACTTCATTATAAAACTTGAGTGATCCGCTGTCGCTAAGGCCTAACCAAATTTCAACAATACCTGTAACAGAGGGAAATTTAAGTCTACCACCGACAATTCAACCTTGTCTCGGTTGTTGAATTATTCTCACCAAGTCGGTAAACTGGCGAGATGGATTGGATTTATCACTTCATTTACGTTTTCGAATCGACATATAAAAATAGGATCTGAAAATATTATTGCTTAACAATTGTAGAATTTTCGAACCATCAGAACCAATTACGCTCCTTATACCCAATCATACACCCAAAGCTGTTTTGTTTGAGTTTTCTTAAATATGTTTTAACTTGCTACTTAAGAGACATGTCATTTCACCCGCAACTTGACATTTAAAGTTTCTAAACCGACTGATTTAGTCACTTTTACAAGGTTCACAATATTTTAACGGTAGAAAAAACCCCGAAACCTTACTGTTTAAAAAATATAAAGAAAATCGTGAGTTTCAAATGGTCTCTGAAAATAACACATTCTTTTATTAAATAATTCAATACACAGAGAACCGAATTAATAATGATTCTTTAATTTGTAGCTGAATATTCATTTTAACTTCTACAAGAGAGATGAGACTACTATGTCTGTTAGTGTCAGTATAGAGACAAAGTTTCCTAGAAACGGACTGTAAACGGTACCTCACTTAACTTGTATTAAACTGTTGCCAATTGCTTTTATAGACATGCATTTAACCGTGGGATGGAGTTTAAGGAATAACCTTTCAAGAAAGTTTAGAAATTTAAGTTTGATGAAAGTATATTTTTGGTTACTAAGGTTCCTAAAAACGTTTAATTGTATAATTTTAATTGTAAAACTTCATAAACTAGATATATTTTGGTAAGATTACAAACAATACAGTTGTAGTAATTGATTTTTTTAACACTCTTTGATAATTTGGTTCCAAAACTGATAAGTAAAATACATTTACTTCCTATATATTTATTTTGATCACAATGAAAACTAATTTTTAATTAATCTTGTTATTTCTTATTCCAGGAATGAGTTATTAGTATTGAAGTTTGCAAATCAAGTATCACCATATTGTCAGTTTATCTTTTTTAACGTTTACTATTTCTTAACATGTAATTTGGAAAAAAAAACTGCAGATTTTACCACAATTGTATCAGTTTTGCCAGAAATATTTCCTCCCCCCCCCTTACACTACCGATGCTGTTATTCCTTTTTACAGAATTACTTCTTTTTCATTTCATTATTTAATTTTCCATCCTATTGAATCACGTTTATTGCTATATTACTGTTATTATCTCGTGTATAATGATCTATTCATGTCCAGTATCCAATATTAGAGTTGTGTCCGTTACCGGGTAACAGCTAACCGTCAACGTTGACCATCGTCAACGCTCAACGCAGTTGACGAACAAGTGCATTAACTGCACACCTTGATCAACTGCTTAGTGCTTGAAGGTGACGCATCAGTGGTTGTTTGTTAACACCAGCAGCCCACTCGATGCGCGCGCACCCAGCTATACGTACGCCTCTCAGTCGTCTGTTAGTTTAGTTGAGCAACTAAAGCGAATCAATTAACGTCAATGTTTATTCATCAACGAATCAATGTATGTTTCTGCAGTGCCTACTATTTTACTATTTTACACGTGCACACTGAACAAAGACGCTTGGTCTTCTGTTCTGTCTGGCAGGTTAACGTTAGCAGTTTTTGTCAACAGTTAATCACTGGTGTTGACGTTGACTGTTGTTAGCGTTAATGCCCACCACTATCCACTATACGACATTTGCAATTTCATCTACCTTGGTCCTTATAGAAAACTATACGTTATTTATGTCTATTATAAGGTTTTGCTTTGTTCCACAACTTTTTAATAAAATCGTGTATAATGGTTTTTATAAACCTACCCCTACAATTGGTTTTGTATTATTTTTATTGTAAAAGTGGTTTTATTTTCTGTTGTAATTTGTATAGTTTACTTTTGATATTTATAGTATATATAAATTTACAGGGTTGTAGAAGTAAACATAAAATTTAGTATTATATGTTATTAATTCAAACTAACATTAATAGTTGTTTGTAAAATACGTTTTCAAAATTTGAAAACAATTTAGTTAAGTTGCAAAAATAATATAATTTCCTAAAATCGTTTCTAAGAATTTCGAATAAAAGTGGCAAAATATCGGGTACATTTTGCCTTAACTCTGCATTTAAAACTATTCAACTGTCATATAAAAAAAAAGGAATCAAGTTAAACAAATTTTTTTTCTTCAAAAACTACGTCTCTCATTTGGTGTTTATTTTTTATTGATATTTTGAAGACATAGATTTCAAACTGACATATTTGTTGAGGGACAGTTTGTTATGGTTTTATTTGGTTTTAGGGGATAGGGAATAAGAATTTTTGGTGAAATTTTTTTGCACCTATTATTTAAATGTCTCAAGTATTTTAAATAATAGTTATAATTAAAAAAAAAAAAACATGGTTTTATAATTCTGCTATTTCTACCGAGTATTCGAACATTATAACTTAGTTATGGAACCCGTTGATTTATTTTATTATTTTCATTTTTAATCATCATTTTAACAAACAAATATTAACATAAAATTTACTACCAAATTTAACTGAAATTCCAGCTATAAAAATGACATTCACACAATTTAAATGAGGTGTCAAAGTTTCCTATTTTCAGGATCAGTGGAAGATATCTGGAATTCTCTTGTCAGAATTTACAATAAGAGGAATCTAAAAGCTTTACTTTCATATTAGATTTGATATATGAGTTTTGTAGAAGTAATGTTATTGAAATGGGAAACTACATAAAAAATATCAGTTGTATTTTTAATTATTAGAAAGCATACACGTGTTTAATACCAATTTATTTGAGTATTCATTTCTATTATTACGTTTGTCTTGGGTTGTTTTGTTAAAAATTAACAATGTTTGTTATTTATTACAATTTTTAAATTGTACAAATAAACAGAAAACATTACTTATGTAAAACAATGGTATGGAAATTCATATATGTGTTTTAAATGGATATTTCTAAACTTTTGGCAATTGAAACAAAACTATTTTCGTGTAAATAAAAACGTTGTGTACAAACATTGAAAGTTGCAAAGATATTCATGATTTAGACTAAATTCAAAGATGAAAATTGATTAAAAGGCATAAAATAACAGACACTAACTAAACTTTCCTGGAAAACTTTGAATTAAATTTGCACATAGATAAACGAAATCCGAGGTGAAATAGGATGATCTTAAGAAATGAAACGTTTCATTCTCTCGGCTTGTGTCAAATTATTAACATTTAAAAAGATAATTTTGTTTTGTTTTAAATTAAAACTTACTTTTTTCTATACTAGCAAGTTTATTAACTAAATTTCAAACTCACAAATATAAAGTCGTGGTGAATACAAAACATACTTTGTAATTCAATATAACTTATTGCCTTATAATAAGGAAACGTATGCATATATTGTAAAATTAAAAACAAATTTGAAACTCTACATGTACTAGGCTTTGGCGTAGTTTAAGATACCAGCAAGAAGTGGAAATTCAGTTACAAATATGGAGGTGTTTCGCCACACAGTTTTTGAGTTAAATTAATGTGGGACTAAGTGGTAGACATAAGGGAAATGAGTTAATAGCGATGTAGAATAACGGCAGCTTTATTCCTACTTTTTAGAAATAAATGTTGACAGGTACGCTTGTTGGTGGGCCGTGTGGGGTTCTTCTTCCCTTCCCTGTCTACAAAGACATCAAATAATTTAATCGTAAATTAATTAAAGTTGAGATTTTCCTATACAAATTATTTTACAATTTAGTGTAGATGTATTTACAAAATACAAATTAGTAGGCCTATGTGTATGAGTGAAAATGTCTGTGCATTGATTGTACAACATTTATTTTAAAAGTTCTATATTAAACGATTATTTTAAACACCGTAATTCAACATTTAAATCATCGGGATTAAAAATTACATCGTCTCACCAGAAATTAAGGTATTAATCGTAACCAAGCACTAATCTCCAATTTGATTGGAAACCGAATAGGTTGAAGCTGAAAACTAAATCTATTTAAGCCTTCTCACTCTGAACAGGTTGAGCTTCTTATCCGATTTGGAACTAAAATGTGTCCATCGAATGTCAGATTTATAAGAACTTACGTGTCGAACATCTCTAACTCTAAATTATAATATTATAATACCTCCCCCCCCCAAATATTAAGCATACCGTGATGTGATTCTGTTGTATTTTATCTCTAGAAAAATTTCAAAAAAAACTGTAAAAAATGACAATTTGTCCTATGTACTATTTTTACAATAATTAAAACTATATTCCTCAGATGTAAAATTAGTTCGTAAAAAATATCAACATGGAGTTTTACATATTTTAGATAAAGTATACATACATAGAAGGAAATAGTTCTTAACAACCTTTATACAAAAGCTGTTTTTATAATTAAAATTATTAAGGATAACTCGGTTATTAGTAGTTAGAAAACTGGATTACAATACAGAGTGTTTGACGGAAATTCGTACGCAACTGAAAATGTATAAAGTTTATATCAACAGAACATTCAATTTTGTATTATGATTTTTTAAAAAAAGCTTCTTTTAATATTTAATATTGTCTATGGTTTGTTTGGAATATAATAATTTTTGTATTTCTAGGGCATGTCACTGTATTTTTTTTAAGGGGCGTATTAACTTATTTAATATATATATATATATATATATATATATATATATATATATATATATATATATATATGTGTGTGTGTGTGTGTGTGTGTGTGTGTGTGTGTGTGTGTGTTTAAACTTTTTTTAATTCTTGAACATGTGTCGTCTTTATTAGGGCCCAGTTCACCTACCAAACTTGTCTTTTCCTTTGACTTGTACAGATAAAAAAGGTGTACATCCAGCAAGGATAGTGAGCCCGAGGGGGATTGCTTAGTAAATCAGTACACCCGCTATACCTTCTTTAAGATCAACGTTCGTGTTTCGTGAAAAAATGTACCACAATTAAAGATAAAACCTACATTGATAAATGTTTTTATAAAGTAGTACACCTTGCATTGAGGAGATAATGTGATAGAGCATTTTTTGTTGGAAGTAAAGATAAAATTGTAGAAGAAAATTATTATATACTGAAGTTTTATCAAACACTTGTAAATATGATCGCCTAATGTAAGTTTGTATAATATATGTATAACAATTTCAAACAAATCTTTACATTTGTAAATTATTTACGGCTGTTTGTGTTTTGATCGTTAGAAAAAAATATTTAATTTCACAAATTTAGATATATCATTAATTAAAAACAATAATAAACAAAATTTTTTTTGTATTTCTAGTTATTATTCATTTTATAGTTTTTGTTTTTGTTTTGTTATGACGGTAGAATTAGCAAATTTTGATCTCAAATATTCATATTATAATTTAATGTTACAACAGTCGGTACATGATGGAATTCCATGATAATGGAAATAATGAGACAATTATCAATTCCACAAGTTTTGTGGAATTGAATAATAGTCTCATTATTTCCATTCTCAATTATTCACTTTGATTCCAGAACTAAGACTGTCAAATAAATGTACTGTAAGAAATACATACTGATTGTACTGTTGTATGTATGTACCAGTAACCAGTTAGTTCAAACTTAACTGTATATTATCTTTTGATATCAAGTTAAAATAATATTATATAACTTATATATCAATATTTAAAATAAGATTAACTATATGTCATGACATTAACGTAATATTTCAGAAATAAGTTATATTTTAATGATATAATGTTATGTTTAAGTCTTCGGAAGTAAAATCTAAGACTGCATATTTAATTCAGAAAATCTGGAGTTTGTGTTGCTTTTTAATCATTCATGATTCTGTCATTTACACTGTCGCCTTTGGGCAAATTATCCGTGAATACTAAATTGTGGTAAATTATTCATGTAAACAAAGTTATACACGTAGAACTGGATGCCAAACAACGTGATGCCGAGACGATCAAGATTAATTTCCTTTGATTAAAGAATTACTTCGTTTAAATTTCTGTCTGGTGTACTTTTATTCCGTTCTTACATTACTGTAGTCATATATTGAGATTGTGTTACTTTGTTTGGAGTTATAAATATATTTGTTTTGTAAATTAATGCGATAATTGTACATAACTGAAATAAAGTACGTGTAAATATTGAAAATTAATTTTAAAGTATAAAATGGTGTTATCTTACTTTTTATTTTTTCGTTTAGAAGCAAGATATTTGTGGATCTGTGTAACTTTATTAAATTTGTAGGATGTACTGAATTTATTAAAAAAATAGTATTCGGTTAATGAATTATTTAAACGAATTATCATTAAACAATCGTCATCAAGTACAAAATTGATTTACAATTATTTTGTGTCAAAGGGTGCAAGGAAGCTAGAAAAATATCAGACTTATGATTGTAATTTATTAGGCTAAATTGAATACGAATTAAATATTGATGTTTGTTGAACAAAAAGGAAAATTATTGCCCTTCATCATAAAAAAACTGTTAAATAACTCTTGTTTTGTCTTAGAAAAAAATAATGAAAAATGAAAAATAACATAATAAACATTGAACGACAATGACCTTCTTACACAAATTTTACTTTATTTTAATAATTAAATAATATCGGTGTTATCTTTCACAAATTATCGCTATACTGAAATAAAGTTTTCAATGATTTTCTAGTGACGCCGATACTACTGAAATAAAATAATGCAAGTTAGAGTTAATAATTGGATATTGTTTATGCAATTAGTATCAGTTATCAATGTTGCTTCAGTAAACTAGATTACATTAGTTTCAAACTTAAAGTTTTGATAGGTTTTGTCTTAGAGAATAGTTAGAACTTTACTGAGAGTTGTGTTACAACATGTGATAACACCATAAAACAAGTGATATAATTAAGGTATTAAGTGTGACATTCTATTAAGTAACTACTCTTTCTTTGAATATAACGCCCGACAGTTTCTGTTTCATTTAGTGAATTGATAAGAATTAAATGGTAAGTTAGATAGTTAAGATTCATTTTAAGTCCCAGAACAGATATCAGTGTGTAAACAATACTTGTGACAAAATGTAAAAAGTTAGGACACGGCAACATCAAACGTGTTTCACATTACTCAAGTATATAAACTGTTAGGAACGGCTCCTCTAAACTGCCAGGGTTCTTTAACTTTCAATCAAATCAGTGGTTCAGCATTTAATTAATCTTTATTAATAACACAAATTTATATCTATCTTTCATACAATTCAATACAATACAAAAAGAATACACAATAATAAAATAGTGGGATCAATATTACAAGCAAAACACGTTATTATCTCTATTAGAATACAATATCCACAATTATTAAATAATATTCAACACTAAATATTCATCACACAAAACCTAGAATTATTCCAACTATTATCACTTTTTGTTCAATTGAAATGACTGATATTACAAGTGCCTTTATATTGTAATGCTTGCTCACCTTGTAGAGTCTCAAATTCGGTCAGTCACTTTCTAGTCCTTCCGTTCGGAATCAAACTCCCTGAGCTGTCTTCTTCCACCACGGCTAGCGACGCAGCCGGTATCTTCTAACCTCAAAGACCCCCTCTCCTTGGTGCCGGCCGCTTATATATCTTTCATCGCCCGTGGTGTTCTACTTCCGATGCAAGTCAATCATTTCAACACTTTTTCACTTATTTCACAATAGTTGGGCCATTCTGAGTGTCGTATGATTATTACATTGTATGATTACATTAATAATTATAAATAATTAAATATATTCCTAACAAAACCCAAGGTTGGTAGAAAACCGAGGTCAGACTCGGCAGAGAGTTTAGAATTAGATGGTCGGTTTTGGCAGGGAGTTGCCGGGAGATCATTCGATCTGTGAGTTGATCGGAGGTAGGCAGTGAGGTTCCTGGAAGAAAGTGAAACCGTCGAACCTTGTCGACATCTTTGGGTTCTGTAGGAGAACGGTTCAGAATAATAAGGATCATGGTTGAGCTCCAACAACAAAAGTGTGCAACTTTTATTTGTATTCTTATGTTAAATTTGTTACCAGGGGACTTAAATTTAAGAAAGGCGGAACCAAAATGGTAACAATGTTTAGAAATTTAAAAAAAATTAAAAAGACAAAAACAAATTTAGTGATTAACAAGGCTCAAGTTTATTGAAACAAAGAAATTTCGACGTTTCAGATTTTATCATTTACAACTGAGAAAGACATCCTGAGACAAATCATCAATAAACAGCTTATGATTAACAATATTATAATTAATAATAGTTATACGCCCTTAATGCAAAATATTATAATTTAATAAAAAAATTAATCAATAGATTCTGAAAGTTTATCCCCCCTTTTTAGTTTATATATTTTATAGTTACAAAATTTAACAAAAGACAATGAGCACAGCTTAACAATTAACAGGATTATAATTAATCCAAAAAAAAAGATTATACGCCCTTAAATGTAAAAATTACAAAATAAAAAAAAAGATGAAAAGATACTGGTGTTTATTCCCCCCCCCTTTTTGACTTTATGAAATGATAGTTTTTTTTTTAAAAACAGTTACATAATATTACTTATTTGATAAATTTCTTAAATGCTATATTGGCCAATAAATATATATATGTTTTAGATAAAAGAATTTATTATGAAAAGAGTAGTTTATTTTAAAAGAAAAGAAGGAAATTTTGAATATTAAATTTTTAAATTGACGTCAATTATTTTAATTTAGAGAATAACCTCTTGGAGGTTGTTAGGACCGAAAGTTTGCATGCAGGCTCCACCCAATAATTTTTTATATATTTTATAATTAATTACACAAGTCTACATCTAAAAGATAGTTTTTAAGAAAAACATATTCGCTGAAGTAAATTTAGGCACATATACAATATGAGTTTAATTAAAGTTCTATAAGGTCAGTTTTTTTGTAACATCACTTTTGTGCACGTGAAACTCTGAAGCTATGTTGGATAAAACGTGTTTTGTTAACAGGACGAAACATGTTTAGATCCTTAGCAGTGTTTCTTCTACCAGCATATTAGCTATGGCAAAAAAACATGTTTTTTAGCGTCTTGTACAAAATCAGACATGTTTTAGCATTAATGTTCATTATTAAAGAAAATATCTGGTTATTTGTCAAAATCAAAGAAAATTGATTGTATAACAGAAATTCGTTAAGATTGTACTTAAAAGCTTCTTAGATGATTATAAATCTATTTATATATATATTTAATTTGTTTGAAACAAAGCTTGTATAAGACTTGCAAAGATCTGCAAGGTCTGTAAAACGAAATTTTCTGATTTAGAACAGATTTCTCCAATTGTTTTATATTTGACATGTTCAATAAGATATTTTGATCATTTAAAGTTCAACATTAGTTTGCACATATTTCACATAATTGTTTTAAAACTCAAAATGTGCCTTTGCAAGGTTTTGTAAAGTATGTTTTAACAAAAGAAAATTTTTATAATCATTGAGTTTCAAAAGAACATTGAATATTAAATAAAACATGAAATACATATTTTAAAGAATACATGATAATTAATAAATTATTTTAAAGCATTAACAAAAATTTAAAATATGATAAAATCTGTACCTGGAAAATCCTGTCGCAGTTCACGTGAGCTTGTGCCGTGAAAATAATAATTTAATTAACATTATAGACTAAAACGCACAGAACTTGTAGATTAACATTGCCAAAAAACTGAGGTAGAAATTTTGAAGTCCAAGAAAGAAATTTATCTCTAACGTAGCTAAATATGGATGTCAGACATTGTGTGACTACAGGTAGACTCGCATACCGGTATTTTAGAAGATAGGCTGTCTTGCCGTCGTACTTTACCCTCTGATATCATACGATGATTTTGTTTTTGAGCAATGTCGCCAGGTGGCAGCATCTGTCAAGCGACGGAAGTTGTATGTGGAGAACGAGTTAATGAAATTTATTTTGCAGGATTGATTTTTTTGAATTTGAATGCTACAGCTCTCCCCCCCTCGAAAGACGGAGTTGGGGTGGAGTCAGAAAGGAGGCCAGAAGGGCCTCTCACAAAATTTAGAAAAGGGACAAGGGCCAGAAGGGCCTCCAAGAAACGATTGAAGAAAGGGGCCAGAGGGGCCTCCTACAAACTTCTGAAGAAAGGGGCCAGAAGGGCCTCCTACAAAATTTTGAAACGGGGCACCTGATAGAAACAACGCTTCATAATGCTTTTATAATCACCACTCTAGGGTGTAGCCTCCTTCGGCACTTACTTATTAAATTTTGAAATTTCTACAGCGTCTCAGCTCTTCCCACCTATAATTGGGATAAGCCCAGGAGAGAAAGAGCTGAAGGATGACGCAAAGGTCGACATTGATGTGCATGAACTGACTTTGTACTCTAAGGTACAAGGGGGAAAGGGGTGGAGTGGCACCTCGGGAATACCAAGTGGAGGTGACCACTCCGGGGACTGGGGAGGGAATGTGCATCGCACATTGGACTTACAGGAAAGGCCGGACTCAGACGGGGGGAGTATCCTCTGAGCCGACCTTTACATTAAATTACAAAAATAAATAAAAATAAAAGAAAAACTCCTGAAGCCAATTAGGTCAGATCATGCTCAGCGTCGTTATTTTTAAATTCCTCTTCTCCCATACGAAGAGAAATTTAAACTATTCACGGCTCTTAACAATTTCCGTGAGAAAAAGAATTTTGAAGGGTCTAAACAAATAATCCATTTGAAAAATAAACAAAGAAGCAGTATGAAACGTTGGGGAGTCAAAATGGTTTTACTGCGCAAGGCAGGGCATGTGATGTTTGACTTAAGGTCTTATGTATGTATCATGTGCCCCAAAAAAAGGAATTTAAATTAATCAAAAAAAAAATTATGTAAAAAAAAATTTCATCAAAAAAAAAAATTTTTAAGTGTTCAAAAAAAGTACAAAAGAAAGATGTGTTTAAAAAAAGGTGTAGCAAAGTAAATATGTAAATAAAAGGTGACCCATGGTGAGGAAAACCCAACTCCGGTTTTCTCAACCCTAAACAAAAAAAACTAATTAAGGAACAAACATGTTGACCTGCTAATAAAAAAGACAAAACAACCGAATAATTTAAAGAATAGACAAACAGGCCAACCATGTTGTCCTACATACAAAAACTGGGCCCCTATAATTTGGAAAAGAGAGAAAAAAAAATTTAGCACGCAAAGATATATTATTAAAGAGTGTTCAGCATTTCAGTTAACTATTAAACAAGTGCCACCATCTGCTTCAACCAGTCCACTGCCATCTTAACTGTTGCTGATAATTATAAAAAAAAAATAAACCAAGTAATTTAAAAAAAGTTTCTTTTAAGATGATGCAAAAAAAATGAAGTGAAAGAGCCAGAGAATGACTCAAGAATTATATGTAGTGTAGTTGTTGTGTATATGTGTGTGTGTGTGTAAGTATGAATTAATACAGACAAGCGAAAGAAAACTCGAGAAAATTTTTTGAAGGAAATTTTGAATTTTTTTGTTTTTTTTTTGTTTCTAACTATTTTTGGGTTTTAATATTTATTAAAATTTTTTTTGGAATTCCCGAATGAGCCCGCTGTCTGGATCAAATTCAGTGAATGACTAGTGTGCAGTGTATGTAAATATATATATATAAAAAAAAAATATTTAAGCAGACAAAATAATAATAAAAAAAAATTTTATCGAAATTGGTTTAGAAGTTTTTGTGTAAATGTTTATAAAAATAAATAAATAATAAAAAAGAGACTATAGATTTATAGACATCTAAATATTTAAACTAAATATATAAAAAAAAATTTCATCAGCAACAGTTGTGCAGTATTTGAAAAAGCTGCAAAACATAAAATTGAGCCTTGTTTAACAAAGAAAATTTTGAATTTAAATTTAGATGGTTCCAATGCAAAATTTTGAAAATTAACTACGGTTCCAGAATTTAAATTAACAACTCTATAATTTAATTTAACCACACTAGAATCTAGAATCAACGACTTTATAATTTAGAGAAAACCACGCTAGAATAGAAAATCAACCACGCTCTGCTACCAGAAACATGTTACCAGGGGACTTAAATTTAAGAAAGGCGGAACCAAAATGGTAACAATGTTTAGAAATTTAAAAAAAATTAAAAAGACAAAAACAAATTTAGTGATTAACAAGGCTCAAGTTTATTGAAACAAAGAAATTTCGACGTTTCAGATTTTATCATTTACAACTGAGAAAGACATCCTGAGACAAATCATCAATAAACAGCTTATGATTAACAATATTATAATTAATAATAGTTATACGCCCTTAATGCAAAATATTATAATTTAATAAAAAAATTAATCAATAGATTCTGAAAGTTTATCCCCCCTTTTTAGTTTATATATTTTATAGTTACAAAATTTAACAAAAGACAATGAGCACAGCTTAACAATTAACAGGATTATAATTAATCCAAAAAAAAAAGATTATACGCCCTTAAATGTAAAAATTACAAAATAAAAAAAAAGATGAAAAGATACTGGTGTTTATTCCCCCCCCTTTTTGACTTTATGAAATGATAGTTTTTTTTTTAAAAACAGTTACATAATATTACTTATTTGATAAATTTCTTAAATGCTATATTGGCCAATAAATATATATATATGTTTTAGATAAAAGAATTTATTATGAAAAGAGTAGTTTATTTTAAAAGAAAAGAAGGAAATTTTGAATATTAAATTTTTAAATTGACGTCAATTATTTTAATTTAGAGAATAACCTCTTGGAGGTTGTTAGGACCGAAAGTTTGCATGCAGGCTCCACCCAATAATTTTTTATATATTTTATAATTAATTACACAAGTCTACATCTAAAAGATAGTTTTTAAGAAAAACATATTCGCTGAAGTAAATTTAGGCACATATACAATATGAGTTTAATTAAAGTTCTATAAGGTCAGTTTTTTTGTAACATCACTTTTGTGCACGTGAAACTCTGAAGCTATGTTGGATAAAACGTGTTTTGTTAACAGGACGAAACATGTTTAGATCCTTAGCAGTGTTTCTTCTACCAGCATATTAGCTATGGCAAAAAAACATGTTTTTTAGCGTCTTGTACAAAATCAGACATGTTTTAGCATTAATGTTCATTATTAAAGAAAATATCTGGTTATTTGTCAAAATCAAAGAAAATTGATTGTATAACAGAAATTCGTTAAGATTGTACTTAAAAGCTTCTTAGATGATTATAAATCTATTTATATATATTTAATTTGTTTGAAACAAAGCTTGTATAAGACTTGCAAAGATCTGCAAGGTCTGTAAAACGAAATTTTCTGATTTAGAACAGATTTCTCCAATTGTTTTATATTTGACATGTTCAATAAGATATTTTGATCATTTAAAGTTCAACATTAGTTTGCACATATTTCACATAATTGTTTTAAAACTCAAAATGTGCCTTTGCAAGGTTTTGTAAAGTATGTTTTAACAAAAGAAAATTTTTATAATCATTGAGTTTCAAAAGAACATTGAATATTAAATAAAACATGAAATACATATTTTAAAGAATACATGATAATTAATAAATTATTTTAAAGCATTAACAAAAATTTAAAATATGATAAAATCTGTACCTGGAAAATCCTGTCGCAGTTCACGTGAGCTTGTGCCGTGAAAATAATAATTTAATTAACATTATAGACTAAAACGCACAGAACTTGTAGATTAACATTGCCAAAAAACTGAGGTAGAAATTTTGAAGTCCAAGAAAGAAATTTATCTCTAACGTAGCTAAATATGGATGTCAGACATTGTGTGACTACAGGTAGACTCGCATACCGGTATTTTAGAAGATAGGCTGTCTTGCCGTCGTACTTTACCCTCTGATATCATACGATGATTTTGTTTTTGAGCAATGTCGCCAGGTGGCAGCATCTGTCAAGCGACGGAAGTTGTATGTGGAGAACGAGTTAATGAAATTTATTTTGCAGGATTGATTTTTTTGAATTTGAATGCTACAAATTTACATAAATAAGCCTAAGAGATAAGAGTTTGATTTATCTAAATATAACTTTCTTGTCACAACATTGTTTTGGATTTTAATTAAAGATAGAAATAAAATTGATTATAATTCAAATAATTGATGGAAAAACTATTGTGTATTGAAACCATTGTATTAAGTTGAGGATTTGAATCACCGATTATCAAATATGAATGTAGATTATAAATGTAGGCGTATAAAGCCATTGCATTCATTTTAAATCATTAAATAACCATTGTACGTATGAAATTGTAAATAGTAGCTCTCATATTAAAAGTACAGTTAACTGAACCATCATTTAATATTTAATGAACCAGGAACTACCTGTTAAAAATGATGCATTGACCTCATTTTATAACGAATGGTGTGTCGCGACGGCCGTTTCGTAATAAATAACAAGTTAATTTTGAAACTGTTTCATGATATCTAGCGTTCAAATGTCAAATAAATTATTCAAGAAATCCTTGTGCGTATTTATGATTCAGCTTGTCATGCCTATTTCGCGTCATGTGATATTACTTTTGTTTCCATCTCAGACAATAATTTAAGAATATTTAATACAGTTATTATAAGGGGATTTTTTAATTATTGTCTAAACTGGCTTTTATCTCAAAGGTGCATCGAATTTCTTTCCAAATATTCTTTCATAATCGTCTTAATATATTTACTAGAATATATGAGAACAAATTCTTTACTTACGAGTAAAATTGTATGTATCATATAATACCTACAATATTACATGTTAAAATTTACAATTTTGCATTAACAATAAAAAAAAAAGAATTACAAATGAATGTACTTAAATAAAATTGACCATATGTTAATCAAGTTAAAAGATATGCCAGAAATATGATTTTCCAAATAAAGTTGCTTATAATATAACATAACTAATTTATTAAAGTGAAAAACAAAATAAAAAACTCACTGGTCCCGTCCACCTTAATTAAAGCAGTGTAATTTTTTAAATTATTCAAAACCACATATGAAAAAACTAACACCAATGAAAGTTTTTAATATATCCCTCTAAATGGGCGTTACTGTAACCGATTTACAACACAGGAAATGTGAGCTCTCTGTTGCCCAGTCGCCATTACTAAAGTGACTATTGTCAGGAATGAATGACCACTAGGATCAATTATTTCGTCTGCGCATGTGTGCAGCGGATTCTAGGTCATAAAAATGAGGTATAACAAAACTCTCAATATTTATAAACAGTTTGTTATTGAAATCAAGACGATTGGTTGATAATTGTCGTTAACATTGGATATCACCGACACTTCCCCTGTTGGTTTTTCTATAAAGACATGTCGTCATGTATTTCATTATTTTGCCAACAAACATCTAAGGACACATTTTAGACACGGAAAATAAATAACAAAGTGAAACCTCGAGGGTAATGTTAAGTACCAACTGTACAATATTAATAATGTATGAATAATCTTCAGGGACAGTTTACCAGGACAATATGCAAATTGGTCTGTTGAATACTATATTAGATCCATTGCCACACGTTGCATTTGATATTATAATATACAAATACAGACATCTCCTTTTTCCTCTCATAGGCATTCTGTTGTGTTGTTTAATAGATTATTTACTTCCCAGGACGAAAAAGGATTTAGTGTTAAGGATACAATTTCGACGGTCTTACTTTATGTATAACAAGTAATGTCATTGCCCTATTTTGAAATATTAAGGTCAATCAAAAATTATTAATATTTTTGATTTGTTAAACAATGAATATTAAAAAAATAAAATAAAAAATAATGACGAAAACTTGAAAAAATTGAAGGAACATTTATATACATTTAAAAAATCACCTTTCAACCAAATTGGAATCTGCGGTAGGGGAAAATACTACCTCTGTTCTTAAATGAATAATTTTACTGGCAATGATACAGACATTTTGTACTAAACTAAAAAGTAACAACGTATTCCCATAATAGGCTGTTAGCTAATATGAATTAACCTTTAGAAAATCCCATAAAGAGAATATCACATGTATGGTCTTAAAAAATTACAATAATTAATGTGAAAGAAAATTCCCCCAAAACTACAATAAAACACCAACAGCACAAAGACTGTTAGGTTGCTTATTAAACTTTATGCATATTTCAATGGAACTGCTATCACTTTCAGAGGTACAATACAAACTCACGTATTCAAAAGTACATAAGTTAGAAAAACTAACTGTTAGAAAAAACATAACTATACAGTCTTTATGTTGTTAGTGTTTTATTGTGGTTTTGGGGAATTTTCTCTCATTGTACATTCACCACAGTCCTCTAGTCATTCAAATGATTCATGTGTTTATGTTATGACCTGTCAAAACTACCTTTCTACATGCATTGGTCAGGCCATAAATTTTAGTAACATATTCATAAACAAACAGTAAATAGGTGCTATAAAGTTGCTACACATATATAACTCACAATTCTCATGTCGTTTATTGTACATTGTACGCGGTTGATACCGTCCATATTGTACAAGTGCAAATGAATATGATTTAGTACGTTATAACCAAACAAAAAACTTGTGTGTTATATAACATGTCATATGGAGATAGTTCACAGAGTGTCCATCAAAGAAAGAGATTTTTAAAAACAGTGTACTAGAGTTACAACACAGAGGGAGTCCTCCTATGTTTGTGTAGGTTCAGTTGTAATAAATACGAAGCGAAAATTTGTTTATTTTTTCTTTCTTAAATTACGATTGTCGTGATAACATTAACCACTAAAAATAACTTACAGACTCGCCTTTAATAATAGGTAAAAACATTGAATACATTATTACCCGAAAATACTTTAGTAATAAGTTTCAAAAATAATATAATAAAAATTTGTTTCGCGACACAAAAAAATTCATTTTTTAACCTATAGTTCATTTGTAAGATATTTTCAATTTATTTTACAATGGGATCAAATTGATCTATAAAGTATGTACCACCTTTTTTTAAAATAAGATAGTTACGGTTTGGAATTTTTGAATTTTGGTTCGTTTTTAAATATTTGGTTACATATTAACTTGTATCAACGTTTACGAATATTATTTATAGTTTTCTCTTAAGACACATTTTTGTTTCTAGAAAATGTATGCTCTCACTATCTTACCACTATTATTATATTGATTTTTGTGTTGGTCATAAAGTGTTTAAATCCGAAACTATAAAAGAGGATGGTTATTTAGTGTGACTTTGTTTGTGCTGTCTTTAAAGTGTTCACTGATGGTTAGAGTGATCTTCCTAGTGAACCTTACCTGAATATCAGTAGACGTTGGCATAATAATATAAACTTAGTAGAGAGTGAGTATTGAGTGGACGATGAGATTTTGTTATGGAGGTGTACGTTATCATGCAGAAGGATGAAATTAGGGCTCTTTCCAGTAAATGTAAAGAATATTGCGTTCCTTCCTATCTACTTTTGGTTTATTACCTGCAGGTTGAGTGAAAATGATTAATTTCTGAAGAATGACTTGAGTCTTTATTAGACACAAAAACTAATGTCTTTGAATTAAATAATAATCAGATAAGGAGCAACTGAGGTAAGGATTCCAAATATAAACTGAATAACCAGCGCGACATTTTGATGTGCGAAATTATATTATGTGTGTTTGAAAATATATTTAGTTTTATCACCCAGGCTTATATGAAAATGTCTTCCTTAAAACAAATACAAAAATCCAGGTTCACGTAATGTGTTTAAGTTTAAATACAGGCAACGTAAATCGAACAAAGAAAATACTATCTTGCCTAACTCTACTATACTGTAGAGACACTATTAGTTTATAAAGGGTATTGTGACTCTCGTGTATTAGTAACACGCTTAGTTTGCACCTGGAGTTTTTTTAAGTCTTAACTTAAAATTTGAACTAAACTGTAGTTTATTGAAGTAAATAATTTTAACAGATAATAACGGCATAAATAAAATCTAATTATAATAAACTTGTGTTTGATAACATTAGTGATAAAATCAACACTAATTATCAAAATATTTTCTTAACAACTACAATAAAATTTGACAAACAAAAACTGAAAAAAATGCATATTTCTTCTTTTTTGGAGGCCCTCGACCATCTTATAGTCGAGCCCATGATTCATGGCCCTCGACCCATTTTATTCCGCCCGTTCATACAAGTTACTAATACGATAAGCTGCCCCCGGTGTCCACCTTGAAAATTGTATACTTCCGCTAGTATTCTGTTTAAATATAATTTAAAATCAAAATTTGTTTTTAATATATAAATAATAACTTTACTCTAGTTTGTTAAATAATTGAATTTAAAGTTTAAAAAAAAAATTTTTGCAAAATTTAGTTATATGTTCACTGATTTCTCCTTGAATTTTCAGGATATGAAGGATCCAATTAAAATATACCATGTAGACAGAGTATTAAAATTTTCACATTAAATAAGGTTATATATTATTAACTCTTTAGTTCAATGAACAAAATAATTTGTTATACTACAGCAAATTTAGTTTATCGAATGAAATTCTGATATAGGATATAACCCCTTTGTGATCCAATAAATAAGTGGTCCAATAAACTTAATAATCTTACTTTCAAAACCTCGATCTTTCCTCATATCATTAGGAAACTACTTGAAAATCCTATAATTTTAAATGCTCTGGTAGTATTTACAAATAAAGTTGATACGCTATTCCCAGCATTCACACCAACATATATATTTACGCAAAAATCTGAAACAGTCTCTTCCATAGATTTTCAATAAAGCGTCGTTTTCTTCAAGACTATTACTTACATTAAAGACCAGCACAGCCATGTATAAATTAAATATTCGTATAAAACCACTTAATTTTCCAATATCGAAATACCTCTTAATAATCAAATCTTAGAATCCGTACCCTTGTCGACAAAAAGTAAGGTTTTATCAACCACCAATAAAATTTCAAATAGATTTATATGTCTATACAGATCTTATATTTTTTATAAGTAAAAAGTAAAATAATAAAAAAAAATTTGTAAAAATTATGAAAGACCAATGGATTTCACTTAACACAAAAAATTACATTTTTTCATTTAGGAATGCTGCTTTAAACCTAATCTCCTACGTTGGTATTACACCTGTTTGGCTTTTTGTTCAGTCAACCGTTGTTTCCGTACATTAGGTAATCACTTTGAAGAAAGTTATTTTCCTTTTGAATAGAACGGTTTAGGTTCCATTATTGAATTGTGTGGAGTTAAACAAATTTCACGTTCAATTAATCTTGTATTCAGTGATCGATATACGAATAAGGTTAAGTGCCACTTCTCTTTATAAATAATATTAGTAATAAATATTCTATAATTTTCTCTCAATAATCTGATCTCTTCTATTGTGAAAATGTATTTTGGCATTGTGACATCTTCAGTATTAATAATATTAATATATCGTAACCAACAATACTGTGCTGTATTTATTGCCTTATATGAACGCATGTCCATCAAGGCTGCAGTACAAGTTTGAAATATTATATTTTAAATTTGAATTTGAACAAATTTGTATAAATATTAAACTTAAAATACTGTACAATAAATAAAAACATAAAATGTCTAGATTACATTATTTAGCTCACGGATCAGTGAATTATCAAATTTATTATAGTACGTCAACAAAACCAATTTTTTTAATTGCCTTACCTTATTTAGCTATCGCGATTTCGGTCAATTATATCATATGTTTTGGGTTGTTAGTACTAATTATGTGTTAATGGTGTTCAATAGTGCCTCAGGTAGACGTAAATAGTGATAACTGATTGATACTGAGAAGTATTTACAAAGAAAATAAGCTATTACTGATTTACAATAAAATTATCGTATAAACTTATAATATTGATCAATGAATCAAGGAAAACTTCGTAGGTTATATATATATACTAGTAGAATTCTTCCTTTACCTATCAGAATCATAGTTCTTAACTAAAAAGGCGACGCCCTTAATTCCTTTACAAAACAACCACTCCTTTACAAAACAAGAAAAACACAAACAAAAACAAAAAACAAAAACGAGACACTCCATCATCGCCATAGGCCGAATTGTAGTTAATAATATGACATGGGTTGCGATTGTTGAACGTTTATTTTAGTCGTATCGGCTTATTCTTAAAACTTCCATAGCCGCTAAATAGTGGTCCAATGATTCTTTTTCCACTTGAGTTCTAGCTCGAATCTCCTGGCCAAACATATTGTCGTAGTCAGGACTTTAGAAAACCATATTCATTTATGCATATAGATCCTACCGCGTGGTGACTCTCTGAACAACCGAATACTACCAACCAAATCAACGATGTACCAGCGAAAATATCTACGGCTCCAACAAAACCTGATGGGAAACTACTCGAGCTCAGGAGAACTTTTCCACACGTTCTAGATAAGTTGCAACACTCAAACCAGACCGGTTATCAAATTTCAACCGCCACTTATATCAGCAAATGTCTGGACTTATTCTTTATGAGACAATGAACCCGACATCTGACGACATAGGTTTTGATAACAGCAATCCCTGTTCTACATAGACAATTGGTCTTTCATTGACGGGTCGTGAAGAGTAAGACGAAGTTATTAAATAACCTGGAGCAGAGGTCAAAGAAAAAAATTACAGTTCTCATCTCTCTGGAATGATTTTGACTCAGGATTATTTACAAACTCAAAGGTAGCGACAGTGGCAGATTATTGCATAACATCCTTTACAACAGCATTCTGAGAGCACTGGAAATTCATTGGGTTGAAGCATCGAGTTTAATCTTTCTTTATTTTCTGACTTCAATACAAAAATACTTACACATTTATTGAGGTAAATTATTTTTCAATATTAAAATAATAATAATCCCCCCGAGGACTTCAATATTTTCTTACATACTCCGTATATATTAACGAATCTTTATTAATTTGTCATGTTTATATTACAAACTGAATAATGCATTTGTTAAATTTAGTAGTAATTTAATCCCGGTAAATGGAAGAATCATTTACTCCTAATAACAAGCTTCACAATATCCACACACCTAAAACAACAATAGGGGAACAAAATTAGCTCCGTGAATAAAAACATGCGAGTGAAAACCATGCAGCAAGTATATTAAATTACATTTCCAAGCCTTTGTGAGAGGTTTAATTATCAGGACATGTTAAAACACTCCAATTTCTATTATGTATTAAATTATGTTGTTCTTGTTCTATTTTCGTTATTTGTTAACGAATAGTAACTTGTATTCCGTATATTACATGAAACATGTTAAACTTTGAAGATATAAATACTGGTGTAGATGAAAATATTAGATATGATTGTGTAAGGATATTTTTGGAGAAGAAACACAAGTCTAATATCCAATTCATAATAAAAGTTCATTAAAATTTTTAAACATTAATTTTAAAAATAGTTTTAGTTGTTATATATATATATATATATATATATATATATATATATATATATATATTAATATTTGGTCTATAGTACAAGTAAAATAGTAATGTAAGGGATAGAAATAACTTATTATATCCAAATTTGCACAGGGATAAGTGACAACATATATAAACATAATCTGAAAGTTATAATCCTGTAAGTTGTTCAGTAGACTTTGGGGGTTACACTTGGAGGTGAAAATTCGTTTTATTATGATTATTTTAAAAGGTAAACAGTGTATCAAAAAATATGTAAAGAAACATTTTTTCGGTCGTTTCAAGATATTCTGTTTACATTTAGATGATCATTCTACCACCTACAATATCGATAAAACATTGTGAGAGTTTTAGTGAACCTCTTAACAACGTAGAGCAAGCGGCACGGGCACTTGTTTTGCTTTATTACTCAAAATCCATAATATTGATTAAAACACACGTAAACACATTTTTTACGATAGTTTCAGAGTTCCACACTGGCTACTCTTGAGTTTAGATATAATTATTCTTTTTAACGATTTTACATTTTTGTCGGTATAAAATGATTTTGTTTTATACTACAAATATTAATGGTAAAATTGTGAATTCGTAGCTTATGTAGGTAGTGAATTGGTGAGGATAGAGTTGGTTTATCAAGTGGACTGGTGGAAGGATATTAATCTTCTGTGTTTCAATTGAGGAAGACTCTTCAGCAGATATACTAGTAAACATTACTTCAATACGGTACACTATAATTGTTTTATTCATTTATTAACGTAATAAATTAATTTCATACTTTTATAAAAGAAAAAATCAAACTTATACAATATATATATATATATATATATATATATATATATATATATTACAACGATGTACCTACTTTTTATTTAAATGTTAAATACTTACAATGCAAAACATAAGATGCATTCCACTCTAATTATATTTCAAACTTATAAAGGAACACCTATAAACTCCTCATTTACTAAGATAGATTTTCTTCTAAACCAACGTCAAAAATAGGTAAACCGTCTATAAACAAACTTATAAAATAACATATATGATAAAATAATACAAAACAAACATCCCAAAGAAACGCTTGCGCGAGTGCTTTGCGTTGGCCATTCCCTTTCTATAAATAGAATTCACTTAACATTCTCCTTTCCCCCACAAAAAAAAACTAAATCGTGGATATTTGTTATATTTTTCTTTTGACTTTTTATGTTTTGTGTAGGCCCATTTTCTCCCTCTTTAAAAATAGTTTGTTTCTAAAACAGCGATATGATTAGGACCCAGCATATCCAACAAACTGAACCATGTACCTCCCCCCCCCATCCAATAACTCGGGCTATCTGGACTATATAGCAGCTCAGATTACATATCACGCAAGATAGTGTGAATTTGCTAATCACTTCCCAAGGCAAGGATATCTATAAATTTGAAACCTTCGAAATGAATTAAATGGTTTGAAATATTCTAAATATAGTTTAAATTGTGAATCTAATTTATCAAATACAATTACAATCGCTCACAATTTAAACAATTTTCATTAATCTGGATTTCCTCTTATAAGTTGAAAAAATTAATAACTTCGAAACTATTCCACAGTTTAAAAGAAAATTTTAGTTCCGATTATTATTTAACGAATGTATCAACTTTGTAACTGACAAATTATATATATTAATTGAAATGTTAACAAAAATCGTAAAATGTGTGGAAAATTCTGGTTTTCATATTAACCTTACAGAACAAAATTATTACATGTTGGAGCCTACTGAACCAATTTGAATGAAACAAAGATTAAACCATGACCAGATATCGTACCTGTTGCTACTTACTGAATTAATTTGAATCGAACGAAGAGTAAACTATTACCAATACCTCACCTGTTGGGACCTACTGAATCAATTTGAATCGAACTAAGACTAAATTATGACCCGATATCTTACCTGTTGGGACCTACTGAATCAATTTGAATCGAACTAAGATTAAATTATGACTAGATATCTTACCTGTTGGGATGTACTGAATTAATTTCAAAAAACAAAGACTAAACCATGAGAACTTTACCTACAAATTCGAGAAAAAGTCATACAAATTCGATAAGTGGCTCTCGAGTTACAAGCTAAAATTTCGTCTGACAGAGAGAAGTTTCGTTAACATACATAGAAATGTTTTTAATAATAAATATAAAAGTTATTAATATTTAACTATATATTGTTCTGTATGTATTTGACCGCAATAATTGATAATCAAATTAAAATGGAAGAGCGAAGTAGTTCAATTGGCAGACCACGTTAAATGATATGCAGGTTGAAGCCGGGTTTGTTGTCAACTAAACGAATTTCATGTCTAACGGCCATTAATAGGACGTCAAACAACAACTAAAATAAAATTTTAGTAGAACAGATAGTGTTTAATGCTTTATCTACAGATATGGATAGTTTAGTTTAAAAACTATGTTACAAATAAAAAAAAATTAAAAAAACAGTAAATATAACAATAACAATACTGATTTACCTTAACTTAGATTTTCTTTACGGTTTCGTATTAAAACGAATGCGAAATGAATCAGTGAACAGATAGTAATAATTATGGCTTTATCTAAATATACTATGAATAGTTTAAAAATAATAATTATACCAAAAGAATAGTAGTTGTAACACTAACAATAATAATATAATAGATAACTTTAATACAGGCTTATAAGTTAAATTACCTGAAAACTCAGAACATTAAGGGTTGAATGTTGGAATGTTGCCAAATCTACTTCTTCTGGTTTGGTTAGAGAATTATTGAGGAAATCGCATTCAGATTTATCCAGTTGTTATGAATATCAGAAATCCTTTGAATAAAAGAGTAAAGGGATTAATATTTCTTTCTTGTTTTAAAATGATATGTAATAAATAAATCTTTACAATTTAAGAAAATTGGCAATGTAATATATAGAAAATTGTAATAAATATCTTGCTGCCATACGCTACATTGCACATTATAAATTAACAAAAAACCGCGTCATTATGAAATAATAGCTTTTAAAGTACACGAGAAAAAACAATATGAGGTTTCTTCGTTGATCGAGAAGTACTCTTTTAATTTGTTCCCCTCTTAATGTATTGGCTAAATTTAATTTTTCAAAGACAATTATTACTCGTCTATTGTAAAAACAATTTTAGTTCACAAACAATTATTTTCATCTGTAATTTTAATATTCTAAATTTGCAGTATAAATGTTAAGAGCTAACCACAACAAAACATTTGTTGCCCGATGATGCCGAAAGGCGAAATTATTGTAGCTCATTTATATTATTAATATATTTCGAAACTTTAAGCTTTATTGCTTTTATTTTATCCTTGAAAACATTTGTGTTTTGTTTTTGTCAACAGTACAGATTTTTTAAATTAAATTCACTGTACGATATTGTCTCATATATTTAATAAAATCTTACAAGTTTTGTAAATTTATATAACTAGTAAATTATTGCATTTAAAAAAAATGATATAATAATTGTTGAAAAAGACAATATTATGATAAACAAATTATAATAGATGTCAGAATGTTTAATGTCAGAATAAATAATTTATAGTTATTTTATATCGTACTTAGACTAATATAACCACTTTTTAAATCAATTATTAAAATTGCTCCGTCAGACACTCTATATTAATAACCACTCATATTTGTATGAATACAGTATTGTTTGTTAGGAGATCGTTTCTCTACATTCGCGTATGTGTCTTCTCATTATTTTTGTTTTTTTTTAGCGATACATTTAATCAATTGATTTAATTGTCGAAAATATATCTCCACCCTACAATAATAGCAACACTTTAAGTTGATATATGTATACAATAAGGTCGTTATGGAGAGCAGAGAGTGGAGAGTTATTTTAAAATTTGTGTTTAAATAACATGTCAATATATGATTAACTGTAATTAATTAAATTTTAAACCCAAATACACAGGAGAACGAAGATGTATCTTAAATCTATATATTATACAATATATATATATATATATATATATATATATATATATATATATATATATATATATATATATATATATATATATATATATATATATTACAACGATGTACCTACTTTTTTTTTAAATGTTAAATACTTACAATATATATATCCTAACAGTTCCAAAAGGGATTGGTTCTATATTCGTTCATACAAACATTAAGGCGGGTGGGATGAACTTTACTAACACGCTGTACAAGTTCATTGCAAGAAGTTGGTGTATTTAAAGAATTAGGATTGAATTTTCTAGCCCATTTCCAACCAACATTTAATTTCAGAAAATGTAAATATTTCCATACAAAATTTATGCATTTCAACTATCATTCTTCAATTTCTTACTAAGATATTCACTTTAGTAAATAGCAGGACTGTTTAAAAAAATTCTAGATGTTTTGCGATAAATTTAATATATGTGATATTATCTTTAAAAACCGAAAATAATATTCTATCGTATTTAGAAGTCCATATTCAACCGTATTAGACGAATTTTAGGAATTTTGTATTTCTTAATAAGTGTAATGATATATATTTAAATAATAGCATGGGTCCAAAGAAAATAAGTTTTCGAGAAATATATTTTAATTTTAAGTCTTATTAAATATTTAAATTAATTTGATAATTATATAATACAAATTTAGCGAAGCTAAACGTCGTAAAGTTAGTAAAACTTATATAGTAGTAGTAGGAAAATTACACACGAAGTAAAATATAAAATTGTTATAAATAATTGTAATTTGAAATAACACAACTTAGGCTGCTACAGCTGCTTATTTATAACTAACTATATTTATTTGTCTTCTATAATATTTTCAAAACCATAAATGACACATCATTAAGTATTGATACAAATTTCAGTAACTAAATATTGCTAAGTCTAAAACTTGAAACGCAAAGCCCAATTACCTTCATTAGTTGAACAACTTGTAGTGACTGCATAAGCCTAATTAGCTTTAAGATGTAATATGTGGAAACATATCCCCTGTTCCAGCCCTCTAGAGCATGTTCAATTTTAATTAAGGCACGTCTATCAAGTTAAGCATACATAAGTATCAAAATTGAAACCTTTCAATATAGGGGGAGGGGAGATCTGAAGGAATAAAGTGTAATATGGTTTTCGAGAAGAGATTAAATTAATTTTTGTTAAAGTTTAACATTCTAACAGGGTCTAGCACGGTTTTGTAAAAGTAAGAACTACTTCTTCAGCAACGATTGATTTAATAAAGAGTTTCTACTTTATTTAATAAAAAATCAGTTTAACTACTGTTAATTGTTAGATTTCTCTCCGTCTTTTTGTAGTGTAAAATTTGATATAGCGGTACTATTATCAAAACTATATAATACGGAATTTGAAGAACTGAATCAATACCTTCAACATAGGTCGTACTCAATATGTTGAAATTAAATACAATTTATGTTTCTGATATCAAATTAACTGCCATTTACAGTTTTCTATACAGAAATTCTGGCGTACTCCATGGGTCTGTATTGGGACCAGTGTTGTTTCCATTATATATAATAATGATTTGCCTTCATGTGTTCAAGATAGTAAAATATTTATGTTGGTCGATGATCCATCCCACCGTGATTTTTAAATGTAAAGATCCATTAGATCAAGAAATTAAACCCTGTACAAAGTTAAGCCCTTATATTTACATAAAGATGTACTAACTAATGCGACTATATTCCTGGCTGGGTCTTATGGTTGATCAAAACCTCGCCTGGCACCTATACATCGACAGTGTATTGACAGGGAACATTAAATACGAGCCTCTTCATGCTGTGCGATTAAGTAAATTTAGCTCCATATAAACGTATTTAATATCGTATTACTCACACGTTTACGTTCATATTAAGTAGGGCGTGAGTGTGTAGGTATGGCGACCATACCACTGCTTCTATCAGAGTTTTTCAGCTTTAAAAGAACTATATTTAAGCTAAAACCTACCGACTCTTAAATTAAGATACTTATATGCAATAATTTACACACCTTTCCACACACACACACACACACACACACACACACACACACACACACACACACACACACACACACACACACACACACACACACCCACACACACACACACACACACACACACACACACACACACACACACACACATATATATACTGTATGTATATATATATATATATATATATATATATATATATATATATATATATATATATATATATATCTTTTAGAAACCCGTGTATTAACTTTCTCTGTTAATTTTAGAGCTCTACTCAGTAGCCACATTTATAACTTTGTTACAAAATCAAGAGATTATAATGTTTTCCACATAGCTTTTGTTTAATCAAAAAGAGGTTTCAACAATCCTCTATACTGTTTTTTAATCGGCTACCATCCACTATATATAAAAAAAACTCCGTCCAAATAACATTTAAGTGGAGCAGGCAACAATGTCTGGTCTGTAAGGAGCTCTATTCCGATTAAATTCTTTTAAATAAATTTTTATAAATAATTATTATAAATATTTGTCCTATACTATTATTTCTATATATTGTTTTATTGTGATAATGTATTCTTAAAAAAATATTTTCGTTATAATATATTCATAAAAAATAAGTGTAAAATGTTTTATGGATATGAAATTAATTGTTAAAAATTTATTTGTGACATTGATAATTAAATCTTGAATTTTGGTATTTTAGACTAAGACAAACAATTACTGACATGGGCAGTTTAATATATAAATAAATAATGCTCTCCATATTTTATTAGCTGGCAATAATTTAGTCTTGATAGACCTCCTCCCCCCTGGAAGTTGTAGAGCACGAGGGTCTAATTACAGCAAAAACAAGTTTTATAAAAGGATTTCAAGCTAATAGATCACAATACCAATTATAGCAACTGGTATAATTTAAATTGTCCCAAAAAATGTTAATTATTCAACTATTAACGCAATAAAGTCATCATACAAATTTATAATAGTTGTCTAGATGTTTCCAGAATAATAAATGTTTCTTCGTGATATGATTCAAGAAGATCATGCAAAACAACTTATTACTTCTACAGTCTGTTCTATGTAGGATGTAAAAACAATGTACAAGAACATAGCCGCCGTTAAACTTAACAGTCACGTGATAAATAACTGCAATGAAGTAGGTTGAAGTTTCTTAACGTAAGAACGTATTTCATTTCCTCGCAATATTCAAGGTATCTTGTCAAAATGACTTTCTAATTTGAATAACATACATTTTGATCTTATAATAGCATGAACCAAACGTCTACAATCTTGATAGAACCAATTATTAAATCAAATAAGTACCGGTAAACGAGTTTAGTTTGTATTATGGAACACTGAATGAAATGTTAGATTGTGTACCACTGTTTGGTAATTTTTAGAAAATAAAGTTTGTATTAATATATGAAATATACATTCCCCTATCATGGATTTCGTGTATTCCGATATTACACATTATGAAATTTCCCAGGACGGTCATATAGTATTAAGGATTAATAAACTGATGTCATGTATCCATGTATCCTTTAAAATGTGAAATGTGATTATCAGCAAAAAACGAATTTACTGACTTTTATTAATTGAATAAACTTACTTTTTGTAGTCAATATTGGATTTTTTTAAATTGTTTTTATTATTACTTCTACTAAAGCTTTTTCAGGATAAATCCCATCATCAGGTTTTTGCCAATTTAATGAAATTACATAACACATAACAACTTAGCACCAAACTTTAACTATTAAAATTATTAAGACTAACATAAACATTAAAACGTCAAAAAATATTAAAATGTTAAAAATATTAAAAACTGATACCGTTAAACAATAAACATGAAATATTATAAGTTAGAGTTCCACTTAAAGATGCTCCCAATTATTGTGCAGACTGTTTGTCTTTGTAGTTATACCTTGGTCAGTTATCTTGGCTAGTATAATTTTTAATAGAGCTTGGTTATTTTTTTCTAAACAATGAGATTAAATACACTATTCTGGGATGACGATTTACAATTTAACGGAAATATTAAAAACCAAAAGGAAATGCTTCTTAACTCGATGGTTATTTATTAACATACAGTCAAAAAATAAAAACCTACTATTTAAGATATATACATGGTAATTAGTACGCATGTGTTTACAAAAATGAAGGATTTATTGGAAGAAGTAATCTTTAAAACATGGCGACCGTTTAATAAAATGACCGTTAAGTTGCTCGAGGAAATGACCATTTTCTCATTAAAGTACACATATACGAAATGAGAATAATTGCAAGGAACTTTATAATGAATCTGTTGCTTTTAAAATATTGTTAAAACATTATCACTGAATTACACAGTTAGAAATAAATCAGAAAATTTGCATCTCAAAACAAAAATGTGACATTTGTATAAATCTTTTGCCTAAATTTTCAAATACTTTAATTATATATTATTTAAATTTCCAAAATCCAATTAAAAATTTGCATTTATACTCAATACATTTTATATCTATAATATCAAGTTGAGAACAAATGAATTTTAATCAAAACAAAGAAACTTACGTTTGCAGTAAACATATAAAAGTGGTTGATCTTGCCTGTTTGTTCATTATCAATGATATAGAGGATAGTAGATGTGCAAAGATCATAACAACTCTAATTAAAAAAAATCGGGCTTAAAACAATAAAAGTTGCTCTCGTTTCATGAAGAGGAGGATGTGTTTCTTGATAATCATTTTCAGACACTCCAAACGATTGTTAATAAACGTGATGACAATCTAGTAAGGGGTAAATACGTTGTTATTTCCACATAAACACAGGATAGCCGGGTGACCAGTTCAACATTTCTACATCAGCATTACTTTGTTAAAACACGCAGTTTTATAACATATGCTTAAGCTAGATAGACATACTTGAAACAAAAGCTCAAACCATCGTTTATTGCAAATGTGTTTAGACCGGAAGACTGGAAATGTAAAACAGAAATAATAAGATGTTATCTTCTCAAATATAACAGAAACTATGTTGTTAATACACTGCTTGTGGACTAAGACCTTTGAATCGCTCGTTGTCAAGTCTTAGGTTCTGCTTATTCTGCAATTCTGTAGATCTAAAGATATACTAAAGCTCTTAAGTTTGAACTAACAGACTACTGAAGCAATATTTACAATACATACAACGGAACAATCAGCATCTATTTCCTACAATAATCTTATTTGACATGGTTAGCTTTGCAATCAAGGTGAGTCATTGAGATCAAGCTTTGTTAATTCTTTATATCAAAATAACTAGAAAAAAATCTCTAAAATGAATAATTACTAGAAATCCAGTGGTCAAGTGGGTAAATACTTTAAAACATTAAAGAAAAATATTGGTATTAATTTAAAAAAAGCTCATATCTAAACTAATGAACGTAAATATTCTTTTCTATTTACAAACAGACATAAACGATTTGGAAATGGAAAGATTTATTTAAAAATATTAAATATATTATACAAATATAGATTAGGAAATCATATTTATAAAATGTCTGATAAAAGTTCAGTAAATACAATTATTATTTCTACAATAACTTTCCTTTGAATATGCTCTATTACATTACTTCCTCAATACATCGTGTCATTTCAAGCATTGCACTACTTTATAAATGCATTTATCAAAGTAGGTTTTGTTTTATTTATGGCAGACGTTATTATCTCTTTCACGTTTGTGTGCACGTTGATCTTAAAGAAGGTATAGCTGTTATACTGTTTTACCAAGCAAGTCTTTCGGAAAGCGTCATATAGTGTGGAAATCCTGAAGGAGATCCTACCTGGGGCTACACACTTTTTCATGTAGTCTTGGGTTACATCCTTCTCTTTAACATTTCCTATCAAATCTCTATTGGATACCTAACGTTTTATTTTCACCCGGATGGTTTCAGAGTAGAGGCATGGGCTATAGGTTTTTGTTTTATGTTACATTCATTCTTATCAATATTTATTTCAATAATTATCTTATTTATTTTCAATATGGCGTTCATGACTAAGAGATTTTTTGCCTTTAAAAATCAAGATCTTTACGAAACAATCGTGTTGCACTTTACTTATTGACGAATATATGTTTATTATGTCGTCATTAGACACGAGCCAATCACGTGGTTAAAAAGGTACTACATTCTCTCTGGTCGTGGTTCGTCGCATTCTATTCCAAAATATACCGTCGTGAGATGAAATGAATTTTACGTAGAAATCTTTTTTTATTGAAATTCAAAGTGAACAGAAACGTCCTATCTATAAGAATGATATTCTATAGGGAGTGTGAACTTTCCATCCACGAAACACTGGTTTTAAAGATTGGTTTGTAGTTATCTCAGAACAGAAACGTTTCGCTGGCAGGAAGAACTGTTATTATCGTCTCATATTGTTTGGTATTTACATCTGTTCTGCTTATTCTTTCGTCACAAATGATCACAAATCGTATTTCATATCTTCTTTTGTTGTTGTTGTTTTTACAAAAATAGCAAAAGAGTAATTGAGATTGTCCACAGTAGCAGTTATTTATTGTTAATCTTTTTTGAGGAAATTATTCGAAATGTTTAATACATTCAAAGTTAAAATGATATGTTACGGAAACTTTAATCAGCATTTACTTGATTGTTAAGTGTCATTCAAAATATACAGCATATTTCACACATTTTATTAACGAAATTACATAATTATGATAAGGAAACCGCTTAGGACTATACACATTCCGTTAGCTTTGAGTTTAAAAATTAGTTGTAAACTAAAGTTTCTTCTGAATAAATAGAAGGAGTTTAGTTTCGTTAATCCAATAATTACATTTAAAGTTATGAATAGTTTGTTATCGAAGCTATACATTTACAAAACTTAATATATCTTCCCTGATTTTCTCCTTCAGTCTCCAGAAACTTAAAGATGTAATTGCAATACTGTTTTTAGACAAAGAGTATTAAAATCGATATTTTATAATTAGCTTTATTATTATATTTATAAAGTTTCTACAAGAGATAGATGTTACATACACATCAGTTCAATCATTTTACACTTTAAAATTTTCATATCATCTATGAAATAACTGTACCAGTAAACATAATACTACCGTTTTATGAACACTGTTCCTTTTTGTGATTATTTCCTGTGGAACCACTAGAGTTCGTAAGTAACTAGTGCAGTTTGGATGAAAGTAATGTAGTGTAATAGACATTAATAATGACGATTACGGCTACTAAACGAAAGAAAATGGTTTTATTAATAAATGACAAGCTTGAGGCATTAAAGACTGGATAAAGAGGAAATGTTTCAGAAGGTTGCTAACCACTACGTCGTCGGTAGTAGCACAGTTGGAGATTGGAAGAAAAGACAATTATAATTACAAGGATGGTGTTCCTCACGAGTAGCTGAGACCGCTTTAAAAGACAGAAAAAGTATAATAGTGATAGCTAAGCTTTGTATATTTGTTTTACTTTACTCAGTGACAAAGGGTTGCTTACTTCGGGAACTAGGCCTATCTTAAAAGAAAAGGCCTTGAAGTTTCAAAAAGAATTTATTGAAGGTGATGCAGATTTTATAGCAAGCTTTGTCTGGCTTTATAGATGGAAAAACCATTATGGTTAAGAAGTGAAAAAATCAGCATAGCCCTGGGTCATAGCCTATGCACTACATGACTACACAAAGGAGTGGTGCCTAGAGAAAGTATTCTGGGAGTTTATTGTGGTGAACTACTTTTCCCCCGTTTCAAAATTTTAATCCGAGATCGAGTCATCATTCCCACATTAGATATAAGCAGCTAACTTTCAGCCTTATTTACGATTTATAAATAACTTTTTTTAAGGTAACATAATTTTCTTATTATAGACCAGTTTAACGGATAGGGATGTTCACAGGTCTTTTATTTTACCCTCTTCTCAAATAAATTTACGTTGTTACACCAAATATATTCGGATATTTTCGACTTATCCGTTAGGGATAATCGAGTGTTCTTTTTATGATCACTAATTTATATATTTACAGCCTCTTTTCAGATGATATTTAGGTTTATTAGATGAAAACGTGGATGAATTTAAACTAGTGAAACTTTGTATATTATTTGCATTACATTAGCTTCTGGATTGAAATAATATACCAATATAATGTAGGTATACGATTACATCTCATCTCTCTATTCAATCTTGTTTATATATTTTTTGTAACTGACGCGTTTTCGGATTAACCCATCTTCTGGTCACATAAATTTGTTACATTTATCAATAAAAATTTAAGAAAGTATTCAAAACGAAGAAAAAGCAATACTTTTACACACTTAAACAGTATAATTAATTAATTCTATAAGTGTGTAGTTTTTGTTCTTTTATGTACTTTATACAATATTCGATAATCTCAGTAGTAAGTGACAGATTTTGACTTTTTAATAAATTTGACCAGATTATTGGGAATCCGAAACCGCCGTTGTCACAAAAATAATAAACAGGATTGAATAGACAGGTTACAGATGATTTTATAGCTATATTATATCTGTCTTTATTACGTTTTTTTATATGAACAAATGATGGTAAACATCCCATTAATAACATGGATATCATCAACAACTAATTTTAAAACGAGATTGTTAATTTAAATAATGGTATAGGGTTATTAATTTTTTTTCTTTTATAACTAGTCTTGATGATTTTATGAATCTCAAGGTTCTGCTATTTGTTTACCTAGCTAAGATAGTCCCAAGAAAGTAAAGTATTTCGGATAATCGAGTGCAAATTTTAATATCAATGTATTTACTGTTTACTTCATGTCCTAAATGACTAGCTTAAAAGTTTACTTCATTTAATATCCTACAAAATGTAAAAGTGTTCAGTAGACTTCGCATTATTTCTCAAACTTTAAAAAGAAAAGAAAACACCTTTTTTAAAGGAAAATACAAGATTTATGTTATCAAAAGTCAATATAAAACTTGTTGTGGTCTATCTAGCTATCCTCGTCTTAACTGTGATCTTATAAGTGTAGAAAATAATCAAATAAAAAGGATTTTCAGGCTAGAATTCATTGCCATTTGTACAGCAATTTGTACTGTTTGTTTTTGAAGTATCAATAGTTTATATCCAGTCCTGTTTCACTGGGAAACTCTTTATTGAAAACGTAATTAAATTCCCCAATACATTCAAACACATTATTTTAAAACCCAACTAGCTCTAAACATTTATTCATTTTTCAATGTTTAGATTGCCAATTTTATATTTACATTGAGGAAACTACTTTGTCAAATACGCGATGATCAACAAATAATCCACCAGTAATGTAAATGTTTATAAAAATACTTGTTTATAAAACAATTTCAGATTTTATTAAACAAAATAATACATTTATAGTATTTAATTTTGTGCTATTGACTTAAACTAAGTAAATGCTTAAAGTAATTCCTCATGTAAATTATTCATTTATTTCATTCGACACTTTCCTAAATGAGACTATTAAATAATTTGTGGGGGTGGATATTGAAACAAAATGGTGACAACTTGTGTTTTTATCTGAACTATATATTCTAATTCAAAATTATTCATAAGTGTTTTAGTCATAACTGAAGAATTATCATAGTAGTTTACAGGGCATATAATTTATACACACCCTGTAGATGAGTTGTTACTTTACCGTAGAATCGGTTTTCCTCAATCGATATCTCAGTCCCTTTAATATATTTCCCCTTTACCTTCGTTAGGGTAAAATAAAATGTTTGTGTAATCCTTTATGTCACTTGAGAGCAGTGTTTTATACTTTGCAATTGAGACAAGACAGTCATAAATCGAACGGGTAAATAACTAGAAGAGTTAGCAAGATCTCCTTCCAACACCGCTTCTTTTTTAAGCACGTTACAAAAATGAAAAATCTACAGATTTTGAGATAGGTTGCTTTTATAGGAACTAAATAAATATTTTCCCAAGTATTCCCACTCAAATAAAACATCGAAATTATCCCTTTTGTTTTGAATTACAACAAAAATGTTGGCGATTCCCAACTACAGAAAAAACCTCCATCTTAATATTATTGATACTATTGTAATAAATATATCTGGTAGGATCTATAAGGATTAATATTTATGTTTGTCTACGCGTTTCGAAGTACCTCCATCTTCGTAGTACTAAAATAGATCTAGAAGATGGAAGAACTAGTAAACTTATCGACAACTATATGTAATAATACAATGGTAGGATTGGCAGAATATTGTAATCAAACTAACTAATAATATTGTTTTATTCTATTTTTAATTAATGTTTAATAAAGTTTATTTCCATGGCAACTTTCCTATAGTATTTTAATTCCAATGTTAAAGTTAGCATTGTAGTTTTACATGTTTGGTTTTCTTACGCATGTGGTTCCTTTCTATGCACTAGATAATCATATCTAGAAAAAGAGATATAATCTTCTTATTGTATGTTTAATCGTTTGCGCTTTACAAATAATAATAGGCAATTTAAAGGCATTAAAGTTTCTTCATATTTGCCTTTTGTTAGAAATATTGGCAAGAAATTATAAACATAAATTGAGAAATACTTGTTTACAATTGGCAGTAATCAGTCGTTCTTAATCTTTAACAAAAAGCATTGCGACAATTTCAGAAGTTATAATCAACATAAAATGCACAAGACAAGAATCTTTGTGCGTGTTTTCACCAAGTAATTTTAACTTTCATGGGAGTACAGGAAATAATATTAAGATATATATTTAAATAAATTACATATATGTTTACGTATTCATCTCAAAAAGTATTTAGAATAGTGATTGCATAAATTTATAAAATAAATTATGTATTGTATGTGAAATCACTTTTCGTGTTTTGTCAGGTATTAGAAAATCACTAATCTGAATATGAAGGTTGAATAAAATAATCCTGAGATTGATTGTGAATCATTACATTTTACGGTTAGAAAAAAATCTGAGCTGTGGGGAAATATCTTCCAAGATAAATGCTCCTACTGGTTTTATAATTTGATTTATATTGTATTCTTAAAGAAACTTATTATTTTTACTTAACAAACACAAAAAAATACACTATAATAAGGTGTTTAGATCAAATTTGCAAACAGTTAAGATACATTTAAATGAATAAAAGGAGGAAAAAGTACGACCATATGTATTGCAAATAAAAATAAATACATATGACTGATTATTATCAAAATAAATAATAATTTTTAATTTAACAAAATTTGGTTATTGGTTTTAGTCTATATTTAATTACAATCAAGCGAGAAGAGTGACTTTATACAAAAAATTAACTTTTAGAAAAAAAAAACTTCATTTTAAAAGTCCCATAACTTAAAAAGGGGATGGTGAGTGATAAGGTTTCCTTTAAAAAACAAGATGAAAATATAAATAATAATTGAAGTATTAGCTGAAGGGTTGTCACAAGAACTCTGAATTACAAATACAAGATTAAAAAAAAACCGTAATTAATTGGTTTGTCTGGCAAGGCCTGAATATCTACCACGATGAAACCCATTAAAATATTTGCGTACAGATACAAACATTAGGAGATGTCTTTTTGAAACAAATACGTCAAATTAAAGGTAATGAATTGACAATAATAAACTGTTACAATTCTTTTAATTATAAATGACGTTACATATGTTTTCGCTGAAAATATTTTTTAAATGCGTAAAATGTGACAGAAAATCTGGATTTCCTACTTTTCAACAGCAAAAATGATTATAACTAGAAAACTATTGCACTGATTTCAAAAAACATTTTTAGTTCCAATTAAAAATCAAATCATACACCATAATTGTCACTGAAACAATATAATATGCTGTAACAGAAAATTTTAAGAAAATGTTTACATGTGTTGAAAGGCTTTGTTTTTATAATACACTTCCAGACTAGAATTGTTATAACTTGAGTACTACTGAACTTATTTGTATCAAATATAGACTAAAATTTAATCCAATAACCTATACATAGAAAATAACACGGCGTGAAAATCGGAGCAACAGTTCTTTAGTTACAAGCTTACAAACAGACCAACAGATGTTAATATATCTCTCTCTTATATTATTTTTGTGACGATACTTAAAGGGGTACTAGGAGAAACGAAATAAAATAATAATGTTCAATGTCCGACCCAGAGGTGAAAATATTTCCAACAATATGGCGAGACTTTTATAAATTTCACTTTTACTTAATGACAAAAGTCAAAGCATTTTTGTACATTATCAAAACTTTTCTCATTGAAAAGTTAATAACTTCATCAGCAGCGTGATAATTTTGTTTACAGCTATCATGACTGAAATTAGGTAAAGGGGAAAATTGTTTTTCTTACAACTTAAATGTTAAAAAACTAACAACAATATTTATCAGCCTCTCCTCTCCCCCTATACATTCTTATTTAATTCGGTATTTTCTATCGTAGTTTGAGAAGTTCAAAGATTTATTAAAAAAAGTATTTATATTTAATTTAAATCTCTTTTAATGTTATAAAATTAAATTGACTTCTGATTTAAATATATTGAATATTATATTATCTTTATAATAGATGGGTACATTTTTAATAAATTTTGCAAATATTTACACTGTTAGTATGTTTTATAATTGTAATACAATTAAAATAAAATTTGAAAGGTAAGTTGATATATACTCATTTTAAAAACATCCTTTTTTGTATTATTCGTATTTATAATATGTTTAGTCCTGCATTAATAATTATGAATAAATGAAATATTTTGCGTTCCCTAACAGATTAAAATAAAAGTTTCGAAAAATGAATTCCTTTAATAATGGAATTATTAAGAATGGAATTCCACATTCGTGGGTCAACTGGTGAATTTGGTTTGTTATTATTACCTGCACATATTACGACGTTTTTGACTTAATAATTGATGTATGTGTTAATAGAAAAAAGGGAAATAAAAATATCTTTAATACTTGAATTTATAGATGCAATATGAAAACTACAGAGAATTACAAACACTTTTAGTAATTGTTACGTTCTTGGATATTTAAATGAATATGATGTTTAAAATCGAGCAACAGTTCAGCTCAACATCTGTATATTACTTAGTAACAATGTAGTCGACGAACTGTTGTAAAATATAATAATAATAGAAATAAGGACTTAATGAAAAACGTGTAATTCCATTTAAAATCATTACTAAAATGAGTATCAACTACAATTATATTGTCATAAATCAACCATTAACCTCGTTTTTCGATGCAATATCGGTCAAACCATTTTACTTGTTTACAAAAAATATTATTTATAACGTTTTGTGGTATTTTCTTGTATGATTATGCATCTACGGAATATTAGCTTTCCAACGGTATTTTATTTATTGCGATAGGACCATTTTAAGTGGATGAAATGTTCATTTGCAAAAACCATATTTATTCTTAAGATATCAATACTGAGCGTAGGGAAATCTACATTTTAGCGTCGATAAACAGTTATTGAGTTTTAAAGATTAGATAAATTTGAATTTATTATCTAAGATTGTTTTGGAATGATTAGTTATATGTTTGTTGACAATGGGAGTATATAGTTAACCTGGAGTGCAGTCGTATCATTACACTCCTTCCAAGAGTGACTCTGTTACCGACTGATAAACAAGCTAATGAAATATTAAATTTAATCAAGATTTTAATTTCTTCATTCAACTTTTAACATTAGGCGTAATTATTATCCTGCTATAGTATATCTTATTTCTACTCCATAAGTTATTTCAGGACAGACGATATATATCGTATTTTATTATTTTTTTAATTTTGTGGTTTTTAACGAATCAGAAATATTATAGAGGTTAATGTAATTCGATAAAAATTGTACACCTCCATCTTTCAAATCTAAAAATACGTTTCTTGATTTCAGAATGACCTAACAGCTGATTAACATGAATCTTTGCTTAGGGAGAAACAGTGTTTACTTATTAATAATAGTTAAACTTTCATTATTAACTATCTATCAACCCCAAAACTGACGATAGTCTGTTTTTAGACGAATCTGTTACAATTGTCTTAACTTATATCCGATCCGACTATTGTTGCTGATGTTCAGTAATTAAAAAGTATAACATTCAAAGTGCAACACATTATTTATATTTGAAAGCTGTAACATATAAAATCAAGAAAACAAAAATGAATATATAAAGTAACATAAAGCGAATTGTAACCTAGGGGTATAAATACAATTATGTATGAGTCTTCTTTATGGCAGCCAAAATACATAAAACCATGCATAGAACACGTTGTAAACTTTTATACCAAACATAAACCATATATGGCTGCTATAAAACTGGACAAAAGTAGATGTAATCGCAATAGCCATGTATTGGATACTGGACATTAATCGGGCAATGTACTCGAGATAATAGACCAAAATAACAATAAATGTGATTGAATAGAATGGAAAATTTAAAAATTAATCAAACTTTAAGATAGGTCAAGATTTTACAACAACTTCGTACTATGTGTGTATAAGTTAAACATTAAATTGTGTATAAGTTGTATCATAGACGATTGTAATACACTTGTTAAATAAACATTCATTATAAATAATAACGTGTGGAAAAAAAAACTCTGTACATCATTGAACCAACTTTCTAACAAAAAATAAACATTGTCCGCCCTCTCCCATAAATGTGTCATGTTTTGAATGAAAAGTGAAACAGAAACTGGATCCATCTCAACATTAGTTGACATGTCACCAAACCAAGAGGCATGTGAAATGAAATTACAGTTTACACGTAATTTTAAAATTTTGAAAATTTTTTACTCGTCTAGAATAATTAATTGTTCATTTCGTCTTTGTCACACAACTTTACTAACACCCAAGCACAAAAAAATTATACCTTTTTACACATTCTTATCAAAACTTATTGATCTATTGTGGTATATTCTCATTTCCCTCTCTTTTCTACTCTTTTCCATTCATACTTCTTATTCAGTTTTGCCCCATAGGTTTCAGACAAAACCATTCCTTACCCCAAATTATATATTTTATTACTTGAATTGATTCTGAGTAATACAAATTTGTAATTTTGTGTAGATGAAACACACACCATTTAGAAGATAACCTTTAAAACACTAAAAGTATGGGCGAGAAATAACAAATACGTATTATTGAATTTAGCAAAATTGTATGAATATTATTAAACCGAATATATAAGTAAATCTGTAGTTTTTATATTTGTTCAAATACCCACTATAAGTTATGAAAACGTGGAACATAAAAGATATATCTATATATACCAAGTTTCAATCAAATCGTTCTAACTCTTCAGTTTGTTCCTACACTGATGAACGACATGATAGACTGATGACAAATTGACAGAGAGACACGTAGACGTCATTCCAAAAACAAATGTTTACTTCTCAGAGGTTCTAAAAACGATTTTTCAGTTTGTTCCATTCCATTTTAACTCTATTTTATACAAAAAATTAAGTCTTTCGTCAGTTTAATCTAATATGTCTGTAAAGTAAAGGATATTCCATCATTCCGTTTAACAACAAGATGACTGCTTTGTCGCTTAGCAACCTGGGAACATGGCGACGCTTGATTTTAATCCTGATTTGTTTTGTTATTTATGATTTACTCCTCCTTTATTTACTGATTTATAATACAAATCGCATAAATTTGGTATAAGTTACATCAAGACTAATAAAGAATAAATAGTTCATTGTGAGGAAATATATGGAGAAACTAAATTTTGATAAATAAACAAAATAAAACGCATTATTTTTGGAATGTTTTGACAATAGGAATTGAAATATGAAAGTGTGTTTAAATGTTGAGAAGCAATAATGAATATAACTGTATTGTGTTGGTTATAAACCTATGAAATTCTGTTTAAAAGTTGAGAAACAATAATGAATACAACTATATTTTATTGGTTATAAACTTACGGATGTATCTTGATATCATGATGGTTACAATGTGTACAAAACAATAGTTTGCAAAGAAAAACATATTTGAAAATATTCGTATTAAACCTAGAAAAAAAAGTCTATCAAAATCTCTTTTATTTCCTAACTTCCTCTAGGGAAGCAATTTCCCTTATGCTTGTCTAAGGGACACAAATTAACTTTATAATACAAGTTAAATGATATACGGTTTATAGTCCGTTCATTGGAAACTTGTCTCCATCCGAACAGAAACATACTATTTTCACCTGCTTTTGGACCAATCAGAGTCTTATTTATTAATTGTGTTCTGTGTGTATTTGGTAAAATATAATTATTCATGGTTTATGCTTTTGAAAGGTAAGTAGGGCCTACTCGTATACAGCATCTTTAAAATTTTCAAAATGCTGGTATATATTTCAATTAAGATTTATTTTAGTTTCCAACACGTTGAAAATAATGATTTTCTTGTATTTATTAATCACTGATCTGTCCTACCAAAACATTAAATAAATTAATTAACTATGGAGACTTGATCTTTTATATGCAGGTAAATAACTCTGAAACAAGCAGTTTAAAACAGATACACAGATACAAGAAAACTGAAATAACACATTTTGTAATTTCCAAATTGCGAATTGAAGGAAGTCTTCAGTCAACCGGTTGCTTGTTCGCTACCGTCCTAACAAAAATAAAAATTTCGGCAAGATTCAAATAAGTATAAAAACAATGATTTAATAAACATTAGTATTATATTAATTACAAAAAATGTGGGATTTATTTAAAAAATCAAAACAAACTAGTTATATATAAACGTGTAAGTTCAAATAAAATATAATACTAATTTGAAATATAATAGGGAATTGTATATTTTATTCGTCCTGTTTAGAGTCACGCAGAGAAAAGCAAATTATCCCTGTTATACATTCAAATAGATTGTAGAGAGAGTGTACTGTATAACTCTATTCTAGTAATTGACCTATTTCGCTTGTTTAATATGACACTAAACATACAGATACTGTCGAATTACATTCCCGTTTTACAATTGATTGGATTTAAAGGACGATTTAAGCTATATAATATTGTGACAGTGTTACGTACATATAATATGCAGCCAATGAAATTTTATTGCTCGTAAAGTGAAATTAGTTATCTACAGGAAATAAAAACAACATTTTGTGAATATGGATGTTCTCTGACAAAAAGAACAGAAAATATTCAATTTTACTTTTCTTGTTATTATTATATTTTATTAATAGAATATTTACTTTACTCTTAGAAATATAAATCTCAAAAATCTTAATTTTTGAAATTATTTTTATTTCTATAATTTATACTTAATATAATATTACCATATAAAATCAATTTTTCAATTATTTCTTCTGTCAGCTGTCTGTGAAATTTCCGAAGATTAGTAAAAGGAAATAAAAATTTAAATATTCAAATTTAATTAATATTTAACTTAAAATATTTCTAAACCTAGAGTATAATTTAAAATATATTCATTATGCGTAGTTTAGAGTATGAAATTTATTGTATGTAATAAGTTGGAGAACTATTTTTAACAATATAAACTTTTATTTTAAAGTTGTATCAATTGTAATATAGTCTGACTAATATACAATTTTAAAAAAGGTTATGATTGTGAGTAAATTTGTAATAAAAGTCTTAATAAATACTTTGATTAAACCCTAAATATATTCTGATGAATAGTATCAATAAGGTCCTTGTATACAACATTAAAAAACTCATATTAAAACAACTATTCCTAAGAAGTTCACTTTGAGAACTTTATATTTTACATTGAAAATATAGTTTATTGCTAAGAAACGATATATTATACTGAATTGTTTGAAGCTCGTAATTATGCAACAGATCTATAAGAAGCAATGATTGTTGCAAATATATGATTTAGGTACTATGATTTAAGTATAATCAATGCAACATGTAGACTTCTGGGCAAATGCAAAGTAAACATCTGCTTCTACTTAGGGTCCAATTGAAAACTTTGTTTCCGTTAGGGCTCAGTGGTGAGAAAGTTATAGGCTACGCTTTCCTGCTTGTCCTTGAAGAGTTTACTAATTATTGTTCAATGGGTTTTGTTAAATTAACTGAGTTTGTCAATCAGACTATGAACTCGAATTAAACTTGCAGACAAACTAATATATTTCGTATATGGCTCAATTTTTACTTCCACGCACTTATTTATTTTGTACAATTAATATTAATTTTTATATGGATTTGAAAATCTATTCAACTGTTTTGTTTTATGTTGTTTCTACTTATATTACTTTTTATGTATACATTTTATTTGTTTTTATATTGTTCCATGCATTATATTTCACAACTTTTAATAGATGTGTAAACTTGTTGCCAAGGTAATGTTTAAAAAAAAAAAATGTTTCTCAAGATAGTTTATGGTTTTATTTTAATAAATACAATTTCTTTACTGTTATTATATCTATATTTATAATATTGAACTATTCAATCTACACAACACCCTCACCTACAAACAATAATGTAATGAATAACAATGTATAAACAAATGAATAACTGGTAACTAAATCTGTATCTTTCAATCGTAATATATACGCGTACATAACATAGAGAGAGAAAGAAACTATACTATATTACTTTCTATAACACAAACTTTAAATTAAACAACGAAAGTAAAACTTTATATTTATTAATTTATTTCAAGATAACTTTGAAATTTCAAAGGATCAAGAGTTATAATAAGTATGTTGAGGAAAACTACTTTTGAGCTAAACTGTGTCTGATCGAAACAAAACTTTTAAAAATACTTCTAGTGATATTGAGAAGAATTAAATCTAAAAAATATAAGAATGCACCTTCAATTTATTTTTGTGTGTATTTTTTAACACTCCTTTAAAATGTTAAACAACGATTTCACAAAGTTAGGAACTGGTTTTGGTAATACTCAGGGATAAGCGTTACTGAAATATTTGAGAGACTGCAGCACATTTCAACACAACTGTAATAGCCAACATTCAGAGTACCTTTAAAACATCAACCAAAACTATTATTCATATTATCTAAACATCATTCCAATGAAGGTGTAACGCCCGTCATTTAAAGTAAAATTAATATAAATCTTTACTTGCCAACAAGGCAGATTAAATTAAAATGCCTTGTAAACTTCCCCTGCATAATGCTACCATCTGGTGAGCGGCTCTGGAAACGATGTCGCGCGATCTGCCAATTAGCCGTTGACCCCGGTCAACCTTGATTAATATTAGTCAGTTCTTACCTCCAAGGCCGTCTAGTCGATTCTCAATGTAGATATATAATGTAAAACTTCAAGTTAACTTTCTTTATTTATATTACATCGGCTTTTCTTCAAAATTCATTTGCAAAAATTAGTCTAAATATGTACAAAATTATAGGCTCGTAAGTGCATAGTGCGTAACTCGCCGAGTGGTCTTCTTGGATGATTTCCTTTCACGCAAAAGGCTCGTTTTGAAACACAACTCCAGGTAACAAGATTAAATTGACCATCTTAATTTAATTATGTCTATATCTTTTAACTTTAATTGCAGATATGTATTGTCTAGAAATAGTTTAATCATAATTAATTTTCTTTGAATTGTCAGTAATTTTTTTTGAAAAACATAATTTCTTATAAAAGAAAAGTAACCATTTTTCATTTAAAAAATTAACAAAAATCAAATTATAATCTTTAAAATAATCATAAAATCAAAGAATTAATTGATCAATCTTTCAAATCTTTCTATTTTCTTGCAATTTGTACTAGTTTTGGATCTCAGACAAAGACTGAGCTATATTGGTTTCTTTATAAATAAAAAAACTTATTTTATAATTTCCTTTTGAAGACATTTTGTAATTGTGAAAATATTTTTTCTTTAAATTAATTTACCTAACTTCATTACATATAAAAAATCTTGTTAAAGAACCTGTATAAGTTTGCCTAAACCTCTTTTAACAAGTCTTTTTTTTGTGCAGCAAATGCTGGTTCAAGGTCAGGACTAAAAGCAAGTTGAAACACAACTCAGGACATCCTAGCTCACAAGAGCTCAACTTATAAAAAAAAATCTTTTTGAAATGTGACTCATGTTATCAAAAATTAACTTTAGCTGTGTCTCTTAAACAAAAAAAAACTTAATAAAAAAATAAGGCGTAATAAAGTGACTTCATCTTGGTGACTATTCCTTGTGAAACAATATGTACTAATTTTAAATTAATTATAGGATGGGACAGCATGCAAATTTTTCGGCCCCACGACCCCAAAGGGGTTATTTTCTAAATTAAAAATATATATATATATATTGACGTCAATAAAAATTTTCTTTTCTTTTTATATAATAAACTATTTTTTTTATCATTAGTTGGCCAACTTAGTTTTTAAGAAATTTAATAAATAAAATTGTAATAATTTATAAGCAATTGAATAATGAAAACTTGTTAGATTTAATATACACTTTGAACTTAAATTTATTCTCAATAATTAAAAATTTTTTTTAAAACAAATTTATTTTACTCTTTAAAATTTCATCTGTAACAGTTTGTATGGGGGGAAAGATTAAACTAATTGTAAACTTTTATTAAGGGCATTTAATCTTTCAAAACTTGTTTATTAATAAGTATTTGTTAATTGACTAATTGTTAGCTGATATTTACTTTTGTTAATGGTCAATTTATTCCGGTGTTAATAAATTTCAGCACTGTTTAGAAATTGCTTCCTTTATTTTAAACATGTTACCAATCTGGTTCCATTAATTCTTAATTCTTTATAAAAACAAAATCGCCTGGTAACAAAGGAAAAATCTACAATAATGGAAAAAAATTCAAAACTATTTAGAATTATTATTTTAGTTACCCAGTTTGTGAAGTATAGGGTGAGACTGGTAATCACACAAACTTTGACTTCGTTTTCTTGACTTAACTTCATGTTTCATGGTGCCTGGAAATCCATGGCGCCTCCACCTTGCTTGTCATTTTATGACATAGGCCAAAATGAGATTAGTAATTAACTAATTTGAAATAGGAATAACGATTACATATCGTGATAAGATCTTATGTGGTATCTTTTCGCTTGGGAAAAAGATACGAACTGCATGCGTACGTGTGTGAAAAAAATGCAAAAACGCTCAGTTTGTATTATTCTTAATGTATTTTTAAATATCGTATATAACGAAGTTCTTATCTACAGTGTCTTAAACAGGAAGCATAAACAATCTACAGGAACATAGCCCCCATTAAACTTAACAGTCACGTGATGTATGATAAATGACTGCAATGAAGTAGGTTGAAGTTTCTCAACATAAGCACGTACTTCATTTCCTTTAGATATTCAATGTACCTTGACTACTTTCAAAATGTAGTTTCACTTGCAAAAATGTAGCAAACTATTACTCTAATACTAACTAGGGATAATGTAGAAGTAAATAAAATTAAGTGATGGACAAACTGTTTGCACTCTCCTATAATTGGAAAACAACTGCTTTGAATTAATTTTTTACTTTTAACACTTTTTGCTTGCTAATTAACTGAAAAGAAAAATCTTGTTATAAACATACAACATATTATTCATTCCATATTAAATTTATATGAAGGTAGATTTATAAATTATTTTGGTTTATTGTAGGTTTTAAATTGTAAATTTTGAAATTTATATTAAATAGAACGAAATTAAAATTGATATTCTTTACCTTGTAGAGTGAAAAACTACACGTCTTTAAAAAAAAAATATTTTCCGTAGTTATTTGTCTCTATATTGTTATAAAAATTATAAAATGATTAAGATATTTTATTTCTTGTGCTACTTTACAGCATGTCTCAATGATAATTCAACTCATAAACATAATAAAAGGGCAAAAATTATTGATGTATATTAAAGTATGGTTACAACAAAAGCTTGTCAGTTTAAGAAATAAGTATAAAATATTATAAAATAATCTAAAAACCTTTACTAATAACAATTAACACTCCCAATTTAACGGAAAGATGTATTGTAATGTTTTGTATATTTTGAACAATAAACAATATTTTAGTAATTTTTCAGTAATCAATACCATCCGTTTGTATTGTAAAACTAATTCTTCATTAATATATTATATAACGAAGTACATAGTGTGTTGAACATATGTTTGTTTACTAGTCAAAATGTAACCATGTGGGATTGGTTACTACATAATATTATACAGAAATTGTAGTCGTATTCTATACATATTCTACTAAAAAACCTTATTAGGTTGGCCATTACTAACAGGACTAAGAATATGTGTGTAAGTTAGGTCATTTCACCAAAAGATCAACACAAAAAAAAACACGATATAGATAATAAATATAAACAAATTTATTTCGGCTCCTGCTTTTGTCAACACAAAGAGAGAATATAGGTAATGACTGAATATAATAATAATAAAATATTTGTCGTCATACTGCTTCATAAACAGCTGTTGAGATGTTAAAGTTGTTCTTTTTCGTCCTAGGATCTAAAATATCAGGTGTTACTGCGTTTAATTAACGATTGTAAAAAATCTATAAAAACTACCGATACTCTCGATTGTAAATAACCGATAAAACAGCTGTTACCATCGATTTGAAGGTAAATAGGTTATAAAAAATTAGTTTTTTGAAATTGTTTGCAGTATAACGAAAAATATAGTTTATCACTAATACCAAAAGCAGCTTTTCAATCCTGGCTCATTTTCCTTGAGTTAAACTTGAGCTTGTATCGAAAAGCTTCACTTTTGGTCCTAGTGATGAAGTATACTATTATTTTGGCAACAATTAAATATATTTTATAATGATACAGGCGATTTAAAACTTGGGACAGCTGATTTTGGATCATATTTGTAATATTGACAGCGAGATTAAGTGATAATTATTTTTCGGAGAAATTATTTGTATTGAAGCAGTTTGGAACATTAATTTATCGAGAATATATATTTATATATCTCGAATATAACTTACGCCAACGGATCTAACAGAATTACTATGACGTTAATATAAAATCTGTCCATTACGTTTGGCCTATCTACCTAATAAAACGCTCAATGTGTTGGCAATTTTTTTAATAACCTCGTTAACCTCGTCCAAAATGATTATCGAGTACTATAACATAACAAGTTAAAATTACCAAACTTAAAATTTTTTAAATTTATTTTAAACGTTTTCTTTAAAAATTAAATATCCGTCTAGCCTATTATATTCCATAGTTTCATCTAATGTGTGCAATGAACATATGAATGTGGTATGAAACATACAAGTTTTATAATAACAGTGATTTCAACGTGGTTATTGATTTACTATGTTAATTTATGTTTGCAAATATTGCGTATTTTATCTTCGTATGCCGTGTTAGTTATTAAACAAATCTCATACTACAGATGTTAAATTATCTATATAAGTTTAAATATACGAAAAGAAACAGTAGACATTTGCTTCATACAAATGTGCACTTTTAATATAAATTTTTATGACAGTTATTAAAATACCCCTAGTAAATTAAAATTTATCAATCATTTTAATCATTTGTGGTCATGCTTGGGACAAAACTGACAACAGAGTTCTGATGAACGGCAACAATTTTCTGATGAAGGTTCCAAAATAATTGCTCCGGTTATATTATATATTTAATTCGGACGATATATAAAGTTTTATCTCGCATTTTTAATTGAGTTAGACATACAATACTGAATACGTGTGTCTGATTTGCTAACTTGGATCACGATCAATATCTTACAATTATGCCTTGTGAAATAAAATAAAAATGTTAAATGTTAAACACCAAATTGTGCTGTTCGTTGCCAACATCAGAGTTATGCTTTGTTTGTTGTGGAACCCTGATGTAATGAAAACATAACTTCAAATTTTAAAAATAATATTTTACTGAAATAATATGCATTGTACCATAATTATAAGACATATTACGTATAAAATGTTATTGTGTTAGTCTCATTGGTACGTTATTATAAAATTATAAAACGAACTTAATAACTAGTTAAATAGTATTATTTACTAGTACGATAAATTAGAAAGATACAGTATCGCAAAAAGTAATCCGAACATAGATGTTATTTATGTATAAAAAAAGTTATCTTTAAAACAAATTTTACCTCTGGAAAATTTGTAAATATATGTAGTATTTATATGTACTCTTTTATTTTTAAACAATTCACACGTAAGATTTGCATAGATTCAAAAAGTGTATTAAAATGATTAAAAAATTTCTTATCGTTTTGAATATTTTACTTATCATATCTGAATTATTTATTTAATGAGCTAAATTTTCATGGGTACACATCATTTTTTTACAATAATTTTTTTTATGTCCAAGGGTTTTCTATAACTTTTAATTCTAGCGAGTTATATGGCCACCGGAACATTTTATTGTTTTATTCGTGAAATAATTATTGCGTTTTTTGGTAGTAACCATGGCACCAATTCATGTTGCAACACTTTGTTGCCTTGTGTAAATTTGTTTTGAAGTATTGTTGAAACTTTTTCCTGTAGATTCTTGATATATCCATATCTTTTCTACAAACCATTCGAAGGTTCTAACGAAAAAGTGGCTTCAACTGTGAAAGAACACACACACACAAAAAATCGTGGAGATGTTTTAAGGATTGTTGCATATGAGCTAGTGACTTTTTTCGTTTGATGCGATTGTAATGTTTAAAACTCATGGCTCATGACTCAACGGAAAACAACATTTTTCAAGTCTTCTTTGGTGCACTTTTCATGCGCTTTGTCCAACAAATGTTTTATACATTAGTGGTGTTTAAAGCTGCTTTTTAGTTTAACCGGCGAGCTTTCCGTCCGTATCGGACAATTGTCAAATTTAAATGTGACTGCCTCCAAATTCTCAATTTAAGTCCACAGCAGATAATTTCGAGTGAAATTGACTTTTTCTAACCAATAACCAATCCTGTGTTGTAGTAGTTTTTTCTGAGGCAGCCACACTTGCCCTTTTTATGAGGCGATAAGGAACTTGTTCATTTAAATCGTTTTAAAATGGCAACACCACACTCGTTAGAAGCTCTTTGTTTTTATATCATACTGGTATGCTCAGAAAAAAAAATTTGTATAGTTTCCTTGAAGTTATGTCCGTTTTGCAGACGTTTAAGTGAAAAACGTTTGAAAGTATTAATGTGTCATAAAACATGAAATAAACAACAAAAAAAAACACTATTTATTACTTACCGATACTAGATAAAGAAAGATTAACCAACACATATTCTACAGAGAACACAGAATGGGGGTGGTCAAAGTTATATCTCTTGTAGTTCAAGCAGTGCAGCCATAATATAGAAAGGAATAACAATCCCTGTATTCGGTTCAATTTCTACTCTGCTGTATAAACATCTTTCAATTATTTTTAAAGTATAGAATAACTGAACACGGAACTACTTCAATCACTGCCATACTCTCCCAACTTACTTCACTAGCTCAGATATGGAGAAGTTAAATCACTCTTCAATTAAATTCAAAAGGTATCTACCTAATAACATTGTAAAGAGTTCTATAAATATAAAAACTAACTTTGTAGGATAATACACCAAGTACGTATAATAGTAAAAATGTAACACTAAACGAACAGAACCAAAGCTTGACATGATGCACCAAGAATTTTTGATGGACGGCGAAACGACACCGCTATAGATTTTTGTTTAATTCTATGACCACCTAGGTTTTAGAATGTGAAAGGTGAAAAGTATTTCTTGCACCAAGTTACTATTTAGTTCTATAATTAAGATAAACTAGTTAATGTAGTTTTAAATTGATAATAATGAAACACAATTAAATTAATTTTCTGCGCATTCGTTAAATTATCTGTTTTATCTGTTCGACTTCAACATAATGAGGTTTTTATTAAATACTTTCCTTATGGTTAATTAGTGTCTGGAATTTTGTACTATTAAAGACCATATTTTATTCTATTTCAAATTTGTCTCTGTTAATTAAAATAAAACTATAGAGTTAAAAAACAGGAACAAATTTCTTTAATCTTTGCCAATCAAAACATAATCAAGACATAATCTTTGTCTAATCAAAACTAAATTAGATATAATTGTTTAGATATAATACATGTGAAGTTTAAAATTGACGACCCAAACCTTTGTTCCAAACGGTAAAACGAAATTGCCATTTCTCCACTTCTACTGACAGTACAAAATAACGTTAAATTGATGTACAGCTTAAAATTAATTATTCACTAGTGATGGCAATTTCTTAAAGAATGTTTTCCAAATGTTTTTATTAGAATCATTATAATCTTCTGAATTTCATGATACTCATACGTTCTTAAGAAACTATGTGCATGTTTCTTCTATCTAATTAATTACATTGTTTAATGAAAACTCTTGAATAAATCATTTGGTTATGTTTACTCGACAGTGAATAATTAAACTCTGAGCTGTTTAATGTTGAACTCTAATTAAATACTACTAGAGGTGCAGTTTAAAATATCTCAAGCTGTTGCACGAGCGACCATTTGTGCAATCTTTAATTACATTTCTCTCTGCATCTCTGCATTTTTCCATCTAAGAAATTAATGCTGAGATGTATACACTTGTAAACAGTTCGTTAAATAATATATTAAATTCGAAAACTTTAAATATTTTACAATAAATACAAATTTTTATTTCATTTTGTAGTTCTTGGTTTAATTTTTTAACACTTCGAGAAACAAAGGACACTAAAAGTTAAATGTGTTCTACTAATCATTAAAAGAGAGTTGCATTTATTTTTTGTCACGAAACTTATTATCGTCACAACCTATTAAATAGAAATTAAAAATAAATCCATCTTCATTCTTATTTTAGAAAGTGAAAGCCTTAACAACAATAATTGTGTGTTTCTATGATTTAACTTTTCATTAAGAGGAATGTAAATCTTCAAATTTCAAGAACTATTTAAAAAAAAAATTAATAACGGAATGAGCAAGGTCCTAAATTCGTTTACAGCTGTCATAATTATAACGGGAAAATTGTTAAAAGAGTTTTAGTTGATCTCAACCCATTTTTTAACAATATGAGGAATGAAAATACTTTTTTGTCCTCACATCCTCAGAAAATTGATTGACATCGGCTTTCAAAATCATTGACGTAGGGAGGACAACATATTATTGTCATTCCTTACATCGCCAGAAAATGAGATTCTGGTTCAACTTAAAAATTAACTAGAAAAGGTAATCCTTTTTTCTCTTATAAGACTTCATCATCAACAATTTTAAAGTTCGTGAGATAGTTTAGTCCTTTTTTCTCGTACTTACTCTCATTGTAAAGAGAACCCACTTCTACATAAGGAGATGGAGAGACAGGATTTCCAAACTTAAAAAAATTCAACCGATCTCAAGTCCAACAATACTTTTCTAATACTCCATAATAAAAATATAAGGAGGAGGTGGAAGAGATGATGGTTGTTCCAAGTATGGAAAATGATAAAACTATTAAAATAATCATCGTAATTATGTTTCTTTTTGTTATTGTTCTTCTGTTGATGAATTGCCAATTTTACTGTATACAAGAGGACAAGGTGATGGAGAATAAAAATAATACGTTGACTAATGTTACCTATGTGAGGTTTTTTGAAACATATAATAAAAATGTAACTAAACCTAACTGGGCAGTACATATAAAAAGAAAAAAAAATTGGTAGACTATTAAATTATTTATGGAACTTGTAATGAAAATGTTACTGAATCTGATTGGATACAACACATAATAACAATAAAAAAGCATTTGGAATCTGGTAAGGACAACGATACCAATTCGTTGGATAATGATTCTCTTTATAGTTCTCCTGATTCCATGTCTTAATGACTGATGAAGATTCCCAATCGCCATTTTTTTAGCAGATTTTAGAGTAGATAAAAGGTTTAATATATATATCGTACATGCTAAAATTCTGTAGATTTGTGCTTTTTTATTGTATATGTAATAAATTTACTTATTTTGACATTTAATGCATGGTTTGTTATTAACCTTACTATATGATGGTATTTTTATATTCTATTATTTTAGGCCCATTTCTAAATTACTAAATTAAGTCCTAATAAACTAATAACTAATTGAATAAAATTAACAATAAATCATAAGCCAATAATGTTAACATAGAAAGGATTCGTTTTTACACATGTTTATTTCAATATTCTATAACATACCAGAATTACTACTATAAACTAATAACTAATTGAATAAAATTAACAATAAATCATAAGCCAATAATGTTAACATAGAAAAGATTCGTTTTTACACATGTTTATTTCAATATTCTATAACATACCAGAATTACTACTATAAACTAATAACTAATTGCATAAAATTAACAATAAATCATAAGCCAATAATGTTAACATAGAAAAGATTCGTTTTTACACATGTTTATTTCAATATTCTATAACATACCAGAATTACTACTATAAACTAATAACTAATTGAATAAAATTAACAATAAATCATAAGCCAATAATGTTAACATAGAAAGGATTCGTTTTTACACATGTTTATTTCAATATTCTATAACATATCAGAATTACTACTTACCAGAATTAACTTCTTATTACTAACTAAATCTTTACAATAAATTATTTGAGCGTAATTATAGCAACCAGTAGAATGAGCAATTAAATCTCCCCCTCCCCCCAATTACTATCAGAGCCTGTTAAATGTTAATTAAGACACTCTCAACTTAAGCGTGCTCATTGTTTTCCATAATAATTAACTGGATATAAACTAGACTTGGTTGATCTCGAAACAATATAACACCAAATATTAATTACTGACAAAAACTGTTTAAAGTTTTGTTTTATTTGTTCTTTTTAAACAAACATTATTTTTGCTATCGACTTGGCCTTAATACAATTTAATACATTATCACTTCAAACATAATGTGTACATTATAAATATTAATTTAATTAAATACGATATGTAAAATAAATAAAGAATTTTATAGTTTACAGGGTTTGCATAAACAATTGTTCATCAGAATATTTTTAAAATTAACGTGACAACTTTAGGTAAATAGTTTTGAGTGACAGGACTTGCAATGCACAGACATAAAACGTAAAGTTTATAGGAAGACATAAAACACAGGGACAGTTTTAATGGTTGTACAAACTATGTATGTGATGTAAAATAATAGATATATAACTTTAATTAAAATCTCTTTATTTCTAATTATAACGGAAGTTACAATATATTTTCAAAATGACAATAAAACTAAGTCATGATACTTACCCAGTATAATCATGTAATGGAATACAAGAAGATGCTCTAAATAGACGGTCTCTTGTAGGAAATGTTAAATTGTACAGGTCTTCTCTAGGAGTGTAAGTAATTTTTTCTGAACTTCTTAATTTGTTTAGATTACATCACTATTTTCTTGACTTTGGCTAGACTCTACCGTGTTCAAGGCTATACATACAAGCCTCCAGTCGCTACCACATTTTGTTGGAAGGTCAGGGAACGAATTAAAATTTTTGAAAATAATTTTGCTTTTTGTAGATATGTAGGTTTTGTACAGTTACATATAGATTTGAAATCTTCACGTTTTGACTAAATAAATATGTTGTAAGTTCAATATTGTAGGAAATACGGACAAAAAATTGTTTAAAATGTCCGCCATTGTACTATTATATTTTTTTCTGAATTGAATAGGGTTTTATATGAATAGATTTTATGCGATTATCAAACTTTCCTTATAAATAAATATTGAGCTTGACTTGTGAGATAATATTAGATAGAATAAAACTCGAACACAAAATCTCACAAAAATTACGTTTACTTAATCAATTGTGTTTCAACGACAAAGTCGTTATTATAAGTGATGCTTGAGCTATAATAATCAAACTATAATGCCTTGGGATATGATAGATATCTCAGGTTGTTACATACTGCCTTTTGTTAATAACGTTGTTTAATTGTACATATCGGTTCAAAGTGTAAATTTTACTTTTTTTAGATTGGAAATTTGTTAATTTACTAACTGAAAAGGACTATTTTCAAATCATCTGATCTAATGGATTTTACACAACATTCGAATGACTACCTGTATCAACACCAATATCAGTTATAACAGTTAAAACAACAATTATTTAATCCATACAGTAACATTTATTTGCTTTACATTTATTAAAATAGATTAAAGCAATCTCATGGCGTTTTAATTTGTTACTAAATATACTTTTATACACAAATGTAAACATTTGTAAACAACAAAATATTTACAATTTGAAAGAGGATTTCAGTTATACACAGATTATGAAGGGTCGTTTTAATTTTTTTTAAACTACACATTTTTTTCTATCAAACAAATTGTATGCTAGCGAACGAAAAATCGACGTTTTTGGAATTAGACTTATGCACTCAAGAAATATTTTGTTTCTCAATCTATTATTAATATACAATACTTAGTACAGATTCTCCATTTGTCATAAATATTGTAATAAGATGTTTGTCATGTTTTCATTTTATAGGATCCATTATCAACTTAAAAGATTCCTTTAATTTTATATTTTTAAAAATTTTCTATTCTTCACTGTGCAGCTGTGTATGGAGTATTAAATATTCATAACATTGGCTAATATTGTTCAATTACTCTGTATTATTATCCTATCAGTTAATCATGTCAGTTTAAACGGGAACCACGACGGCTTATTCAAATTTATGAAATTATTCATAAAATTATAGGTAAATATTCCTATCTACCATACACACTTTTCCAGAATCTTTATTATACAGTATGTTCCAAAAGTTACATTAATACATTGCTTAATACTATTTTTGTGTATACATAACTAGTTGCCCGATGATGCCGCAAGGCGAAACAATTGTAGCTCTATAAATTAATAAAACATTTTGAAACTTTAAGCTTTATTGCTTTATTTTATCCTTGAATACTTTTTATTTTCTACATTCTTAGCGAAAATTTAAATGGGATGCTAATAGAGAAAGTCTGTCTGTTTATTCAACCTTGTAAAATGACTGTTTTTCATAAAATATTTATTGCAGTTACTTTTAAACTTTTACAAAAAACTATTAGGCAACATATATAGGTCCTTCATATATATATATATATATATATATATATATATATATATATATATCCTGATGACTTCCATACGTTGACGAATTGTCAAAACTAATAAGCAGAAGATTGTTATCGTAGCCCAAAACATGACTGTAATGTGTAAAAAGTAAACATGTATTGAGTAAGTGAAAATAAGGCTATCCAATAATAAGCGAACGTTTTAAAAAAAGGAAAATATAATTAGATAGATACATTTGCAGCACCAATTTTGATTGCATATTTTCTGTACTTCCAATGATCAATAATGTAGCCCAAGTTATCTAACCTCTTAACAACACTTTTGATATTCTCAAAAATAACAACAATCAGTTTGTGTTGTTTCAGAGGAGTCCTCAGTGAAGAAAAAGTACTATTTCGTAATTATAATCTACTGATTATATCTCCACTTTATCAAAACTTTGATGTTGGCTTTCTTTTATTTAAACATAATATTCTTTTTTAATGAACTCGGAATAGTTCCATCTTATCATTTATAACGTTTATTAGTTATTTATTGAATATGATTTTTAATATCTCCGTTAAACAATACAAAATTATAAAGCTGCTATAATTTTCCAAAACGATCTGATAAAAAGAGATACCAGCACATTATGTATACTCTTTGATGTTTTAAGTAACAACCACGTAACTTATATATTGTGGTCGCTACGTTAATAAAACTTATACAATTATAAAATACTTACTGAATTTTTCCCCAAATGTTACAAATTTTATGGTTTTAAATATATATATTTATTTATAGTTTAATTCAGTATTGTATAAATTTATTCAAGAACTGTAGTTATATATGTATACAGTTAAACAAAATTACAGTATTCATATTAATAGTTCATAACATCGTTTTGTTTTATTAGGCCTACGAATATTTAAAAAAAATCCACTTTGAATTTTGTCAATACTATTTAACTACGTTGATTTTTATTTTTTAAACCAATTTAGAAATTAACATCCATTTGAAAGATATAATTATATACATCTATCAGGTATGTAAATATATCGAATTTTCATTTTTAAAATGATTACAACATTTATTTAAGAAATAAAATGATTTTATACAGAAAGGAAGACACAGAAAAAACTACATGTAAATTTGATCACCCATTTTAAGTTGAGTGAATCTATTTCATCAAACACTTGCAGGCAGTGCTATTACATTAACGGACAATTTTATCCATCTAATTAACATGTTTAGATTACATAAGAAAACGTGTATATTACAGACAAATTAACATTAATATTGAACACGTGGAGAATATGGAAGGTCAAGTAGTGTTGTAAAGCAGTCTCAGCTATAAAAGATTTACGACAATGTTCGACGTAAACGTGTTCTTATGCGTTGACATAATATTTTATCTCTGCACTTTACTTATTTAGAATTGAATCTAGTGAATAAAGGCAAACTGATGCCTATAGTCCAGAGTAGTATAGGCAAAATACATTTATTTTTATTAACTTCCGTATAAGGTAAGAAATAGGAGTAATATGAGTTTCGACAAATTTTCCTTTTAGTTTACAGTTAAAGTTTAAGAAGTGAATTCTTCTTTAAAAAATATAGAATTTTAGTTAAAACAGAGTTTTAATGAATGACTTTGTTTAAAGTCAAATTAATGTCATATGAGAATTTATAATTTTATGACGAAAATTGGTAGCAATCCCGTCCAAAATAAGAAAGTATATCCAAATTTATATTACAGATTAAAACTAGATTAACATTGTAAGTGTTTTAATTATGTAAGTACACATTCCAAATTCAAGCTCAGTTTAGTTCTTTTTATATATAAAGAAGATAGATGGACGATATATGGAGCAATGAAAAAACTCAAATACTCTGTTATGTCAAGGCACAAAATGAAATGTAAAATGTTCTTTATATTTATTTATAATTTTTTAAAAGACAGAATTTAATTAAAATTATTTTTGAAATTTTAATGTTAAGAAACTTAACCAAGGCCCTTGTCTAACAAGAATTAACAATAGTTTGCCTGTTTAGAACGTGATTTTTCTTATTGTTAAAAATAGTTGACAAAGCAATCAAGTAAGTTCTTATTTAAGGTTTAAACAAGGTCAAACAAGATGGAATTTATGTAACATGTTTTACTGAATATCAATTTTTCGTTAAAATGTAGCAAATTCAGTTTTTCTTTCTTCATAAAATATTACAGAATAATTTAAGCAATAATAAAATGAATTTGGTGGTTCTGTGATCAAAGCTTAATGAACTAAAAGAAAGGCAATTCTTTCTATTTACGTCAGCGTATAGAATCTATTTACCTAGATTCATTTGCGTAATTTAGTTAATTTTTTGACATCATGACCAACTGTTTCACTTTGTTTAGAAGAGGTAAATGTTATGTGAAACCACTACGCAAATGCCAGAACGTGTGCAACTGTTCATTTAAAATTTTTTTTATCGTTTTAACTATACATCGTTAGTATTCTCGAAGGATAATAGTCTGTAAGGAATGCCTGTAAGTAGAATTATGCGATGTATTCACATGACCCACAAGCTGTTCTGTTAATCTTCAATATTTTAGAACTCTGTATTGTACTGAACTCCGTCCCCTGATTAGAATATCTGACTGACTTAATTATTTATTTATTTTACAATTAGTTTTGTTTTAGATAAATAAATTTAAAAAAAAATATTATCTTTTTTGTGATTAATTTATAAAGAGAAATATTGCGGAATATTACAATACATTTGGAAATGATGATTTGAAAATGATTTATAATTGACGGAAATAGAATTAACTATATTCATGATACAGGCATTAGTAAATATAAACTTTAATGACGATTTTTAATAATTTCGTCTATTTATTTAGGTGAATATTTCCATTACACAACTGAAATTAATTAATTTTATGTTACCACTTTATAATGGTATGTAAAAAATAGTTGTACAACTTGTATACGCATAATTTTAATATTATTTGTTTGTTCAAAATCTTCTTGACATATATTTATTACATAATAACCATCCTTTTAAGGATAGATAAAAAATAATACATCAAATATTTTGAATGTTGAATATTTAGACCATGTTATTAATTTAGTGCAAATTATTAGATTTTACAGATTTACTAGATCTTTAAATCGCTAAAATAAACAATGCTTCTTTTAATTCACTATCTCTTTGTGTCGGTTAGACCTTAAATTTGGAGAGCAGATAAACAGAGAAAGTTCGTTAGAAACTGAACTTCAAACTAGACAAAAACTTTTATAATTATTTATTGATTGCCCTTAGTACTTTTTATTGTATGTAAATTTTGCTAGTATACAAATTCTAGTAATTAACTGTTTTCAAATTATATTGCAATTTTATCTTTCTTTACTTTATAATTACATTAATGATAAGTAGTGGCTTAGAACGCAAAAATATTTAATATTTCGTTTAAATAATTACAAGTGATATTTATTTAACAGAATAATAAAAGTTAGTATGTAAATATATGAAAAGAAACCATAAAGGAAAAAAGAAAACCATAAAGAATTATAGAAAAAAAATATAGCAATCGATAATAATAATATTATTGAAAATGGGTAATTTTATTTAATAAGCTGGCTTTTAAATGATGTTAAAAAATTCTTCTCTCTACTTTTTAACCGTAGTTGAGGAAAACTGTAATTGTTCCAGAAATTAAACTTAACAAGAAATGTTGAAGTCTGCAACATAACATTAATTGAATAGTTACAAGTAGAATCAAATTTCCTTGTAATAAACTGTTTGAGAATCAATTGTCTAATTTGATCCAATATAATTTTCTTAACAAGCATCGTTTATGGATATTGTTAACTATAGATAATGTATATGGTTATTAATATAACTAGGTATTAATTACGTTCACAAACCCACCAATATTCCACTTCATCTTTTAATAAAATTCTTATATGTTTCTAAACTTATATATGTTGAGTTAATTTTCATCCATTAGTAAAAACGGACTTTAGCTCTGCTTCATACTAGTAGTATAAATAAATTGAACCTTAATATATTTTATATATTTTTCAAGGGAAGGTTTATTTGGTTTTTTAATATTTTACGTATGTAAAAGGTTATGACATATGTATTCACAAAAAAGAAACGGATTATTTAAAAAAAGTTATTGTTTTATCAAATAACCGAATTTTTAGTTTTCGTGAGGACGTTTCTCTTAAAACAATTTTATATGGTTAGTGTCTTGAGATAAATTTGGTGATGATTTTTGATAAATGATAGTCCCGCAATCCCAAACCGTGTGCGATTTGTCCCACTAATATATACAAACCCTTTATTCCTGACTCGAACCACATGAATTTCTTTATTCTGTATTTTGATCTGCTTTTCTACTTTCAGCACCTAAGTATTTTTCTCACATTTATTAATATCTTCAATAATTTTGATAACAAATGCTTAGGTTCGTGCATTTAGATTTTATTTCATAAGATTGAAGTAGTCTCGGTGATGTGTATTGTAAAGTGACTTAATCCGTACTTTAGAAATAATTAACGGATATACTCTTATAAAATTATTAAAAATAATAAATACTTCTTGTTTTGCTCTTTTTTCAGCAAGTTATTTCCGTAGTTAATGAAATGTTTTCGAACATTGACATTGCTCGTACTACTAACGTTGTCAAATACATCTTTATTGTCAATAGATTTTATTTTACCCTTTAGTACCTGATATAAATAAGTTAAAACTTGAAGTTAAGATTTTAGAAAATAAGCAAAACCTAGCTAAGACTTGGCAACGAGCGTCACAATGACTTTAATAAACAACCATTTTTAGACAACATGGTTTCGGTTAGGCAAGATAAAACCTTCCTAGTTGGTTTGTATTACTAGTGTACAAAGTTAACACACATATGCCTTAAACCTTGATTTGTAATTTTGTTTCCAATTTGTCTACCTCACTTAAGACTGTTCCATACAACAAGTTTCTTATTAGATTTAAACATAAATTCTCGTGTCGAAATTTCGAGCTGATTTTCCGTTTATTCCAGTTTATATTTGAAATCCTGTACTTAGTTACTCCTTCCCTGAATACGATCACTTTCAGTGATAACGGTTTAAGAATGATGTTTTCTTTTCGTAATTAATTGTATACTTTCCTCTTTTAGATGAAAAGGTGGAAATATGTGTGACGTATAGGTACAACAATGCAATCATCTCAAAAATAAATTATTTATTCTCAACATTTAGGAAATAGAGCAAAAGCTGTTAAAAAGAGAGAGAGAGAGAGAGAGAGAGAGAGAGAGAGAGAGAGAGAGAGAGAGAGAGAGAGAGAGAGAGAGAGGAATGGTCCCATCCTATGGGAAACGCTATAGTTACAAATATCTGCGTGACCGTGTAACACCTTCATAACAACTGCTTGACATATCAACTATCAAATCATACTCTGAGTCTCTAGTTCCCAATATTATGCCATTACCCAACATCATAGAATACTGCTAGGATTTAGTGAATATTTCCAAGCATAACAGGATCATCCAATCTATCAGTGATCATTTTCAACTTGTAACATTCATATACTCCAAACCTTTATATAATCCGTTATCATTTCGGATTCTAATATGATTTGTATAGACCAGCACAAAAATATAATAACAAGAATGTAACATAGGTATACATTTAGTGAAGACGGAAATATTTCTTTAAAGAAAACTTGAAATATTTATGAACAATGATCATTTTAGTATATATTTAACAATTAAAAACATTAACAATATTGTTCAATAAACAATTTATTTTAATGTATTTGTTAAACACTTTAAAAACCAAAATTTTCCAACCAATCAACTTTGTTTACTTGAAGTGATATTATAAGACAGTTCAGAAATATAAATTAAAACAATTAAAAAAAAACCACGTAATGTATTTGTGTATATAATTAAGGTTTTGTGTAACATGGCAGAGTACACACATACATATCATCATACGAATAATATGTTTAATATTCATTAAATGCCATTTGACCATAATTGCAGTAATCTTGTATTATTTAATTTTTTTACCGAGAAGCAAATACAGATATTCAAAAGGGCGACGCGATACATATTTTTCATGTAAATCATATTTATTTGTATTTATTATACTTTATAAACATTATGTTGATGCAATTACCTAGGACAAATAACTGACTTGCGCAATATGTAACCTACAATATTGAAGTCTCTCTATTGTAATTGATAAAGTACATAAAGTTTTACATTAACTCTGTGTTAATACATTTACATTATATATCATTTTTATATATTTAATAAACGGAAAACAAGAAACACACAAAGATGACAAGGCAAATAATACACATAACATATTTATTATTTAATCAACAATTATTTGAAATAATAAAGTAATGTAGTTACAGCATCAAAACTCATGTAAAAAATTATAACTTTTTAGTAAAAAGTGAAATAAACCAATGAAGTATTGTAACAAGAAATATCACAAGTTACTTAAGTTTAATTGTTAATGAATATATAAACTAATGACCCAAAAGTTTTAATATTTAAATGGAGTTTTGTTAATATATTATTTCATTAGAAATTAGTCTGTAACTTTCGTTATTATATGACAGGAAATTACATTTAATTAAATATGAAAATTCACATAAAATTATAATTTAATATATTCTATAAATACATATAACAAACATTAGTTAAATGTTATTACAATACATTGTTAGGATATAGAAATATAGTTTAAATATTCATTGTCTCATACAAACTTTGGTTTCAAAACAAGATTATTCTCCATCAAAACTTGAAATGTTCAGTAACCGTATCTGTATCCATTAGACAGTTTGGAGAACTAAGTCCATTTGAGTGCCATCTGTTAGTTCTCGAAATTCGATATCGGATTGAAACTTACAACTTCTCTATATTTGGTATAAAACATATTTATTTATTAAAATATTTATAGTCTATACTTAAAATGTTTATTAAATGACAAAACCGAGTTTGTAAATTTTCATCAAAGCGATCACTGAGAATCATAATTTCTCATTTTTTAAATATTTCACATTACAATCGTAATCATTATTGTTAAAAAGAAACATACATTTTCATTTCAGTGTTTTCGTTGTGTTGTATCTACGATAAACAGATGTTTAGATTTTACGTAGTTTTTATAATCTATTTTTTTGTAACTCTACAGACTATTAATTGTTATATTTATTATTATAAATATTATTTGATAAGGTGTGAAAATCTGTTAATTCTATCAAAGGATTTGTAACAAAATTCTAGTTTTGGAAATTGTAACAGAAACTATCAGATGTCGGATATAAAGAACTATTGTGTCACTTTTTGTCATTTCAGAGTTAGGTTTCGATTATTCTGTAATAAGCCTGATGCTATAAAAATTTCAAATTTGAAAGTAATCTGGTTTACTGAAGCAACATATTAAAATTTCATACTTATTTATTAAATCTTAATTTGCATTTGATTTTAGTAGTGTTGGGATGGGTGGAATTATATATAAAAAAATAATTAACTGTAGCATTAATTTGTGAAATGGAACATTAATGATTCTTCGATTTCCGTGGGGAGTTAAAATGTGTCAGTGTTGACTCAGGATCGTGTAAACTTGGATAGCATCGTGAGTAATCTTGGACACCAACTTAAAATTTGCGTCGTAAGTAATCTTGAGGATCATCATTACTTCGTGCCGTGATAAACTTGGGGTGAATCTTATACTTGGTATCATAAACTATGCATCTTAAGTAAATTTGGGAAGCATCGTAATTTGTCATCGAGAATAAAATTGACATCATGAGTAAGCTTGGGGAGCATCGATTACAAAATCGGGAGTAAACTTGGGGAGGATCTTAAATTTGTCATTGTGAGTAAATATGGAGAGCATCGTAAACTTGACATAGTGAGTAAACTTGGAATGCATTGAAAATTTGTCAACCTGAGTAAATTACGGAGCATTAAAAACTTAGCATCGTGAATAAACTTGGGAAGCATTATATATATATATATATATATATATATACTTGTTATCTTGAGTAAACTTTATCAGCATCGTATACTTGGTGTCGTGAGTAAACTTGGTGATCATAGCAAACTTGAACTTATCTTGCTCACGAAAGTTAGAATAGCACAGACATGAAGTCGATGTACCCACCACACATAACCTGATAAAAAGTCATCTATCATGGTTAGGCTCATATCAGCGTATTGTATAAATAAAAAGTAATTAAATATATTAACGAAAGGACCAGTTTAACTCAGTCTCTCTAACTATTTTCTATTATATTGTAACATATTAAAAATTGTGTAATTTGTTGTTTTGTTCGTCTTATGGGAGTTATTTAAATGTTACTTTTGGAGCTAGATTACAAAAATTGTGCGACGCATGCAAGAAATTAAAAATTAAAATAGTCCGGTAATGTAATTAATAAATAGTGTCTTTTATTTTATAACAAAACCTATTTTCTAGGCAAAAATAAGTAAATAGTTTAATATAAATATAGCGTGTTATAGATATATGGAAATAATAAAATAATTGTAGGCCTATAATCCATTTTATATTTAATGTATGTATATATTTTTGTTTCTTTTCAAAACGAAAATTAAATTTATTTGTTAGATAATATTGTATGGAAATATTTATTAATTTTTCTTTTGTGTACAAAACAACAAAAAAATTACTTTCACTCTTTTTCTACAATGTGTCCTGCTTTCTACAATATCTTGCAAAATTTTGAATGTTCAAAATAACCATTAAACATATTATTATTTAACATTGTTTATTTAACAGCGTTGTAACAAGATATAATTATTCGTAATTACAATATACAAAAAACTGTAACAAATTTCTGTATATTCACGTTAATTTCACAATTATTTAAACTGGAAAATAAAGGAGATATTTATTATTATTTCTATTACTTATGCAATTTTATCTACATATATTTGTAGTTATAAGTATTCATGAGGCTATATATACCAAAATGGTTACAACATATTTGGATAAAATGTTGTCTTAAGTAACCCTTTTTTAATTTTCAAAACACGAATTAATTGTAGTCTTGAATGAAGCTAAAATTTAATATTACAGTGTATACGTTCCATTTTATAAAAATACTTTCTTTTTAAACACCATTCTAACCAACATTTTATTTAAAAAATGTTTTTTTGAACTCTCAATTGTTTATAATCACAATTTTTATTGTGAATTAAATAAAAAGTTCTTCTTAGCGACGATAATCCAATAAAGTGTAACGTGGAAAGTCGTGATCTATATCGATACATCACGCAGCACTGAATCGATTCATTAGAGGTGATATTTGTATACATTATTGTTAGGGAAGGGTTGTAAAAAGAGATTTAATTGATTAAACTTAACTTCAACTAAACTCAATATGAATTACCCACCAAAAAAGATATCAGCACATGTTACAGTGTTTCAGTAATCTTTCGAGATTCGTAAAAAGAAACATTACTGATGTTATTTACAATAAAGGACAATCACATCCATATACTAGTAAAAATCATTGTAAAATTAAGTTATTTCGTTTAAAATTGAATTGTAATTGCATTTGTTTGTAATACTAATAACCATTTGTAATAAATACTAATTTTTCTGTATTTACGATTAGTAGGCCCCTAATTATTGCAGAGCGTTTCAACTGATCTAGGATATACATATATCTATTGAAAAATACAGGTTTTAATTGTAATATCATCTAACCTTAAAATTTGATTGATTCCGTACTTGAATCGAGCTTAAATCGAAAATATTGTTACATTAATTATATTTATAATAATGTTTCTATTAATATACTTATTTTATTAAAATATAATATTCTATGTAAATATTCTAAAATACGTAACATCAATTTATTTTTTAAAATATTGAAAATTAAAGTTATATTAAGAAATTAACTTAGAATTAGTTTGAATTGTTAAAATATACATTTTGATTATTATTAAAATTCACTCCTTTTTAGTTTCTGTTCAATGGGACTAATTTAAACTCTGTTTCTAGTCATGTTTATATATATATATATATATATATATATATATATATATATATATATAACTTTTAGTACACTTTTTCAAATGGATAATTTAATAATAATTATTCCGCAACATATATACGTACTTTATTAAGTTATGCACAGTTAAGGCAATATCTTTGGAAACAAAATTTTTATAATTTCCAATGACGTAATATGATCTTGATAATGATTCAGACAATGAACGTACAATCTAATTAGACGGTTTACGTCAAACTGAAATGTAAACTGTGCCATTAGATTTAAAGGTAATGAAAGGAAATATGTTGCTTAATTAATCTTGTTCGTATCCGCCTCACGTTGTTTAACACCCACTGCCACGTGAATACCTGATCCTACATTATTAATTCATCACAATTTTGCTTACATGCTATATAAACCCAACGACGTTATACACAATAACAGTATCATAATATTATTATGAAATTGTAGTTATCTATAGTACTTACGCACTAATAGGTTTTACTTCTTTGTTAAAACATAACATAATCTTCTTTGTTTAAGATTAGATTATAAGTAGTTTCGGAAGGTTTTAAATTTTATGATTATGACATGCCATGTAAATATATTTATTTTTTAACATTTATATATTTTTAAGTGGTAATATTTAACAAATAACCTGTTCTGCAATGCAAACAATTTACGGGAATTGTACATCACGTTTAAAAAAATACTGTTCTTGTTTAGTAGTTATATTTTTCCAAGTAATAATTAGATTTAATCTATCCTTGGTTTACCCCAATAATTCAATTATATATAGGTCTAGTATGTCAATTTGTTAATTTACGGTAGGACAGCTATTTGTTTTAAAAAAATGTTAATCTTTTCTGTATACTTTATTTAAACAATGCTAATATTTGATCATATTGTTTGGGTATTAATTATTTTATAATTGTGGAGTAGGACTATTAATACGAATTTATTGTCGGACAATATTGACACTAAAATAAAATGATTATTTGACGAAATTCAATTCGTAATAATTTTAATAGATAGTTTATAGACAGATTCACGGTATATTTCAATCGTATCCTTACTAAAGTATAAGTAACCAATATGACTCTCATGTTCTTTGCTTGAGTGTATAAGGACGAAGGTGACCTTAGTCATTAGAGATATAATAAGGAATCTAATTAGCACATCTGATTAAATACTTACTTTTTCAATACCTCTGTGTACGGTTAATTGATATAAAGCTATTCCTTTACAGCAGGCAGAGTATAATTATTCTCTTCTAACATACATAATATTTCTGGAAGTGACACATAAAAGTTTCAGAAACACAATAGAAAATTATAATATAAATTATTATTGTCACATTAAAAATTTTTTTACGATCCGTCAAACAGACTTCTGTTATATAGGACTGCATTATTTTATTTTAGATTTAATAAGAACTAGAATTATCTACACCATTTTGTATGTCTTCCTCTATCCTGCATCCTGTCTTATGTTATTCAGTGTAAGGTGCGTTTTAAGATCTATGTCCAAAAATGTTTTAAAACATTCTAATTAAAATTCATTTACTTAAAATAGTAGAAAAATAGGATTCGTTAAGACAGTTTAATAAATTTTTTTTTTTTAATTTGTGGTATGGACGTTTTAGTAAAATATATGACATTGTTATTCAAATCTGCTTTATTTAATGGATTTTATTTTTCCTTCAAATTTCACGTTTAATATGAATACAAAGAGATATAATTGTGAATGTAATTTCTGTCATTTCCATTATAAAATATCTAGGAAATTCAAGAAATTCGCAATAATGGGTAATGTTTAATTTTTATATCTAAAAAGAATAAGACGATTTTCTTGAACACAACACCGCTTTAGTAGTTTGTACGGCAAATAAGATTTTTTTGAATTTCATCATTATCTTTTTCGATACAATTACAAATGCGATAGTACCTACAAATCATAAACAGTGGAAACACTGCGTTGCAGCAAAGTGATTTTACATATAATCCCTAATGAGGGAGATAATTTTAAAATAATAATAAATTTCTTCTATTATAGTTGAAATATATGATTTATTATATTGTGACTTTGTTGACTGTGAAGGAGTATTGTAGGTCGAGTAATGGCCATCTTAAAACGGTTGCCAAAAAATACAAAACCTTGTATATATGTTACAACTAAAGTATTTCATCTAATCTAGCTATTATATAAAATATCCAGACAATGTGTATAATAACTAGCGATTTTGGTCAAAGTGATTAATGAAGTTTTATTTATCACTTACTAGCTTACTGAAGTCAGTGAATGTGATAATAATACTGTATTAATCAGTTTATCAGATGTTATGTATAATAACGGTTGGTTCTGGTTAATGTAATACAATGGTACGATTTTGCATTATGTTTAATATCATAACGCAAAATATTCAAACAAACTTTGTATGGGAATTATTACTTTGAATAACTAAATCGCACTACTATCATGAACAATGACTTGTTAGAGTAATTAATTAATCACTTTTGCTAGCGAATCTAGTCATTATACATAATAACTGATTAGTCACAATGACTAATTAATCACAATGACTGTGACATATATATTGTTCGGCTTTAACTCATAATTACATTTGACAGTAAATTTGTAACGAGTAAACAAAACGAATTGTCAATTACTTGATTTAAAATAAGTAATTAATTAATATTGATTTAAGTAATATTTGTAAAACTTTATTTGAAAGTTTATAAACATTTTATATTTTTGTAATTATTACATTAATACTCAATTAAAAACATCAAAACATTTCAAAGAAATAATACACTTAATATTTTTTTAAACAAAACGAAAGTAACCCCTTCAGTAAGACTTTTACTTTCCATCCTTATCTCTCAGCTTTTGCCTCCAAAACTCTAAAGCCTTCGTTATATAAAATCCAACACTTCTCTTTATACTCTTTCAGACTGTTTCTCATTTTCTTCAAGATGATCCGAATAGTCCAATATAAACTCTCATCTCTCCCCAGAGCTTTATAATAACGCCAGTAGTTCATTGGTTGTTTTATCAGTGACTAGGTAAACAATACAGCATGATTACTCAAAGTTATTTGCAATTTAATACACATGTTTTAGAATGGTTTAAGAGTTTTATTGTTAATTCAAAAATATTACTTTGAATGTGGGTACAAAGGTCTTATAAACGTCAAAGAAAGGATCGTTTAAAATCCCACAAAAAATTATAGATGGCAGTTCTTAAACTATTTCCAATTATCCTAGTAATGTATATTATAAATATCAAACTTTTTAAATTGCTGTAAATTTTATTTAAAGTGTTGTTATTTCAGGAACGTAAACATGAAAATTAGTTTTGAACTGAGATATTAGTCACCAACTCAATACACTTGTTAATTTCAAAATTATCTTACAGGGAAAATTCTGTGATATCGAATAGAAAATATCTGAAAACATAATAATTTTTTAAAATTAAAATAAAAACAAAGATGGAAAATTTAAGTGTAGAAAAACTTTCTATGTTGTATCAGTGTACATATTAAAACACATTTGACAAAAGGGAGAATACGATTGCTACGTTCTTTATAAATTACGGTACAATTTCATAAGTCAAATCTACGTTACAAAGAAACAATCAATTAATTATATACCAAACAACGATTACGTATTACACGCGTGTGGGTATATATATATATATATATGGATATCAAAATCAGATTAATTAATTTGCCAAGAGGAGCACTAAAATTAAGAATTAAATTTAATTTTTCTTATGAATTTCCTAACCAAAACATATTTAACCTTCAAGAATCATTTAACACACAAGAAAGTGGTAGTTATTTACAAACATATTCCTTTTAAAACTCTCTATGATGATGTATTTAACTTCAACCTAAGGTGTGTCAGAATTATTATTTATCTAGTAGAGATTAGGATTTTATAAAAAAGGATTTTTTACCTGTTTTTGCTGTTAATAATTAATCAAATCTTTTTGTTTCGTTGTAAATATTTTATTTTTAAAATAGTCACTTATGTTCTATAGTGATTTTTAGTTGTATAACCTATGAACCAATTTAACCATTGACATCCACAGACTAGGGTCATTATACCTATTTGATATTTACGGATTTATATAATTTATATTTAAAAAATTTATCATTTTTTTACAATAATAAAAACAACTTCATTTGCAAGTTCTATATGGAGGAAAAAAAGAGAAAACTTCATATGAAAAACTATATGAAAAACTTTTTTAATTTCAAACACCGATTTTATAAACAGTTCATACTTAGAGAATACAAGTATACACTCTAATTAATATTTTTAGATTAAATAAGCCAGAAACTAGGAAATCCGACCGAAACATTTACGTTAATATTGAGGCACGTATTCAATGTGAAAGGTCAAGCGATGCAAAGCTGTGTCCACTATAAAAAGGCTTACTACAATGTTCTGACATAAACGTGACCTGATGTGTGGTCATAATATTTTATTTTTGTCTGTACACTTCACTTTATGTTACAATGAAATCTCTTGTATGAAATAAACACAAACTGGCGACGACTATAAACCAGGGCAGTCAATGTTCTGATTGTATGTACACAGTAGTAATAAATAATATATTACTGCATGACATTAAACTAGAAATCGTATAATTTTAGATAGTGATGTTATAGTAGAATTAGGGAGGAGAAGCCGTGGTCTTGTTTAATGCCGAACAAAAGATAATGGCGCTCTTCTCTTACGAATTTTATAAGACTACTCTACATAGTTGGTTTTGCTTAATTTGCATAATAGAATACTATACACATATATAATAGAAAGTAATTAAATACATTTATAGCCATTTAAATCTCTAGGTGTCAATTATCTAAGGATATCATATAATCATATTTTTGAGATTCATCACAGTTGGTTTTAATACCTTAGTATTTATTATTGTTCCTCTAATTTATGGTACACATTAAACAATTTTAATCTTACTTTTATCAAGAATAAGTTCATATTAGTGGAATCAAATAATAAATATATTAATATACATTGTTACAGGTTTAATTAAAATATTGTTATTTCATGTCAATTGAGAAAAGACATTATGTTAAATAAACATGCAGGAAAATGAAAACATTGATATCTGGAGCGGAAAGTTGCAGTGATTTTTGAGAACAAAAGATATTACTTACGTAAAGTAATGTATGCATTTTTTGATACCATTTCTCTTGCATGTTTTCTTATATATTTTTTATATTAAATTAAACAAAATACAGATCTAATGAGTTAAAATTTGTATTGGTTGCTATCGTAAAAGTGATTCATTTTGTATTCGTATGTATATCTGGAAGCCAAGTGGTTTATTTACTCTCAATTACATATGCTTGATAAAATATGAAAACAATTACAAAATGTAGAAATATAAACCCCTTGCCCTTACCGATCTTGTGCACAACTCACAGCACTCCGAGAGTCACATGATGCCGTAAGGGCATTGGCATCCTTCAACCAACTGAAGGTAAATCGTAAAGAATAAGATTCTGAAGAAGCGAATGATGTTTAGTTTTCACGAAACCTAAGACAATTGTGGAATTAGTGTTTTCACCCTTTGTCCTTATTTTATGTTGACTTTCGTTTATTTTTTAATGCAGTGTTTCTGTTGTATTTTGTTCTGTGTTATTGACGCTAAAAAAAATCAATAGGTATAAGGATTGTATTGTTTTTAACATTAAAAAAAATGGACGTGGGCTATTACAGTTTTATATTAAAAAATATACACTACTTCACCTTTTTGGGAAATATAATTTTAAATTTCAATTTTTCCATTAAATGACTTAGATTTCTCAACCGCAAAACAACAACAGAATAGAAATATATTTTAGACCTCATTAGTTTTGAATTGTGTAAGTAACTTAGTTAGTGTTCCTTATATAAATGTACAAGAAATTCGCGAGCGCTCACACAAACACAAACACAACACGACTCATTCTCGCACATATACGAATGATTAAAATTTATAAAAGTTTTCTTTGATTGTTATATAGAAGATTCTAAACTAAACAATTTACAATAATAAAAATAAGAGTAGAAATAGAAACATTTTCATTGTTCTGTTTTAATGTTTATGGGGAATTTAAATAAACCTAAAATAGTTTACGATTGAATTTGACTAAACAGTATGGAAGGAAAGCTGAATAAAATATATACTTTTTAAAACAGTAAAAGTCTTTGCATACCAAGTCAAAACGAATTTTAAAAGTTATAAAAAGCTAAATCACAATTTTATCTCCGAAATGTACACATCAAAACCTGACACAATTCGTTATTCATGAGGCAGACTGAAATAAACTTTCTGTCACAATCCAACGTCACGGTATTTTTTAATGTAAAAGTCTGTTACATTTCATGTGATGGAATATTGTTCTTCATGTATAAAAATAAATTTAAAAAATCTATTTTTTTAATTACAAAAATAATTTTTGTGGTTTGTCAGAATACTGCTTCTACACAAATTTTATGTCATATTTAATTATTTATTTACGGTAACAAAAATATGGAAAATATATTTTAAAATTTTATGTACAGGTTTACAAAAATAATCCTGTAATTAAATGTTTTTTTTTTTTTAATTTTTACATTATCTGTTTTACTTTGGTTATAAGTATGAAGTCAAACCAAGTTGAAGTCACAAATTGTTAGTTGCATGCAACTTTGGCTTACAGATTTTCGCTGATTGTAGTTAATTTTACGTAATTTAATTACGTTTTGTAAATTTACTCTACAAAAGTTGTTCTTAGTATTATAAGTTCAATTGTTATTAAGTATTAGGTTTTTGTTGTAGTAATTCTTCTTTGTGATTCTAACTGTGTAAAAGCTGAAGATATGTTTGTACACAGTACAAATATAATATAAACAAAGATGTGTTACTGAAGATTTTACTTGTAATAATAGAATTTATGTAAAAATAATAGTTTGAAGGCTTACAACTACACTAAATTTGAATGAAATAAAATAAGACAAAATATAAATTTTAATTATAGATTCGATAAATCACAGAGTTGAAACTTTTTTAAATATTAAAACATAAAAAAAACATACAAGGAAAACATACAGAGGATTCTGACCTCTTTAACACATGAATTGTTACTATCCTGTTATTAAGCTGACTACATGAAATCAAATTTTGTCGTGAGCTATGTTTTTTATCTTAGAAAACTATGTTTCGATTTTATACCATTACCTTCACTAGTTATTACAATTGGGGTCCAGGAAATGTTCCACCAGAAATGAAAGATAGTCTTTGTGGGAAGCACAACTTGAAGTGGATAATTATAGATAAAAATGGTTATGAAATTCTCTGTAATAAACCATTACAGATTATATTTCTAATAATTTGATCCAATTTCATTTCCTCAAAAAGGAGGATTTTTATATATTACTATTCAAATATTATGGACGTGTTTATTACCACACAACTAGTTATTAATTATGCTCAACATTACACTATGTGTAATTAAATTAAATTATGTTTTTTCGAAAATTAGGGTCATAACTTAATAACCTAGTCCTATTCCTAGTTGGTTATTGGTGATATTCCTAGTCGTGATTGGTGTTGGAAATTCAATGTACTAACATTTATAAAATTTACATTTAATATTATCTTAAAATGAATATAACATTTTTGTCACAGACTGTTTTATATGAAAAACCAAGGAATAATTGTCTGTTTATTATGCTTTTATATCATATAGTTTGTAATTGTTTCTCAGTACGTTCAGAGACTAGATTTACTTATGAATAAACAAAAGAAAAAATATTGATTAATTTCACATACATTTCAACGTTAAATAAGGGAACATTTAGTTTTAGTGTGGATGTTTCTCTTATAATAATTTTATAACATTTAAGTTGAGCAACATATATTTTAATCTATATATACAATGATAATCAAAACTATTTAACAATGGTTTGAAATGAACATTAAGCAAGAAAAGTATTACGTTTAACAAATTAATATAAAGCTATTCGATATCTCATTATTATGTGTAGTTCTCAAATTTTTATTATTTTAGAATATACCCTCATGCATTGTTGTTTAGGGAGTTATTTTATTTTATTATTACAATGGTATAGGTACTCAATATATTAAAGCAAGTCGCAAGGAAATATGGAAATCATTTTGTTTATTTGAGTCGTGTACGTATATAATTAACAATTAGTCGCTTCAGTTAATGAGGATGAGAGTAATCATTATTTGGATACTTTTTAAAAACAAATTTTCAAATTGTAAACAAATCAATATATGTCTACCATTTACAATTATAAAAAAAAAAAACGTTTCATAAAGATTATTGTATGTTGAATCTTTAAACGGTTTGCTGCACTGTGCTCTAGTAACAAAGACATTAATTTAATTTGATGTACGTATCGACCTATACTCTCATTAAAAATGTTCTTCTGACTTGCTGTGGGCTGTCCCACATTGGAGTTAGACAGTCAGTGAGCATCGAAACCAAGGTAATTTCAAATTAAAACAAATCAATATGTGTCTACCGTTTATCATTATTATGATAAATAACTATCATTAGTATTATTTATCATTTATTATTTATAAATATGTTTTCATAAATAATATTGTTGGTGAATATATTTTAAATAATATAACATATAAAATAACAATGTAGATTCGAATATCTGCAGTTTGAAAAGTCTGATTTCCATACATATTGATACATTCCAATACATATACTTAGTGTATTAGTTAATCAATGTGGCGTAACCATTACTTACATTAACATACTCTTTACTATTTTTTAATATTTATTTTATATGTTGCTTAATTATAATATACGTAGGTAAAAGTGTAAAATGATACTTTTTGTTTATTAGTCATCAATAATGTAATGGTATTGTTGCATTTCACAACATTAACTTTAAAAAAGAAAAGTTCATAGAAATGTTACCTCTTTAAATTGGAAGAAATATTTGTTTAATATTAACAATAAAAAAAGGTTTTACTTAATAATGAAATATGTGTTAGTTCGATCTCGGCTCAAGTAGTTTATGTGATTCATGTAATTATCTTGTACATAATGTGAGGCACATATATAATAAATCACTTAGTATATTAAACTACAATTAAACTACATAAATTAAAACTACAATTAAACTCAATACAATCCGATTTTTACTTTATTGTTAGATAAAATAGTATTATAAAAAATTTAAAGACCATAGAATTCTGTAAGTCATTTCAAAAGGAGCAACCATTTGAATTTTTTCTTTTATGAGTTAGTAGAATTTAGTAAAACTTAGTTTCTTCATGTACTAAATGAAATCCGAATTTGATTTTGTTTTGTTTGCTCAGAGTTAAAAACTGTAGAATTATGTAGTAATAAATAAAAACGCTATATTGATTATTATATTTTAAGGAGTAATTTATATAATATATAAAATACAATTTTATAAAATGCGAGGTAAAACACCAACCAAGAAATTCATTGAAACCTTTTTAAGAAGAATTTTCAATCCCTCGTGGCCTAACGTACTGTTGTGATAAATGTTAATTTTATTAAAATTATGTACCATTATGTATTTCGCAAAGTAAGGGGTTAGAGGGTATTGAAGAGAATATATTAAGAAAATTATTAAAGGTGGGTTTGTTTCCCTACATAAATTTATCAAGGGAGGACATCCCACCCCTAGTTTCAGCTTCACCATTCATTTTGTCGTATTGTTTCTGATACGGAATCGAGCCAATTGTACTTAATTCCAACTTCATTAATATTTACTTGTAAGGTTCAAATATAATTTAGGCATTGCTTATTTTTCCTTAGCGTTTTTTTTTTTTTTTTTTTTTTTTTTTTTTTTTTTTTTTTTTTTACAGAAAACTAAATGTTGGGTGATGTATTGATTTTATGATTGTTCAGTCACTTACTAAAATGAACTTGGAGAATCCTAATAGGCCTACATCAATATCTGCAAATTCAAATATTTTGTAAGAGGATGGCAAGTTTTTAAATAAAAAGTTACCTTGAAGTTTTTGCAATATTTTACTTAATTTGCACATTTAGGCAGTAAGTAACCAAACTATTTTAAAATTAATTAATTTTTAACTTAAAGGTAAATATAAGGATTAAAAAATATAATTTTGTAATTCATATTTTCTTCAGTAAAAAGTTTTAAATATATAATTTACGTGACAAATAAATTTAATTAGAGAATATTTTATATATAAGCCAAATACCACTCAGTGACTGACTCACTCACTCATCACGATTTCTCAAAAACTATTTAACTGATTGCAATGAAACTTGGAATATAGCTTCCTCATAGGTAATATAGGTGCTCACTAAGAAATAACTTGAAAAACCTTTGCATATGAAAGAAAAAAAAAATCCGAAATAAAATTTGTCTCTAAACTCCAAAGGTGAAACGAGCTGAGTCTTCTTACATTCATTCTTTTCAAATATTTGATGCTTATGTTATACAAAATACGCAAAAGCAGGGCACCGCCCCACTGGCCTTCAAAAATATCTTAACACTCAATTATCTATACGTTAACCTACGAAGGAAGGGTATTCAGCTAGTAAATTTATATTTATTAAATTATTTTTAAAACACATTGAGATGTTACACTACTTTCTGCAAACAATAATAAAACTGAATTTCTTTGCACCTTATGCTCTAAATTTACCTTTTGCTGAATTGCTCTAATATTGGTGTAGCTATAACAGGCACTCACAATACCTTGTATTTACATTTTATACAACAAACTTATTTTAATTAATATTTGATTATATCAATATAATATTAAGCAACTTATTAAAATCTAAATGGATTAATAAATAATAACAAATAACGTAATTTAAATACTATCACTGGTCTTGAAACTACAATAAAGAATTAAATGAATACTTAAATGAAGTAAATAAATCGAAAGAATTCACATACGAAGCTAACTTCCTTTAGACCTATATTGGGAATGGAACAACACTCAAAATAATTTAGTTTTAATTTTTCATACAACCCATTGAAACCGCAGACAAGCAAAACATACCGTTCCTAAACGGTATTAACATAAAGTAGCTGCATAATTTAATCTAAACAAAATATTAATTTTATTAGGTTTTACTCTAACTTTAAATTTAATGTATACGTCTTAAAATTAAAATAAGATTTTTGTACAACCATATTTCTATTTATCCCTGTACATTTTGCAGTAGAAATAAAAGCTGCAATTATGTTTCTATATTTACTTCTGGAGGAAATATAATTATTACAAATTAGAATACTAATTTTATTTTAAATATTGATGTTTGTGTGAATAAAAAAAATAATAATTGGGTACATTCACTATCTAACAAATTAAAATCCGTACTTTATGGTTACTAAATATCGGTTTTTACGTTCAAAAGATTGTCGTTGGGAAATATCGATAGATCATTAATTGTAAGATATTAGTTTACTTGTATATAAATTTAATAAAAATAAAAATGTAACAATTCAGACAAGAATAAATCTAGACGAAGTTTCAAAGCCAACAAACCTTGAAACATTGGACTTTAATTAGAATTTAAGTCTACGTGTTTAGTGTCACGATACATATCAAGAATTAGAAGGAGGTAAAGCAGGGTTATGATGTAGAATTTCCTTCTTTCCACAGAGAAAATATATATTTTAAATGAGAAACATTGGTATCCTCAGCTCATCAAAATTAATTCGATTAAAATTAAATTTTTTATACGAGGATATTATTACTTTAAATTTATTATTACACTATATCTTCGTACTCTTTTGAAAAAAATACTAGTACATCATTACTAACTATTATAAGTTTAATTACTAATTTCCTTGAAAGGATTATATTTTAATACAGATTGTTGTGAGAATTTTTCTCCCTTTTTATGGTGAATAGGTTATTTTTGAAGAAAAAAGCCCGATCACATAATCGTAATTATCTTCTTGCCCCTTCTAAGAAGCTCAAGCTCTCTCTCCCTCTCTTTCTTTCAAAAACCTTTAATTATTTCACAGCATTCATTCTTAGGCAAGTTTAACAAGGCTTAAGATTCTCGTTTAAAATTGAATGTTGTTGAAAATCTTCACTCTTAATTAATATTTAATATTGGCAATGGGAATGGCATTTCGTATTGGCAATATTAATTTTAGAAGTCTCTGTTAAACAGACGTTGCAATATTTCGTTGCGCAATACTAAACCAACGCATTTTTCATTTTACTTTTGGTTTTATAAACTCATCCATTCATTAGAGTAATTGTATAAAACATGTTCAGTGAAGTATTTCAGGAATTTCTCTGAAGAGAGTTATGGAACCAATTACCCAGTTTGAAATTAATCGGTGGTTATATATATATAATATGTAAAAATTAATCTCCGAAAAAGTCATATTTGCCTTTAAGAAAAAAACATCATAATATATTTTTATTCTATAAAGTTCAGTTGTCACCACAAATAGACGATGTTGAGGACAATACAGTCCTTCAATTCATACTTATGTATTCATTTGCTTTCTGTAGTATCTTATGTACTTCATTTAAAGATCAGTTTAAACTTAAATATTTTTTTATAACAAATGAAAATGATCCGCATTAATACAAAATCAAATTGGAGAAATCAAGCATACTTTTAGATGATCTATTTTTCAAAATAGATGATGTAGTTAAATCGAATTATTATTCCTTGTAAAATATTGTTTCTTCCCCTAACTCCTACTATAGTACTGAGAGCTATTATATATATATATATATATATATATATATATATAAGTTATATATTAAATAAAAAATAAATAAATTTAAAAAAAATAAAAAGATAAAGTTGATTGGCTTCATCTTTTTACTTACTCAGCCCTAGAAGCGGGGCAAGTTTAACCCTTAACTTCTCAAGCTTAATCTAATCTAATTTACGCAGCCCCATGATACAATGTAATATAATACAATGTAATAATACAAGCAGGTTCTCTAAATGTAACGCCCAAAAATTAGTCTCTTGGGCCTTTTAGGAAATGTTAAAATGTAGTGGTATATCAAGAGATTTTACCCAATAGAGTAAGATTGTTTAAAGCAGTTGTTACATAGTAATTAAATATATCACAACTTTCTCGACTTCAGCTGGGCTCTAACGAGCCTTGTAGATACGATCTCAGCTCTTGTTATTGTCAATGTCTGAGCCTTGTCAATATTATATATAGTACTAGCTATGACTACAGCTATGCTTGGAGAGGGGGGAGACAGGTTTTATTCTATGTTTTCTGTTGCCAGAGGCTTTGTCTACGATTTGCAGTATGTAGAGTTTAAGCTGAAGATAACATATTATAGAATCGATTGTTGATTTTACGTTTTGAAGCTACATTAAATTACTAGACATTTTATTGAATTAAATAAGTAAAAAATACTTGGTTTTTATATTTTATTTTGTTGCACAATTTATATATTACCAGCTATTGCAGAGAATTCTTATTATTTATATAATAGTTTTTTGTGTCCAATATTAATTTTTTAACTTAACATTAAGTAGTAACAGATAGACATTGCTGTTAGAACAACCGATCATGCCACGTACGAGCATATGTCTCTTCTGATCATCCCAAATACTTAAGGATTTGACCATGAGATTTTTAAATATTCAAATTAAAGCAAACTCTGAAACTTACGAATTGTTTAACACTTACACGATGTCAGGGGTCATTAATATTCTCTAATTCCTAGTTATTTTTAACAAAGTTTTAACAAACGTTCTCTTAATTTGTTTGGCACTCCATTATTAGTTATGGTTTGATTGGTGTAGCTCGTGTGTCACTGAAGAGGTCAACCTTGTCGTTGAAACGCGTCTTATACTTAGGCGTATTTTTGTGAGAATTGTGTTGTGTGATTGTTATACTGGCACTCCATTGATTTATATACAATTGGTTCTGGAGTATTGCCCTCTATTTTATTATTTGTTTGACAACGTTAGATTCTGCTGCTTAAGATTTTCAAAATATGTTTAGTAATTTTTGAAACGGTTAGTTTCATTAAATTTTAGATTTTACCGTGGCATATTTCAGCAGACAAATATTGTTTTCTAGCTTGTTTTCCATGTTATATAACATGGAATATAAAACATATCCATGATATAAAACATATCTAGCTTGTATTCCAGTTCCTTAAATTGTTTTTTAGACTCTTGCAGTACTTAGTGTAACAGCTTATTTACATCTTTAATACATGTTCTAAAGGCCTGATTCAAAATAAAAGCATGATTTTTCTTTTTGACTTTCTACAAAGTTTGTACCGCCATATATCAATAATATAATCAATAATATAATCAATACCTTTCTTGACATTTTAGTACAGAAATCACGAAAAAGGTTTTCACCGTCATTACACTGAATTTTGTGTTTGTCGCCTGTAAACTATCTTAACATAAATATTAATATATAATACTGATATTAACGTTAGAACTATAAATAATTTCTAAAAGAAAATGAAAATTATATAAAGTTTAGAGTGTAGGTAATAATGATTTTAGAAGCCGCAATAGCGTTGTTTGAACATATATTAATTGCTATCAAGTTACAGATATGGAGCTGGTCAGCTAGAACGTCCATCGATTCAGATCTTTGATTCGTAATTTTTGCAATAGCATTGATTGTTTAAAACAATTAATTGTATTATATGTTGTCTGAACCTCCTAACTCTGTATATCACTAATTCCTTGACATCGACTAAGTATAACCTACCCCGTAGATGTATATTAAACAGTCTCCATTCTCTTCATTGTTGTCAGTGTATCGTCTTTGAAGGGCCTCGAAGCTGTGCCTGTGAAGAAGCCTCCACTTGCTACGCTCCAATTATTTACTGTTCACTGTCGAATCTCGTAACTATACGAATAACACAATTATCAAAAGGTCAGGGTTCGATATTACAGTTTTGGCAATCGATTCGCTATTTGTCATTGTAGTCTTTATATAATTACAATAAGAATTGAAAATAGCATGTTTGTATCTAATTCAGTTTTGTGTTTTAGTTCAATAAAATACGAGATATGAACACAAAACTATTTAAAATTGGAGCCATTTAGACTTTTTAATTCTTAAGGGTTTTATATGTGAACACTTTATCCCTCTATAATAAATTGCATGTTCTCACCTTTATAATATATGCATGTTGCAGATATGGTGCAAGTATAAAAGACAACGAATGGACGGCATGTTCAGAATTATATTTTCGACTTTCTGTGGCCAGAAACGCAAGTCAACAAACAGAGGTCCAAATTATTTTACGATTATAGATCCCATAATTTGTGTACTGGGAAACTAAGAAGACAGATTACATTATATTTGACTGATCAGTGTTTCTAGAGGACAAGTAAATAGATTTCGCCATTTTATAAACTTGTCTTTTTTATATAATTTAATGAACGTGAGTTACAAAACTCTTAATATTAAAGTATAATTATGACATTTAATATGTATATGAAGGCAACATACGCAATTAAGGAGTTAATCGAACTGGTCCAATAATTGTAACATTGAAATAAATAAAGCGGAAAATATTCTTAAAAAAATAAGTTAAATACTTTAGCCGTTTTTGATTATGATTTCTTTTTAAAATTAGTGTTATTTCTTAGAGACATTCAAGGGTCCAAAAGATAAAATCTATGTGAATTATTCTAAACAACGTGTGGAGAAACAGTTAATTAAGGTAATAATAACAAATGATTATATGAGCCAAATATAATAACAAAGAAATAAACATGAAATTAAGACATCCATGACTAAGTTAAAATTTAAAAATAAATTTATTCATTGCTTTTGGTGAATCCTTTGTCCTGAGTTCTGATTGTTACACGAGCGAATATACCAATTTCACTCATACTTGCCAGCTAATAGTTGCAAAAATTAATACTCGAATCACAGATGTTTCCTTTTCTAATAATTGATTAACTGTTTTATTTTTTTAAATAAAATTTCATTCAATTTTATTTCTATAAAACACATAACTTTAACAGAGTTACGCAGTGAATTAGTAAAGAGTATTACTTATATTTTGTAAAAATAACGGTTAGCGAAAGTTTAGCACCAACTTGTCCGTTATTGTGATAAATTGGACTCGTTATGGGGTATCGTTGTGATAGCTAATTAAGCCTTCCGTCGCGAATCAATACGTGTTTCGTTGTATGTTAATTTAGTACGCTGGAAAGGCAACGTTGCATACGGAGTTATTCTAGCAGGTGTCTGAAGCTTAGCATAGGTTTGGTTTGCAGTTTTGGAAGAATTATTGTTAGGACATTTTGTCAATAAATTTGGACAAATCGGAGATGACCAGGGGTTTGGAGTTTGAAAGTAGGTACTCATTGGAGGATTGCTTAGAAGTTGCGATACTCGAAATCAGTGAAAGTTAGTAAATTAGTCATTCCATACAACATTTATTGTACCAAGGTTGGACTGTAGAATGACCACGGAAATTCTATGAACATATTTTTCGAAGGTTTACTGATTAATCCTGAGTGATTCTAAAAACGTATCTGAACAGTAAACCCCATTGCATAATGATGAGAACAAACATTTTAATTTAAGCCGTTATATACTTAACTTTATACAGTTTCGAAAATTAAATTACCAAAGTTCCGACATTACTTTTATTGTACTTTCAATCAGTGCTACAGGTGTTTGTCAAACTAATAGGATTTAACAAACAAAAAAAGTCCAACAAAATAAATGTTTAATTGAATTAGCGAGTTGTCATTTGCAGGAGATACAAAAACCAAATTAAATCACGCCCACGGCATGTGTTGTGTTATTGGCGTTTTGAATATTCATACTAACAACGAATGAAATGAAAGAGAATTAAAACCATTACACAAATAATTAGTATCTGTGTTTGTTTCATTTCTCTACAGTGGCTTTATAGTAACTACATTTGTCAACAACATTTATTCATGTAATTGGTTTAGTGCGTGGTTCAGCATGGAATTAGATTACATTTTTATTCACCCTTTATTGAAAATATTCATTTACATAAGACACATCATCGGATATGGAATGATGTTACCTCTACTTTATGAAATCAAAGTTTGGATATCATAGAATAATTTGGATTGGATAAATACAATTATTCATATTGCTTTTATGTATTCGAATTTATTGTTTAGTTAGGTTGTTGTAATATTTTGTTTTATATTGTTACTTGAGTTGTATAAAAATCTGAAGTGTTTCTAAAGTGTTATTTAAATAAATATTTTCCTTTCCGTAATTTTTGAAATTATTTATAATATAACTTGACTGTATTTTTACAGTTTTATATATTATTTATATCCCTTACACTAATAGGTTACTTATTCAGAAATTTGTTTTAGATATTATATTGTGAATTTTTTATTTTATATTATTCATTTACTTTATTCATAACTTAAGAATATTTTATGATGTTTTAATTGAAATGGATAATAATTGCCAACATTAATGGTCAATTGTATTATTCATCCATGTACTAAAACATCTTGGATAGACATTCCCGCACTTTTATCTCTTCACTCGTAAGTGGAACATTCTATTCATTTTCCCAATATTAAATTTGTACATTAATGTTATTGTGATTATTTATGTAATTAAACCCGAAAGAGTAAACTGTAATCACTAGTTTCATTTAGTAGTATTATATAAATATAGAGGTATTAGTGTGTAACAGATACACACTTCTACAATCTAACACAAACTGTCCTTTAAAATAAACTATTATTACCACTTAAAACATAGACATTTAAAATTAATATTAAAAAAAAAATTATCACTAACTAAGGTAAGGAAATTCAACTTTTATTATTATTATTTTTCTGTAATTCTACACGATATTGTACAACGTTCACAATAAATCATGTACATTTATACATAAATTTTTATACCTTGTACGTAATAGCCACTCTTTCTACTCTTTCACAACAATATAAAATACACATTATTTAATGATGGGGGGACTAAACAAGCATTACCTTTGTCGAAATTAATATTATATACTTGAAGATTTAACTGATTACTTTGTAAAAAATCAAACGTGTAAAATTAATTATTTTTTAGTTTGTGCCATTGTTATTTTGAATATTTTTCTGAATTTGTTATAGTCGGTATTTGTTTTTTTTTGTTTAAATTGTTATGAAATAGTAAATAAATAAAATTAATCAATGATCAATCTTGCCTTATTAATTCATTCAAACAATTTGTACTGTTTGGTAATAAAACATATCGATACGAAAACCTTTATTAATTGGTCTAAATAAATTGAGAAATTTGTGGATTTTTACTGGAGAAGCCTAACATTAATCTGTGTTACTTTATGCAAATATTAAATACGTAGGTACAATTCTACTCAAATTACATAAGTTTCATTACAACATAGATTACAATAACATCAAAAAATGAGAGAGAAGGGAGTGATTCGTATTTTTTTCATGATGAGAGGATAGAAAAACTTCTAGTCTTGAATACTTTAATAGAGCCAGGTTCGGAAGATGAAATGGTAAAGACCATTTAGAAGAGATGAAAGAGTGGGATCTAACCCAAGACTACATGAAGAAAGGTGTAGATATAGATACGGATTATCAGGTATGCGTATCAGTTATGTGTTTTAGTTGAATAAAAAATTAGGTGCCATTTTTCAATTCGAAAGGGTTTAATATGAGGTGACTAATTAATTCCACTATGATACATTGCATGTTCTTTTCTTAATTTGCGTTGCACATATCGTGCTTAAGAGTAAATGACAACGAATGGACAGCATGTTGAAAATTATCACTGGAGTTATAATTTAACCTAGAATGTACATTTTACTTATTTGAAGATACGTTTTATAGTATATTGGATGGTAATATTAATGACATATAACGACATGTTGTTGTTATGATTTCCTAAGATAAAACACAGGTTGGCGGTATTAAACGAAATGCCATCTGGAGTAAATTTTATGTACATCGTTTCAAGGGAAATTAAAAATGTAATGGAGGTCTAACATTAAAAACAAACGAAAACAGTTGCTAAAAACCTAAATATCCCTTACTATCAACGTGTTACTTGAAGTAAGATTATAAATAAGCAAAATGTCCTCAGAAATAACACATGTTCAAAATATGTTGTTTACATTTTCAACTAGAATTGTGATAATACTAATATAAATATTAGTTATGAGAATAATTGAGAATATGTGAGTAAATATATATGTGATTTAGATTTACAACTAGCATTATGATTGAACTAATATAAATAAATAAATTTATATATATATATATATAACATAATTAAGAATATGTGAGTAAATAAAGGTAAGTGATTTATATTCACAACTAGCATTATGATATATATATATATATATATATATATATATATATATATATATCATAATAACAGGTAAATGCTTATATAATATGTTTTATTTTTCTAAAAATAAAATATATTTAATTAATTATATAATAAATAATTTAATAATTAATATGTATATATATGTATAATATTACATTTAATAATAAATCTATTCTCCTAAAAGAGAATAGATTTAATTAATTAATAATATAATAAATAATTTAATAATTAATATATATATATAAATATAAATATATATATATATATATATATATATATATATATATATATATAGTTATGAAAACATGACTATCCCGCCGGACATGCCAATACCGACGGAGGTCCGTCGGAATAGTTATAGAAATATGGGACTTTTATACATTACGGCAGAATTGTACGAATAATATATGAATCAAGCTAACGCCCTACCTATACAGTTTTCATTGTTACTAAAAGCAAATAATGGATCCTTCTTTACTTTTTTTTACAGTGATGATTTGTATTCTTTTTTTAAAATTATTACTTGAACTTCATTTTAATAAAATATTTGAAGAAAATTTAATACACTTGTCATATTTAAGGGATTTCGTTTTATATAACCCTATAAACATGTGAGTGGTTTATTTACTTCTCACTTTCGACAAATTTAAAAAAAATTACACAGATTTTCATATCCGAAGGATTGAAGATACTGTACAGTATGTCTAAATAAAATGTAAATTAATACATTTGATCCTGAGGCTATTTTATCAAGATGTGTTTTGAGAATTTGTCTTAGAAAGATTTTGTTTTCCTCTAGCATAATAAAAGAGATTTAAATATGCTGTATTATGTATCTTCATTTTCCAATAATTAATCAACAGGTTTTGACATTTGCATAAGAGGTTTTTTAAATACGTAGTAACTTGGAAGTATTTTCATCTGTTATATTCTGTATTAATAATTGTAGAGGGATTATCGGCAGTATTTTCATGCCTGAGATTTTTGTCTTAAGGGCACCCGAAATCCCATATACCGACAAAGTTAACTAAATGACACATATCTCAAGAACCGTTAAAGATAGAACCATAATTTTTATTTTATTTTAAATATAATTCAAATATCTAGTTCCGTACATATCTTTTTCAAAATTACAATAAAAATAGAGTTTTTTGCAAATCATGATTTTTTTCTCCTATATTTCATATTTAACATACTCCATTTTTGTTAAAAATTAATATATTTTTTAAAAAGATTGTGAAAGGAACTAGTTATAAATCCAATCTATCTGTGTTTCAAATTTAAAGCTCTATCTCTAATAGTTATTGAGTTACGTGTCATTTAGTGTTTGAAAACAACTTTCTCGTAAAACAAAGAAAAACTATTGGTATTCCTCCTAATAGCTAATCCGTAAAAGATTTGAAGTTTTTTAATCCTTTCACCAGTCAAACGTCCTTTACCTTTGAGGGGTTTGCCATCACACAACTTTTCATTTTTTAGTTTGAAAAGTCGTGTCCCCATACGCTTATGGGGAGTACGAGTTGTACATCAAATTAAAGGTCTAATTTAGTAGAATACAATGCCGCAAATCCGACTTCAAAAGGTTCACCCTAAACAAAATGGCGGCGTTTTAAAGTTTATGAAAGTTACAATGTCGTTGAGTGTTAAAGATAGCTGAAACATGTTTACTCGGTACAGGTTTCAAAACAAAGATTTGACAAACAAAGGTTTGCGCCTTACACCCAAAGATAGGCAACTCATCGTACCCTTGAGAAGTAGGGAAAATACCCAGGTGGTGAATCGGTCATCACAATAGAAGAAGCTTTTTCTCTTCATGTCATAATTAATATTTTTTTTTTTGTTTCAAACATAAATTCAATTAATTTCAAAATTTAACCAACATCATTTATAATTCCGGCTATTACAACTAATTTAACTCAATTTTTGAGATTATGTTTTTAGTAAATTTCATTTTTATAATAACTCTCTTCTTCAAATAACACCTTACTCTAAAATAACACCAACTGTTATTGTAAAGAACACTTAAGCTCATCACTAAGTAATATTTCACCGTTAAACCTTTCCGATCTAAAAGGTTTATACACTCTAGTTTGTCTATAGACACATCCTGGCCATAGTAAGAATAGCCAATTACACAGAGAAAAATCAAAGGCCTATCAAAAATTACCAATAGGTGTATACTTTATATACTATATAAAGTACTGCAGCTCGAGAGCACATAGTTCTGTAAAATTATTGCCGAAATGGTTTGTAAGGCTTTTTTAATTATTTTTTTTACGTGTCAGCAACTGCTTATATGTAAGTATTATAAATAGTTGGATATAGAAAATTCTGGAGCAAAATAAACCACCAAAACAAAATTTCGAAAAAAAAATCCTGATTTTGGGTGCCCTTAAACAAAACGTACTTACTGTAAACATGTTTATTAAGTTTCGAAAATGCCACTATATCAATAAAAACAAAAATATTTATACTGTTATACTTGTCATTAACAATAATAATAATGTTTCTTTACTCTACCAATGAATGACACTGTGCTTCCTCTCACCAAAATTTCTTTTACTCTCCTGTCATACTATCGTAAATCCTTCCAGCTCTTTTTTTGTTCGGACGTATGACTAGTATTTAGATAACAGAGATACTGATAGGTTTTATATTCTACCAATGAATGACACTGTGCTTCTTCTCACAAAAATTTCTTTTAATCTCCTGCCTCACAATTTTAAATCCTTGCAGCTCTAAATTTTGTTTGGACGACGTATGACAAGTATTTAGATAACAAAGAGACTGATGGGTTTTAATTTGAGACAACACAACAAGTTGGTTTTAATTTAAGTACTAAGTATCATAAAAGTCGGTTCGCCTGTTCTTGAGTTAGACTAAACAACAGTACACGTATTCTAATTTTCGAAAAAAATGTAAACATATCCACGTTACAGATTGTTTAAAATATTCCATAGATGATATCGCTGGGATTTTTTTATGAGAAATTTAAATGTACTTAAAATAAAAACCTTGTTACCTAAATAAAAAACTAATTAGTTTCATTTGCAAAATTTAACATTGTAACTAAAAATCTATTTGGTAAAATAAGAATAGTTTTATAGAGTTTTACCCATGTTTTTGGAATAAGTAAACTAAAACTTTTAAATATTTTTTTCATATTATAATTTTGAAATTAAAAGCAATAGGCTAACAGCAACTTTCAAAGGTGACACAAAAACGATTAAATCGTTAGTATGTACCAAGTGTAATGATTGGTGTTTTATTCAGACTAATTCAGCATCGCAACTCGCTAAGGCCGACACACAAATATACAAACGAAATGAGTGTGGGATGAATATATATGGATAATCATCAGGGTAAATACAGAATTGTTTACAATTAGAAGTGTTATTAAACTTGTTTATAAGGGTTGTTTGTCTAATAAATCTTTGTAAGATCTTGCATGTCATTCCGCTCTAGGGCGCACATTAAGCTCAAAATGTGCGATTTTTAACGTTCACACAGATTTTTTATATTTTCTTAGTCTTCTGAAACTGATTGTCGTCAAATTGATCTGCACATTATTTACTGAAATTTAAGATTTTTAGGTTAATTAAAAAAATGTTATTAAATTTTCATGAGTATGTTTGCTTTTTCTGATCACCGAGTTATCCTACAAATTCGATTGTTTGTGCATTATGTAGCACCAATAGATTTCAAAAACGTGATTATAAAACAGTAATAAATATAGATTTTTATTTAACAGTGTAGTTGAGTGCACCGGAGAGCTACTCACTAGCACTCAAAGCTTGTTTCTATTGTCTCCGGTCTTTCCGTGTTTAATTCTGTGTCGATTGATATCAAATTCGGCCAGTGATTTTATTGCTATATTAATTTGATTGCGGTTGAAACAAACAAAATTAAGTACAAGTTTATTCAACTACTGAAAATAAAATGTATTATGTTTTGAAGAAATCAATGGAGAAAATAAAAATTAATCATTAAAAAGTGTTAATTTCGTGTTAACTGTTAACTTATTTATTTTAAAAAATTGACTTTGACATCCATAAACGCTCAATTAAAGGAAGAAAATGATAAATCAGATTTTGTTATTTATTAAGAGCGTTAGTAGGTCTTAATCGAACGAGAGAAAAAGTTGCCGCCCGAGGCGTAGCAGAGAGCGATAAAGACATTTTAACACTCGAAGAACAAACAAAACTATTTACGTATTTTACTGATTTCTACACTTATACGAATGATTTTGTAGATAGTAAACTATGCCATTCCACAGTTAAAAATTACCTCTTTCTCAACTAAAAGAAGGAGACACTTACACACTCATAAATCATCCATGAAGAAGAAATAATAAGACCAGATAAATGTGTCCTTTAATATAGACAAGTTAAAATTGTAACATGAGTGTTATAAAAGTAACCACGAGACTGTCAAGTGTCAATTTACCAAATAAAGGAGTAAACATGTGCGCCTACAAGACCTTGTCCCTCGTGCGGCACTGTCTCAAACACTAGGTTGTAAATCATGTCTCATCTACCAAAGAGTGGCCGGAGTATTTTAAGAATTGACACTTATGTTTGGCCTTGTCCCCCTCAAGTCGTTTTAAAGGTTTGAAGTATAGAAATTTACAACGTTTAGCGAAATTCGTTGTCTTTCATTTGACCTGACGTTTTGTACTAAAGTAATTTGAGAATCGTACCTCATTCGTTCTTCACGGTAGCCATAAAATATATAAACCTAACACTTTAAATTTCAAAATTAAAGAACAATTCGTCGATAGACGCACGGATTAGCGGGTTTTGTGGCATAATCGTTGGTAAAATAAAATAAAAAATCTAACATTTGGTTTATCAGCCACAAAATGCAAAAACCTTTTGTCCAAATTCGGTAAGATTTTAAATCTAAAAATTTCTAATGTCTGGTATACGGACGAAAGGTTGGTCAAATAACCACAGGAATTTTCACATATATTACTCTACTGTTTTCCTGTTTCATACTTACGCAATTTCACATTCTTGCCGATAAGTAGCGTACTTCCCGACCATCCATTTAACAGGTTTGATGTCGCTACCTTAAAGTTTGGATGCATTTTTTACAGTGGCAATGTGTATACTAATTTCGTTTCTGTAGTAACGGGTTCAAAAAATAATCGCTCATCACTTTTTTCACTTTTTGTGTATAGTGGCACCCCTGTTTGACATAGCGTTATAAAAATCAATAGGATTCGTTCCATATTCTGAGGAAATGTAATACACCAAATTTCCTTTTCTGAGCTTAAATCGTTCACAAAATTTTCCGAAAGTAATAAGTTGTGGTAATTATTTACGTTATTACTAGTTCCGCTACTACAACACACATAAAAATATTTGGGATATTACTATTCTACTGTAAACCAAGTGTGCAAAATGTCAGCTTCATCGGTTAAACCGTTTGGGAGTTAAGGTGTTCATAGACTCACGGACTCTTGAAAAAATGGTCTAAATTAATTTCGGTGGACCTCAAAACGTACATATCCGTTAAAATCTCCATTACAATAATTTTCATGATACCATTACTTTCCTTCTATATTAGTCAGAAAGTAAAAATTAATTGTTGTTTTCTTTATTCAATGATTGTTGCTTCATTTCACTATATCTATCTGTTTTGTAACGTTATAAAGCAAACCCAATAGTATCAGTGCATCTGTGTCTGTCTGCAACAATGAAAGTGCAAGCATTATGCCAAACCGATAGATATATTTTTATTAAACTCTGTATATATTGCATAGGTACTGTAATTAACTAGGTGAATAGAATACTCTTCTTTATGAAAAACGAATGCTATTTTCCATAATTATTGCGGCCTACGTGTTTTTTAAAAGAGTAACACCTATTTTCTACGGCATTTTCGGTTGAAACATTCGCTTTTATTCTAGACGATGTTAAACTAAGCGCAATAGTTCAGGAACTACAGCCGTCATATTTTAGAAACTCTTGTTTTTTTTTCAAACTTCGTTATTTGTTATTTGCATTTTATTTATTAAAGGCTTTCTTTCTAATTTATTTTTACTGACTTCACTATATCGATCTGATTTGTGGCATTTTTATGCAAAACTAAAAGCTTTCACGTTTCTTGTCTGTCTGCCTATCGGTAACTCTGTGTAAGCATCACGCCCAAATGGTCCGAGATATATAATTATATATATATAAAAAAAAAAATTTTTAAAAAAACTTTTTATATATTGTACGTTGTAACCGACTTGGTGAATAAACTTTTTGTCGTAATGATAATAGCAGCTTACATATTTTGTTTAAATGGTAATATGTATTGCTAAAATGGGAAATATGAAGTAGGCTACCAAATAAAAGATAAAAACCAGTAGCCTACAATAAAATCATATAAGTTAAAAAATCATATATAGCCTTCCTCCATATAATTTAAAAAAGAAACCTTGATCGCTGTCATATAACAGCTCATTTTATTTTCAAATGAGCATGCGTATTTAAAAACCTAAATCTATAACAAAATGGCATATATGGTTTATTTACAGTATACTGACAACAATCGAACTGGTAAATTAATGAAATGTATGAAATAAATAAAATTATTAGTGTGGGGGAAGAGTACTACGCACACAGACAGCACGGATTAAAATATAAATTTTGACTATTGAAAAACATGTTGAGTTTTTCGCGGATATAGGCTATCCGTTTTGAAGTCCTATAAGAGCCAAAAAAGTAATTAATTGTGGGAATTATGTCAGTCTGTCGTCTCTCTGTTGTATGTAAAGTATGACCCAAACTAGTAGACCGAGTTTTATCGAATTTGGTATGTGGTAATGTTTTCACACAACTCCTAAGTTTTAATTTAAATAACTCAAATATTGAGGTTGACTTAACATTTTAACACTTAAATACAACTTAAACGAGAACGAGAAAATGAGAATGAGATTAAGTAGAAAGTGGTATCTCGATTGGTCATAACAAATAAACAAATCATTTTATCCACTTGTTATTGTGGACATTAGTTCATAATGAAAATACAAACATTCTCTGATGATTTCAAATGAATACATGATTCGGTTCGTAATTTATGACATAACACCATTGTAAATGTAAAATACAATTTAACTTTTAAACATCGACTTTTTAAATGAAATGTTTACACTAATAACGATAGAAAAGTGAAAATTTTATCAATGAAATAGAACTTCTAGAAAATGAAAATGAGATTTAGTAGAAAGTCGTATCTTGAATGGTCATAACAAATAAACAAATCTCTTTATCCACTTAATATTGTGGACATTAGTTCATAATGACAATAAAACATTCTGTGATGATTTCAAATGAATACGTGATTCGGTTCGTAATTTATGACATACCACCATTGTAAATGTAAAATACAGGTTAACTTTTGAACATCGACTTTTTAAATGAAATTTTTACACTAATAACGAAAGAAACGTGAAAATTTTATCAATTAAATAGAACTTCTAGAAAATGAGAATGAGATTTAGTAGAAAGTCGTATCTTGAATGGTTATAACAAATAAACAAATCTCTTTATCCACTTAATATTGTGGACATTAGCTCATAATGACAATACAAACATTCTCTGATAATTTCAAAAGAATACATGATTTCGTTCGTAATTTATGACATAACACCATTGTAAATGAAAAGACAGGTTAACTTTTGAATTGAACATCGACTTTTTAAATGAAATTTTTACACTAATAACGATAGAAACGTGAAAATTTTATCAATTAAATAGAACTTCTAGAAAATGAGAATGAGATTTAGTAGAAAGTCGTATCTTGATGGTCATAACAAATAAACAAATCATTTTATCCACTTGTTATTGTGGACATTAGTTCATAATGACAATACAAACATTCTCTGATGATTTCAAATGAATACATGATTCGGTTCGTAATTTATGACATACCACCATTGTAAATGTAAAATACAAGGTCACTTTTGAATTGAACATCGACTTTTTAAATGAAATTTTTACACTAATAACGATAGAAACGTGAAAATTTTATCAATTAAATAGAACTTCTAGAAAATGAGAAGGAGATTTAGTAGAAAGTCGTATTTTGAATGGTTATAACAAATAAACAAATCATTTTATCCACTTGTTATTGTGGACATTAGTTCATAATGACAATACAAACATTCTCCGATAATTTCAAATGAATACATGATTCGGTTCGTAATTTATGACATAACACCATTGTAAATGTAAAATACAGGTTAACTTTTGAAAATAGACTTTTTAAATGAAATTTTTACACTAATAACGATAGAAAAGTGAAAATTTTATCAATGAAATAGAACTTCTAGAAAATGAGAATGAGATTTAGTAGAAAGTCGTATCTTGAATGGTCATAACAAATAAACAAATCTCTTTATCCACTTGTTATTGTGGACATTAGTTCATAATGACAATACAAACATTCTCTGATAATTTCAAAAGAATACATAATTTCGTTTGTAATTTATGACATAACACCATTGTAAATGAAAAGACAGGTTAACTTTTGAATTGAACATCGACTTTTTAAATGAAATTTTTACACTAATAACGATAGAAACGTGAAAATTTTATCAATTAAATAGAACTTCTAGAAAATGAGAAGGAGATTTAGTAGAAAGTCGTATTTTGAATGGTTATAACAAATAAACAAATCTCTTTATCCACTTAATATTTTGGACATTAGCTCATAATGACAATACAAACAATCTCTGATAATTTCAAAAGAATACATTATTTCGTTCGTAATTTATGACATAACACCATTGTAAATGAAAAGACAGGTTAACTTTTGAATTGAACATCGACTTTTTAAATGAAATTTTTACACTAATAACGATAGAAACGTGAAAATTTTATCAATTAAATAGAACTTCTAGAAAATGAGAATGAGATTTAGTAGAAAGTCGTATCATGAATGGTCATAACAAATAAACAAATCTCTTTATCCACTTAATATTGTGGACATTAGCTCATAATGACAATACAAACATTCTCTGATGATTTCAAATGAATACATGATTCGGTAATTTCGGTTCGTAATTTATGACATACCATTATTGTAAATGTAAAATACAGGTTAACTTTTGAACATCGACTTTTTAAATGAAATATTTACACTAATAACGATAGAAACGTGAAAATTTTATCAATGAAATAGAACTTCTAGAAAATGAGAATGAGATTTAGTAGAAAGTCGTATCTCGATTGGTCATAACAAATAAACAAATCTCTTTATCCACTAGATATTGTGGACATTAGTTCATAATGACAATACAAACATTCTCTGATGATTTCAAATGAATACATGATTCGGTTCGTAATTTATGACATACCACCATTGTAAATGTAAAATAAAAGGTAACTTTTGAATTGAACATCGACTTTTTAAATGAAATTTTTACACTAATAACGATAGAAACGTGAAAATTTGATCACTTAAATAAAATAATATTACAAAAAAAATATACGGGGTGTTTCAAAATGAATATTGGAGTTTTCAGGCTTTGTACTATTTAATACTATTAACTAATTATTATAAATAATACATCAAGAGAAAGAACAACTCAAACAGTTTTGTTGGCACGCATGCACTGTTTCCTCTGACTTCCTTATACAGCGCTTGTGGTAAGGATGGCGACTATTGAATAGAATATATTAAATGTTGAGCTTGACTTATGAGAAAAACTATACAGTGTAACAAACACACAGAAGACAATCCTCATAAAAAAAATACACCTAAGTATCAGACGCGTTTCAACGACAAGGTTGTCCTCTTCAGTGATACACCAGCTACACCAATCAAACCACAACTATTTAGTTCGGAAGAACTCAGTTCGGAAGCTAGTCGTGAATTAGCAATTCCAGTGACGTCTGTGTGTAGAGTTTTAAGGAGACGCTTACAACTACATCCTTATCGTTTGCAGTTGTTACAAGCTCTAAAGCCTATAGACTACGGTATAAGTGCCAACTTTGCAAACGATATATGACGGTGAAGATTTTCTGGTTTTTCAGTGACGAATCGAATACACCTAAAGTGGACATAAATAAAGGTTCACGTGTATGTGACTCCGCTACTAGCTGACCAACCCGACTTAAGAAACAAGATTGAAGCAGTTGTTGCAACAATTACTCCAAACACACTGATCATGGTTTGGGACAAACTCGGCTATCGACTCGATGTGTACCGTGTGACGAATGGAGCTCACATTGAATACTTATGGGAAAACTGTCTAAGTTTCTCTTACATAAAATGTATTATTTATGATTGTAAGTTAAATGTAATAAATACTACACACTTAAAACCCTGTTATTCATTTTATAACACCCGGTACGTATATATACATATTTTAAGCAATTATAAATAGATACTTCACAACTTTAGTTAGCGATAAACAGCAATGAGTTATCTACAGATGTAGTTAAGTTTGTATTTTTTCTTGAAAAATTATGAGTTTTTGTGTGTTTAAGGTGTACAAAAAAAATCAAAACTTATATCATAAAGCAAGGTATATTCTGTACATAAAATAAGCTACACTGCGATTTGTCAGAGGGTTGATGCAACCACAGATGTCGTTCAGTAACATATTATCTTCTATACTAATAAATAATGTATTGCTCCATTAAATTCTCTGATTCATATGATTGTGTTTATGTATATGATAATACACACTGCACCTTTTCTAAAAAAAATCGTAAAACTAGAAAAGTATCACCAAACGTTACATTTTAAAACAATGATGTAGATACTGACTAGTAGGCCAAACAATATTTAATTTTAAATATTTATAATTTTGTCTAGGACTATCTTTACCTAATGTCTATTTAGATTCCAATAAAAGCTAAAATTTCATATAACCAAAAAGACTGATACCCCTACTTAGTCTCATTTACCCCTACTTAGTCAACGTTGAACAACTGTCAAAGAACCAAGAAGTCGGCTGTACTGTTTGTTCATTGTTCGTTCTGTCACGAGTTCTACAACAACCCGTAAAGGTAAGTTATTTTTACTAAGATATTTTATAGTTTAATTTTATTTAGTGTTGGAAATAGTTTAATTTTGTTGTAATATATAGTAATAATAAAAATTAACGTCTTTAATGAAAGGAATTTAAATTTTGACCATAGCTTTCTTGATTTTTAATATTCTCTTGATTATTGACTGTCAGAGGTGTCATTGCAAGATAAATTATTCATCTCATCATTGCAATAAAATTATTATTATTATTTTAATATTGACTACAAAATTATGAAATTAAAACTTAAATTTTCAATCATATACATAAAAATATAAAAAGTTAACTTTGACGTAAAATGTTAAAATTAAACAAAATTTTGATTTTAATTACATTTTGGTCGAATATCCCAATCTAGGTTCAACTGATTTTGACATGTTTTAGATAGATTACAAAAATCGAATACGATTCAAACGAATGTGCCCAGTTATGAACCATGAACATGAACCATGAACCATAAATTTTGTTTTCTTGTACAATTTCGTAAAAAATTTTTTTTTTTGGTAAAAATAGTCTAAATATTTAGTCATATCAAAGCATATTTTAAATGAAATTTAAAAAATTTAAGTTATTCGGTATCAAGATGGACTTGTATTCTTAATTATTTATTGAATAGTATGGCTTAATTAATTATGCTTTTAAAAAATCAGATAAAGTCAGGTTGAGTAAATTTTAATTTTTGAAACCTTATAACTGTTTATTTCCAAGTAATAAAATTTATTCTCCTTCTTTTTATGATTACATTAAGTTAATTACGTGTAAAGAAGTGGTTTTTGTTTGCTGAACTATTTTATAAAAATGTATTGTGCTAAGCCCAAAAACAATAAATCCGTACGCAAGTCACATGAACTATTTAATATGTTTTATTGTAAGACAAAATCACTTGTCGCAATTCACAGTCGTAAATTGTACGGCTAACTTCACAGTTGTTGCCCAATTTGAGATTTTATAATTAAAAGACAAATATATTGGTATAAAACTCTACAATGTATTATTGATATGGATAAACAATATACAATTATAATACTCTATATTTTCCAGCCGTGATCAACCATGAGCCATTGTCCCAACTGTTTTTCACGAAAATGTTTAACTATAGAAACCAAAACTTCTTAGCAGCAAATTGTTAAATTATTTTATAACAACAGAAGGACACACTCATCCACAATAATTATAATTCACACTCATCCACAAGCATCCATTCTCACTGCCTATTTACCTAAGAATCGTAAGCTGTTGAATAACATAAAAAAATCATTTTATTCAACCTAATCCAGTAATTGCAGATTTCAATGTTAATCGTTTAGGAAATGAATTTCATAGAATTCTGACTGTAACTAAGAAAATTACAATTTTTTCCACCATTCTAAAATTTCATGTTGTGTAATAATTGATGACATATCCATACTAATATACTAATTGATTCAGCTCCATGTAATCCATTTAGAAAACAAGTTCAATCTAGATTAATTAAATACTTTTCTGATTGAATGACTAAGAAAAGTGTACATTAACTATAAATATATAAACTGTTTTATATCAAGTTTTATTGAATATATGTTTCTCGGCCAATTAACATGAGACAAACACTTAATTGTTTGTTTACTGATAACTAAGATTACAGTATCAAGTTTATTCTCAAATAATGCATATTTATAACATTTTCGGTTTTAAGTGGAGTATTCGGAGAGGCGTGACTAATGGGATTTACTTGCCAGCCTACCCCAGCTATTCATCGGCCCAACCCTCCAGCCATGTACAACCTTGAAGGAGTCCACCGGCAAAATTATCTTTGAACTTGTTTAGGTCAGGCAGATTTACAGCCCTATTTCAGAGGGCTTTTAACGAAAATCTGCACATTTCTGTCACACAGTTTGTTTTAACACTTGTGTCATAGCTATGACATATTGCAAAAAAGGGAAATTTTTGTAATAGTTTTAAATGTTCTAGGCAAGGAAGGTTTATGACTCTATACTTGTTGCCGACATCTACCTACGTCTATAATATATCAATCAAATTTGCTTACTTATTTATGACTGAATTCAGTATTTATTTCATTAAAAAAAATTAAAATCGGCACATAAAGAAAAATGAACATTATTTGATTTGTAATATTCACACTCAGTGGTGTTTCATGTAAAGTTTGCTGTATACAACTTAAATTTAAAGAGTGTCTTTTTAATTAAAAAAAAATTCAAAATGAATTTTTACTTCAAAACGTACAAATTACAAAACTGTCTACGTTGTTTTTCCATTGATTGATCAGGCACTGTTTAGTAAGTGAACAAGTGTCATTTATTGATCGGAATAGTACTTTTTACTTCGGTCCTAAACTTTGAATAGTCCTAAACAAATGTAAAGTATTCACAGAGTACTGGAATATTATTGAACTTTTGGTTTGAGTTTTAGATCTTCATTTTTCACCAAAATGTTACCGAAATCGTTTGGACTATTTTGAGTTATTCTAGTTATTACAAATATTGTTCATTATATATTTTAAATGATTACTTCAGAACTTACATTTTTTTATAAGCATCTAATTTATTTTTTTTGAGTCCTTAGGCAAAAATTTGAGTCCTTAGGCAAAATGAGCTAAAATTAATGAAATCATTAGAGCCTATTTCGATAAACATGACGGGACATACATTAATTTCTATGAAACTACGTTTAAATAGACAGTTTATATTATTTTGAAAAGTTTTATTCTCGGGATGGGTATTCAATTATGGTCATTTATTAATTTTATAGTATTAAATTAAAGTTATCTTTCAAAGTAAAAAAAAAAAAAAAACTAAAATAATATGAAAACATTTTTTTGAAATATTCAACTTTGAAAGAGTAGCAGTTTTTATTTCACATCTCATGTAAGTATAATTATTTATAGCTTCGTCTTTGCCAGTCTTTATGTTAATATTGAATTTTTGTGGTTTGTAAAAACAAGAGTTTGTACTGTTGATGACCAAGCTAAACATATTGGTGTCTCTCTAAAAATGTATATTAGGGAGTTTTTAGTTAATATTAGAAAATGAACCATATTTGTAATAGTTCACAATTGTTCAAACTATTCAATACAATTTGGTGAAAAACTAAATCGTAAAACTGTACCATTCAAATCGAGCGTATACTAATTAATATTCTTGTACTCTGTAAGAACCATGTCAGGTTAACTATTTCTGGATGACTCAAGAATTGAAATCTTATTTTATTTGTAGTTTGGCATCATGGCCTCATGACCAGTTCATAATAACGAATATATCTATTATGACAAACTCCTTATATTGTTTGTTTCGTAATCTAAATAGAGCGCCACACTGACTTTTGTACTTTTTTACCTACTTTGTTTGGACTATTTTTTTTACAAAAACAAGTCTAATAGATAAAGTAAACATTCGGAATCCTTTTAACTTAATCTCCCCCCCTCTACCGCTATCTTTATTTATCCGTGGGTTTGAAAAGACATAAGTTACTGTTAATACGATTTTCTTACAATAAAATATCTTACTGAAAGGAACATAAACCAAGTTTCAATCAAGTGTTGCTAGCAACTTTATTTAGCAATATTATATGATTATATTATTTGAAAGAGAAAAACTGTTGTTTATTTGTATTTACGATTTGACTCAAAAACTACTAATCTAAATTGGATGAAACATTCTAGAATAATTTTTTAAACTAATGTTTCGAGAATTATAAAATTAGTCAAATCAGCTTCTACAATAAATTATTAAAGTATGTTTTAAATGGAAATTTTAAAGTTATGTTATTTGGTATCAAGTTTTAACTGCATTTTAATGTTGATTTTTAAATCTGTGTTGATAAAAAACTATGTCTGATAAATTATTATTTTTTTTTTATAGATGTCTACTAGGACCAGTAAAATTATGAAATTAGCTCTGTCTAATAACATAAAATATACAGTTTTGCCATCATTAAACATTCCTGAGCAGGAATCTACAAAAGGATCAACTTATAAAAAACCGACAGAAGAATTAAGAGGTAAATACTTAAATTGTAATAAAATTTCGTAATATAATTCTTTTTTTTCTTTTAAAAACTAATTGCTAACGGGAGTAAAGACAAATAATGTTTAATAGTTCAGTTATCTAAGGATTGATAATTTTTTTGTATTTAATATCTTAGTTACCTTACTGGATTTGCCTTAGTTGTTATCATATAATACTCTTGTTCCATTGAAAGGTTTAAATTTCTCTCTAAAATGGAAAATAATAAGTTTCCATATTTATCAACACAAAATCACACTGCTTAATACCCCAGAATCGATAAAGGTTATAGTTATTTGAAAAATCTCAAAATCACTTGAAATAAAAAAAGGGGGAAAAAAGAAGAATATGGTGATATTATGTTATACTTCAATTTTTATTTAATACGCAATAATAAAGTTTGAAAAGTAGAACTTACGAAAATTAACATTTTTCAAATATAATTTTTTTAAATATTTATCATTATATTTTATTCTGTTCAGATTTTGCTTTGTCAGCTGACGATCTGGAAGCCTGTAGGAAGTCAGCAAGAGAAGCCCTTGACCAGTCAGCAAGTACGTCTACTGACCACTACAGCTTGACTGTTGTTTTACATCCTCAAGGAGGTAAAGAAGTATTTTTATAACTTATAAATCGTGCACTAAATTACCATAGATCATTACTAGTTTTAGTGTTTTACCTGTATATGAAATATTCCATTACATAATTATTTACATTTCAAGTTTATTTACTATATTCAGGCAATGATAAAATGGAGATTTTTGTTTCAAAATTTATCATACGTTATTTCAAAAATAACTGGATTTGATTCAACATGATTTTAAACATAGATTTTATTTTGCACTTGAAAATTGGCACAAAAGATAAAATTACCACTATTATTACTAGCTTGTGGTTGTAACTTTTCAATAAAAATTCCTTAGTTGAAATTAATAACTTTGTTATATAAAGTCAGGAGTAAAGTTTCTTTTATTATCTTAGAGATATTGGTTAATTAAAATAAATATTATTGGTTAAACAACTTAAGTATTAAAATGACTATAAAATATTGGCCACGTAAAGTATTCTATTATTAATAATATAAAATATCTGATAGTTGTATATTATTGGTACTGAACAGCTGAGCATTATTGTTTTATAATATATATACATAATTTACCCAATTTATAAAATAACAATATAGGTCATATATAATATAACTATACGATATATTTTTTACTAAACAATTATTTAACAAATTTTATACAAAAATATGACTAAATAATAATGACAAACAACGGACAAATATTAGCTACATACTTAACCAAGATAGCCGACACGGAGTTAATATACAGCTAATTTATAAAGCGTCTTTGAAATTGTTTTTGTTTATTTCGATGTTGTTGACAATTCTTATATTATCATAGATAATGACAAACTATAACTTAAGGGAAGCTTGAAAATATATTAATAGAATCTGTAGTCAACTGATCCCGGAGTTCCTAAATGTAAGTTATATATCTGTCTGTCATGTCTACTTCAAATGTTATTAATCACCATATTGGCAGAAAACTGGCATTTAAACAAAACAGTGTATTGTACAATAAATTATGAAAGTTCTTGGGCATTTGGGGACATTTCATTCGAATACTTAAAGATATCCGTTATTATGATTTCAAACGTTGTGGCACATTGAAAGTAAAAATGTTATTTCAGAGAAAACAGTTCATGTGATCTGTATTGTATATTAATTAGTTAGAAAACATTATAATATTTAGGTGTTTTTGTTTTAGTGAAGAGAAAACTATTTACAAAAACTGATGACATGGAAGAAACCACTAACGATCTCTCAGAAGTAAACTCAAGTAAATATAATACATGGAATTTATAAATATAGTACATTATAATATATGTCATTTTAAAGTAAATGTTTTGGTAACATGTGATCTTTTAATATAAAGTACATTTATCACGATATTTATGTATAGGTATTGTTATTAGAAACCTATTATAATGTAGTATCATTTAAATAATCAGGTATAGAAAAAGGCAACTCGAAAATGTATATACCAACCTTTTCGAATCTTGTATATTTTTTAGTAAACAAAAAATAAAATAATAAATAGAAAATAATATCGTAGTACATTTATGTTTAAAATCTGTTTAGGACCACACATAATTACAGAAATCACAAAGAGGTTGAATGCATATGTAAAACACAGAAAAGTGGATTTTAGAAACGGTAATCCCAACAGTGCCAGGAAGAAGAATAGGAAAATAGGATTTCTTAAAGCGGCGCTTGCAAATGCTGAGAGGGGTGAACCTATTAATTTAGCTCAGCTTCCTGACTTCCCCGAGAGTTCAACCCTAAATTCGATGATGGACACTGAGATCACGGTAATGGTTTAGTATAGTTTTACTTATTCAGAAGAAATACAAATTTATTTTAATTGACAAACATTTGGATATCATTAACTGGGGACAAGATATTAATTATTGGTATGGAAGACAATAAATTATTTTTGGTATTTTTTAACTGAAATAATGTTTTATTTCCACACAGCTCAGATACTAAAAGTAATTACTGTACCTATTAAGGTATTCATAAAGATATTATTAAGACAAAATAGAAATTATCACCCTCAGGTATTTTTAGTAAATACTTACTTTGGCGGTGACGAGGGTAAGAATTTACACCTTTCTTCATGTTATCTTGGGTTCAATCTCTCTCCTTCGTTCCTATCAATTATCATTTGACCAAAACATATTCTGTAATTGCTTTGAAGATATTACAGTATTCTAGCGAGAAGGGTCTTTATTTTAAGGGTTTTTATTCCCTATTTTATAAGGCGAAGATTACCGATACGTTCTTTGCCTCTAAGCAAAAAGGAAAACAATTTAGTTCTAGTACATGGTTATATGTTTGCCATTTATTTTAGTATAATATTTATAAAAGCACTCACAGTAATTGTAGTGGATTAAAAAATTATGAAAGTCCAGTGTGACTTTAAATTTAAATATTCAATATAATCAACTTATTTGCAGTCTGATTTACTATACAACCTTTGTTGTGTGGCAGGATATATTTTAATTTAATTCCGCTATATTTTTTTCTACATTCTCAAAAACATGAAATAAATAATACACAGAATGGCATATGATCTCTATGTAAGGCTTTAAAAAGTGGCCCAAGTGGTGCATGACTTTACAGACCAAATAATATCATCGCAAAGAAGCCCAAGATTTAGTCACAGGGCGACTTAAATGATGAGATTGCAGGTGGGTAGGTCATGGACCTAAAGGGACACTGTTTATAGACCTTTCAAATTGCATGCTTTATAAGTCAGAAGAATTGCTACTAGACCAAAGGTTCCCCAACCATAGGACTGGAGTAATCTTCGGTTATATAGCAAAATGGCCTTTCTTGTGTTTCATCTGATGGGGCACTAGTTTTAATATTTTATCAGGGCATGCCTCTAAATGGGCAAGTTCATGTGACGTTAACTCAAAAATATCATAAAAATTCTAACACTATGAGAACTAAAATAAATACTAAAATAAACACATTTTACTATTGAAAACAAGATTGTTTTATCATAACTACAGTATACGAGGTATTCTAGTTTAATAAAATAGGAATTGTTATATATAGAATATGTATAAGTTTTACATAATCTGCAGTTCTCTCTCAATAGAGTCTGTCTCCTCTGATCTTGTCAAATCCATTTAGTGTTACTATGAATTTATAATGTTGGTACCTCGCTATATAGAATATAAAACAAAATAAAATAATTAATATATCTTTTTTCTGCAATAACTTTAATTTTATATCTTGAGATATATCCAAATGTTATTTTTTTGTATAATTCTAAATTCCGCTTATTATTGTTGTTGTAAATGATACATTGTTTTAATTCTGTTATTTTGAACTGTTGTGAAAAGTAGAGTATTACCTGTTAACTTAATAATTAAAATCACTACTATTATTTGTCTAATGTTATTTTTGTATAATTCTAAACTCGACTTATTATTCTTGTTGTATATGACCCCTTGTTTTAATACTGTATTTTGAACTGTTGTTGTGAAAAGTAGGGTATTACCTATTAACTTTATAATTAAAATCACTACTATTATTTGACTAATCTTTTTGTATGTATAATTTTTAACGCAAAGCGTATAATTGTTTCACTTAATGTATGATTGTTGTGAAATGTGTTTTTTTTAATGAAAGATGATTATTTCAATAAAAATACATGTCTTTTCTGTAGAATGATTACGATTTTGATAACAGACAACTTATTTATGTATTAAGTAATAGTTTTGATGCTTAGATACTCATAATTATGTAATATGTTTTGTAAATTGTTGTATAATAAAACTAATGAAATGTTTAATGGAATTCTACTCGGCGTTTTATTTTTAACCTTATCCTAATTTTTTTATTGCTATAGAATTTATTTTTCATTTCCTGTAAAAAAAATGCTTAGTAAAAAAATACTTAACCATTTGTTATCAGTATAAAATATGAGAAACATGTGTGACAGTTTATTAAAATATTTGTAAAAATACTATAATATCATAATTTCATGTAGCATTACATGTAGAAGCCAAAGTCGGATGCAAAGTGAATATCCTCAAAGTAGTTATTTTTATTTTATTTTTTGTCAAGTAACTTAACCATTTTGTTGTTGCCATTCGGAATTATAATCATAAAACTTAACTTCTTCATTTTTTTTCCTCATCTTACAACAGCCCTTTCAGCTATTATACCATTCTCATATTGCTCATTATGTATTCCTGTGACAATAAACACTTATAGTACATTAGATTACATAAAACTTTATTCTGACGCATACGTCCATAAATAATTGAAATAAAATTAAAAAGTGGTTCATTATACAGTTATGTCATTGGTAATCGAAATGCTTGGGCAGATAATTATACATTTCTGTATGTACTCCACCGTTTTCAACGATTCTAAGTCTCTAAGTATTTTAAATTTCATCAATCAAGTGAAGCAAGAACTACGGTTTGTATTTAATTTTTTAAATTTTAATAACATGTTTTACAAAACCTGAATAAAATATTTTGTTTCATTTGTTATTCTTAAACATGTCCACCCTACTGTTCGGGGGGATTTCAATAAACATTTTACATCTTGGTGTAACCACGTGTAGGTGGAACATATTTTTACAATGTATTTAGAAATTTTTAATGTTAGGTTGAAATATATTCTCGCTGTGTAGCTATCACTTTCACATATGGGCGTGATTTTATTTATTTATTTTTTTACTGATTCAAATACGAGACCCTACCATGGTGCGCCCATGGTATAGTCTTGTTTTAACTTTACACAATATTACATTTATTTAACTACGGTTTTATCAAAATGCAACTTACATAAAATATAGAGTAAAGCAAATTATTTTAAAAGTCTCCATTAAATTTACCTGGGTTCTGATAAGGGAATTAAAGTAATGTTGCACCTTCGAAAAATAGGAAACATTCTAATTAGACATTTAAAACATGAGAATCAAAACTAAACAACTTTCTTATATTCATTAATTAATTAATTTTTATATAATTCTTTCTTCTAAATATAGTCAGCGATAAAGTAATTATTTATTATAATTATGTACAACATTCTTGGATTGTCATCGCTTATTATTTTGTAACTCCAAATGAAATTTAGAAGGCAATTTTTTAAGTTTATATAGGTGGATAAAATATAAAAGCATAACTAAATAAACTACACAACAACAAGTAACTAAGTTACTTGTTGGCACTACATTTACCTTGTGTTGGCTTCCTTAAGCAGTTCTTATGGGTAAGAAAATTTTGAATTTTTTCAGCGGGATTGATGGGCAGTTATTGCACTGTGATAAGTAGTCCAGTGTATTAAAAGTTCCGAGTGGTGTCAGAATTATTGAATGTATTGCTTTGAGCTTAGTTCTTTCTATACATGCAAATTGATAGAGTTTTGGAAGTGATTCAGTGATAGATGGGTTTTGCTTTGTTGAAATTATTACTTTAAAAAAAAAAATTTGTCGGTTGATGTTCTAATTTACTTAATAAATAAGTGTCTACCTTGAAGTATCTATACATATAATTGAAAAGATTAATCTTTGTAAGTCTTAGCAAGCAATACCTATATAAGTTTTTGAAACTATTTTTTATGCAACTAATCATACTAATTAACGTACGTTATTAAAGCCTTTGTTATTATTTCAGAATTCATTCGCCTTTTCCAAAAGTTTATTCTACGTTTTTGTTCATTCTAAACTAGCTATACATATAATATATCTTTTTCAGTTAAAAAAGAAAAAAAAAAAATTGTAATAGGACGTATTTATTTATTGTTCTTTTACTCCATAAAAGAGAAACAAATATCAACCAAATCGAATTTCACGTAATACAAATACTAATCACATTCCAAAAAAGTAGTAGGCCAAATTATCCACGCCATATTGGAAAGAAAAATAATACTTAATATGTTTTACTGTTAATGGGATCGTTGGACAAAACATTAAAATAGTATTTTTGAGTATTTGTCTAAAAAGTCAAACGTTTGAGAGCTTTGTTTCGAACATAATTTTTTTTGCTAACAGTTGATAGAAAACTCATTGACGCCTGACGGATAGGGTCCAGAATATATTTAGGAGTAAAAGAGCCATTGAAATTTTATATGATATAAAATTAGTTTAATAACTTTTAGCAATCAGAAAACATTTTTTCGTAGGTATGTTAAATTTTAGAATTTTTTAAACTTTTCGAGTACGACAATTGATTGTACCTATGTAGAAATTATTTACCCATTGCATCAAATAAAAAAATCACCCAAGTTTTTGAAACATTAAAGAAACATTAGGTTTGAAATGAAAACCTCCATCTGTTCTGAAATGGTTAAAAATGATAATAAAGTAAGTATAAATATATTAAAAAATTTAAGTGGTAATACATTTGGTTGGGCGTTTAAACAGAATGAATACGAGGCAGTGTTAGGTAAAATGATTTATATTTTATTAAAACTATGTTAGGGGGGAATGGGGGAATCCCGGTAGTCAGGTAGCCCCGGTAGGTTGTGTATTGCCATTCTGACAATATTCTTTCAATGTCTGATGGGTGCTGCGATATAGTGGCGTTCTGGTGAACTAAAATTGCAAACGCCGCCATTACCGAGTCAGTAGTTTTGGTTTGACGACGCTCTGAATTTTCAGGATGTGTTTATTCTAATTTTTGCCTGTTTTCAACTCATTGTAAGTACCATTTGCTTTTAAATTCAATTATTGTTACAAATACCATATGTGGTATATTTTGTTAGCTTCAATTTAATGTAGTATTCGTATAGTTTTAACATTTCTGTTAGGGCCTTTAGGTTAGTTTTCGTTAACCAGACCTTTTGGGTAATCCCGGTAGATCACGATGGGGTAATGGCAGTAGCTTACCGGCGCTCCCCCAAACAGACGGTAAAACTATAATAAGCCAAATAATATATTTTTTTTACGTTAGGCCTAATACATTTTATGGATCTGTTGCAGATGCCAAGAAACTATAAACGTAAGACTACCAGGGGGAGCTGGGGGGAAGAAACCCTAAAAGAAGCTTTGAAAGCAATAGAAAATGGATCATCAATAAATGCAGCTAGCAAACTATTTAAAATTCCATTCAGCACTCTTCAAGAGCGTAAACAAAAGTCTAAACAGACAAAACCTATGTTAGGGCGCAACAGCACCTTTTCCTTGGAACAAGAAGAGGCTCTAGCTACCAGAATCAAATATTTGTCTAATATTTTCTATGGATTGTCAACTCATGAAGTAAGGCGAGTGGCTTACGAGTTCGCGGAGAAAAATAATATACCTCACAGATTCCCACAAAATGAGCGTTTGGCAGGCCGAGACTGGCTATATAATTTCTTGAAACGGAATCCCTCTGTGGCTACCAGAAAACCCGAAGCCACGAGTATCAACAGAGCTACTGCTTTTAGCCGTGAAAATGTAAAAATATTTTTTGATAATTTAGAACAGGTTTATGGGAAAACTATATATTCAGCAGATCGCATATACAATGCAGACGAGACCGGAATCACTACCGTTCAAGAACCTGGTACCATTTTGGCTACAAAAGGTAAAAAAAGAGTAGGATCCGTTACGAGTTGGGAGCGGGGTAAACTTGTTACGGTAATGTGTGCGATGAGTGCGGCGGGAAATTTTGTACCCCCGATGTTTATTTATCCGCGCAAAAGGATGAGTCCCTTGCTGAAAAAGGATGGTCCACCATGTGCCATATATGAATGTTCCCCTAAGGGCTGGACAAACGAAGGCCTATTTGCAACCTGGCTTAAACATTTTGTACATAATACAAAATCGACTGTGGATAATCCAACACTATTAATATTAGACAATCACAACAGCCGTACAACTCTAGAGGCTTATGATATATGTAAGGCCAATGGAGTCACCATAGTGTCATTACCTCCGCACTGCTCCCACCGACTTCAGCCTCTCGACGTTACGTTTTATTCACCCCTTAAAGGGGCATTTAAAGCAGAGTGTGACCGGTACATGAAATCCGAGAGGCTGGTAAGAATTACCCCGTATGAATTAGCAGGTCTTTTTAACCATGCATATTCAAGAGTGGCAACCGTTGGAGTTGCTGTGTCGGGTTTTAAAGTAACTGGTATTCACCCTTTAAACCCAAATATTTTTTCTGATGTTGACTATTGCGCTGCAGATGCACTTTTAGATGGACCAAACCTGACTCTTCCAGTTGTTGAAAATGACGAGGTGGAAATAGAGACCAGGGGAGCAGCTTCAGTGGCACTGAGCAGTGCTGAGCACCAATCCTCACAGCCAGAGATCAGTGACCAAGTTTTGAATGTCACATTTGAGGACCTAATCCCCCTTCCATCAACGTCTTCTGCTCCTGCAAAATTCAAACCAAGGGAAAAGCAAAAATCGTCGATTTTGACGTCAACACCTAAAAAGAAAGAGTTAGAAATTGCAGCAGAAAAAAGGAAGAACAAGGAATTAAAAAAAGAAAATGCAGAACTAAAGAAACGAACAAAAGATCTTTTTCGTCAGTTAGATTTACCAATGCCTACAAAGTCTATTAAAAAAGAGAAGGCGGTTCAAAAAAAGAACTTAAAGCCTAAGAAAAATAAAAACAAGAAGATTAAGAAAGACTTCTCAGACTCCGACGATGAAGATGCAAATGGGCCTATTGACGAAAGAATTCTTTGTGACGATGATGAAATGGATGATTTACCAGGAACTGAAAATGAAAATACATGCTTTGTATGTGGTGAGTTTGGTCAAGATGGAGAAATATGGTACCGATGTACAGGCTGTGGCATTTGGGTGCATTCGTTGTGTAGTGCAGCGGATTCACCAGAGGCATTCCTATGTGACAAGTGCATTAAGGGCTAATATGACTGTCCCACATAGTAGATTAAGATTTTTTATCATGTAATATCATAAAATAATATCATTTAATATCTTAGATTCTAAAATATATTTTTCCATTACTCTTCAAATGCAATTAATACACGCAAAGTCTGATTGTTAAGACTGACATTTATTCAACTTATGTTCCTAATATTGTTATAGTATTTCTTATAAATAAAGAGAATTGAGTGTTTTATAACAAAACTGTTTATTATTTATTACATCCTCTAAAATAGGGAGTCAAATAGCTATTCAATATAACATTTTGATATAAAACATTTTATCCATATAAAATACATGGCCAAATACTCTACTGTCATTACCCCAAGGGTCGGGCAATACCGGTAGATGTAATAGACATAGTTGTTATTTTTTTATATTTTGTATTTAAGTGTTAGACATGTAAAATATTTATGGTGTAAACTAGACATTCGAATCTATAAAGGAAGATATAAATAATATGTTTGCATTCGTTGAATGGCATTTTGTGAGGGGAATTGCTTAACTTACCGGCATTCCCCCATTCTCCCCTACTCTTTTTTAATGATATACGTAGGCCTACCGTGTAAACAATACTTCGTAAGTGAGCACGGAAGCAAAGTCGAACACAAGATATCCTCAAGATTTCAACTCCACAATCTGAGCCGTTCTAGCATTATCTGTTTTTCTTTTACTCTGAACAGTAAAAGAAAAGACTTTAGCTTTTTGTTTTCTTATTAATTTCAGTCTTTCAATGCATGTCAAAACACATTACTTTCATCAATATCAAAAGATTAAAATTAGTAAATTATTTAAAGATTTTAAGTTATCACATTTTTTTTTACAGGCACCATGGGATCGTGAAGTTTGTAGGGCAATTACACGTATTAAAATAAGTGGTGCACTTCAGAAATTTCAAAAAAAAAAATAAGAATTTTTAAAAAAAGATTTTTATTTTGTCCCTTACAGTCCCCACAACCGATATTTATTTAGTTTGTCATTTCTTATTGTATCCCCTTGAGTATAGACCAGATACAACTTATTATTGAATGTGTTTAACAGTGGCCATACTTCGAAATAATAATATTGTTTGTTTTGGAAGACAGCAATAGTTAAAACAAAAAGTAAGTTTCATATTAAAAATGTAGAACATGTCCATTGTCTTTTAATAAAAATATTACATATACAATAATTTGTGAAATATCAGTTTATAAAAAAAATTAAATAACTAAGAATAATAAATTTTAAAAATAAATAATAATTGGTAATTACCAATAATAATAAATCAAGGATTATTATCACCGGTTTTTTTAGTCTTCCGTAAAAAAAAGAAGATTTTAAAAGAACATATATCTTCGTGTAATAACAATCAAAAGAATTTATATTGAAATATAATAAATATTTATTAATGGAGAGGCAATGACTTTTACAAATGAAACAGATTTGAAATATTTGATGAGTTCGTTTGTGGTAGATACATGATCAGTCAGTATAACTACACGTAAAGACTACGACAATTCCGACGGAGGCGAAATAGACGAGAATCCGTCGGAAAGGTATTGATTTTGAAGAAAATACGTCCGAATAGTACTATGTTCATATATATATATATATATATATATATATATATATATATATAATATTACATTTAATAATAAATATATTCTCCTAAGAGAATAGAATTGTTGGTATATATATATATATATATATATATATATATATATATATATATATATATATATATAATTGAGAATGTGTTTCACTTAATAAGTGTAAGTGATGATGTGATACCTACAATATGAGTCTACACAATATTTTAATTAAAAGTTCAAGATGCATAAAATATTCAAGATGTTCAACATGTTCAAGATGCATGTAAATTCAATATTTGGCAATTAGCTAAACGGCATTTACAACATCTCTCTTATATATTCCTACTTTAGAAATGGATGTATATTATATTACACTATAATTTTAAAATAGTTTTTTACAATACCTTTTATAGCCACAAATATTATTTTAAGTTTTATAAATATAAATCCGTCGTGCAATGAACTCTAAAAGAACATTGTGTTACATTTTAATTAAAAGTATAATATTTACAACATATTCATAACCATCAATGGCCTGTTATGACTAGCGTGAATGAACAAAGACGTAATAGAGTTCCCGATACACTTGCAATAGTAAACACTTGCAGGAAGAATCCAGAAGCTGTTGAAAGGAAAGTGTTTAACCCTGCAGGCCTAGAATGTTGGGGGGAAATTCTTAAAGTGAATGTCTGGGCGACAAATAGTCAGGTGTCACTGCTTCACACATAGTCTATTCCGACATCAAGTCAACATATTTAGATTTTGTGAACATTTTAGAATTTTTCCATGATAATTAAATACCCAAATCCAATTTGATCAAAATCTGATTTAACTTTTTTGATTAGAACGTTATCAGAACACCTACAGAAATATTAAAATAACACAAAATAAATATAGTATTAGTTAAGAATTATTTTTAAACATTTGTTATAAATGTTACTCAACACTAACTATAATTTAATTATATAAAACAAAACATAACGCTCAATATGATGGCGTACAATACAGCAGTTATATATTTAGTTTTATACAGTAAAAAAAACAAGGAAAGAAAAATTTGATAATTTTATAGGTTATTTAGTACGGTAGTTAATATTTAACTGGAAATCTTGAATATCTAGATATGACACGGCTTCGTGCGTGTTCAAGTTGAACTAAATGTTCATATATTTATTTAGCAGTGGCTTCAACTGCGTGAAATACTCTCTTTGCATGGTGTAGTGTTTAAGCTGAAGACAGCGTTTTATAGAATCGATGATTGATTTTAACTATTTTTGATAGAATATTAATTTACTGGCCATTTTTTTTGAAATAAATCAACTAAATATTTATTTAATATTTCTAAAACAATTTACTGATTACGATTTTTTACTCACGTCAATCGATTCTTATTAGTTCTTCTTCTCTTAACACTAAAACACTATCGAAATTTACATATTATACGCAGACCAGAATAGATGAGACAAGATTAGATTATATTAAATATAAATCTTACAAATAATCTCAGTGTAAACAACATTTCTAGTGTTATGAGGCACCAGCAGGTAGATATTGCTGCTATAACTTACACACGTACACGCCTTGTTGTAATTATTTGTCCATATGAGAAACACCGACCAGCTGCCTTGAGACCATGAGATTTATTAATAGTCATTGCAAAGCAAACTCCGATTGGAATATGGTGACTTTTAAATTATAAAGTTAATTCTGAAGTGATAATATTTATTCTAGATGTTATTTTAACATATTCACTTGTACCGCAGAAATGGTTGCCACAATTTTGTAATTTGTAAATTCAATCAAATCATGATTTTGTAAATTACTTTTTATCCTAAACAATAATAGTTTCCATTTAATACAATTACGCGTTTTGAACGTGTAATTATTAAATAACAAATTTCATGTGAAAGGTGGAAAATCGTTTTACAATGCGTGTATTTTAGGCGCACACCTTATAAACAAAGTTTCCAAGATCGGAATAGTCAACCTCCGAATAATGGCTACTGAAGTGAATAGTCCCCCGTAGCGCTCATTCACACATTTTTCTTTCTTCTATTTTAATGTGGCTTACCTATTTTTTGTTAACAGTTTAGTACACAGCATGTCATTTTGGTTATGAATTGATGTTGGAAACAGAACTTTTCCATTCAGTCCAGGAGCTAATTTTATAACTAGGTTAAATAGTTCATATATGATTTTTAAATCAGATACAAAGGGCTTTATTTTATAATTTAAATGAGGTAAAATGAAAGTCCGATTAATTCCACACAGTTAAAGATGCAGATATTTTTATAACTTATTTATGTTAAATAAATTTTGAACATGCATATTTTTTTTTTCAATTACATTATTGTAAACTTCACTAGTACATCACACGATATTCTAAGACTCCATAAGTTTATATTATGGTCTTAAAATTATGTAGACAGTCCAAAACTTCTTTTAGTTTATTACATACTTCTGAACGTTTATCAATTTACTGTTTTCTTATTGAAATTCTGTTTCTACAAGGTGGTATGGGTTTTGGTGTTTAAACCGGTAAGTGTTAGGTAGAGCATAATAGTTACTTGTTTTAGAACACTTTTTTACATTTTATAAAGAACCATCTGGTGTATAATTGGTGAACACTTATTTTTCACCTAAATGTTTTATACAGACAACCTAATATACACTGTATGTATAGTGAGCTTTGTTTATAGGCTATATACTATACTTATATAAATACTTTTTTTATCGTTCTAAAATAAAATGAAATTTCATCGCATTTTTAACTAGGTACAGAGCTGTTTGAAGTATCACTAAAACAAATTAGCTTACGACGTAATTCAATAACAATATACTAATCTATAGTTTGTTCATACTTATTAACATAAATGACTTTAACATTTAATATCATCATCAACAATAAACCATATGTTACAGCTATTTCTAAGCGGAGGGATAACTGACCGCCCAAACTGTACTGTTTGTAACATTTGTGGGGAATTTTGAAGGGAACAGCTGTAAGCTGTCTTGTTTGTGAGTGAAAATATTATTATGTGTAAAGTATTTGTAATGTACGTTTGAAACCATTTGGAGGTATGAATGGCTCTTATTTTTCAACATGTGCTTAACTGTTATGAAAAGGTACAACAAAATATATATAAATTAAATAATAGATTGAAATAATGTAAGTTATCAATGCAGCTTAGGAGTTTATTAGTGTAAGAGGAAGCGGAAGTTGTTATCCATTCTGTTGTAAAGTAAACAGTTTCTATTGGTGTACATAAAAATTAATTCCCGTTGTTTCGAGAGTATAAAACAAACTCCTGTTATCAAGTTTCTATGCTCTTGGCGCCCCACACATTAACATCAGTCAGCTGTTTGCTGTTCCTAGTTTAGTGTAGTTATTTGTTTTGTTAGTATTTTTGGATCATGTTTGTATGTAGTTTTAGTTTTACTGGTCAGGCCTAGTTTTAAGCCTGAGATTCTTGCAAAAGCTACTACTTTTAATTTTATTTCCCTGCATGGCCTTTATTTAGTTCAAAGTTTATTACTTTGTAAAGAACAGGTATCAGTTTATATTCTTGAAACGTCGTGTATTACTTTCTACGCCCACAAATAAATTTCAAAATATGTCCAATTATACCATATTAATATTGTTCTATCAGTTGTGAATTTTATCAGGTATAGTGTTATCTATATCTGGTGTATAAATCATTACAAGTAATCTGGTGTAATATAAGTGGTATTAATCATGATATCTAGAGGGAAAAAATTTGCTTTTCGGTAAATGACGGTATGGAGAAATGGATACGAAAGAAATATGAGGTGAAGATGATAGTTCTCAGAAAAAAATATGATGGCGAATGTTTAGATAATATAATTACGAAGCGATTTGTTCTGTAGAGGTTTAAGGGTCAGAGAATAAGTTTTACTCTTTGCAAATACAGTCATAGAATTTTATTATAATAAAGAAGGTGTAACTCTCTTTTGAAAATGCTTGTTGAACAGTTCAGGAGTACATTAAAAATTGTATAAACTTAATCTACCTACCAACAGACTTATTGTCACTAAAGGCTACCGACTTAGTAGTTTTTGTTGTTGTGAATAATGAACAATATATATATATATATATATATATATATATATATATATATATATATATATATATATATATAAAATAGTGGCTTATCATACAAAATTAGTTTATATTTATTTATATTTTTATGGTCATAGTCAAAAACATTTGCATAGTCAATTTAAAACATTACATAAATAATACAACAAATAAATCAACAAAAACTGTTCATAGTCAGTTAATACACACTAGAAAAAATATAAAACACAAAACAACATTTCACAAAATAATTCCAATAATCAATAAAAAATTTTTAAAAAACAATAATTACCGAAAGAGTAAATTAATATTCATACATAATACATGCACATTTAAATATAGTTACAACAGTATATATAAATTTAAATACAAAGGAGAGAAATAAATAAATAAAATAGTTGAACCTTTTTGGTTTATTGCTAAGATGTGGGTTTCTTAGTTCGAATTATTTCTATTTTATATTCTATGTTTATTTTTCGTGAACAACAGTATGAATACTTTGGACGTTAATATAAATTAGTCAAGTGACCTAAAGCAAATACGATTATACCATTATTTTGTTTGTTTAATTCTGTGATTTATTGTTGATCGATGTCAAAGTTGATTTTTATTCTTATGCTAAATTATTTTATTGTTGTTGGAACAACAAAAGTAAAGTTTTTTATTTATTCATCATTTTTTGTTCCTTGTTGGTAAACGTATTAGCCGATCACTACCGAAATTTTATACAATGTTTATGTCAGGGGTTTATATGGAATACTGTGATTAAATTTTTTTAGATTCATAAACAATTTGTAATATTTTTCTCATGAATACTTTTTTCATCAATTAGTTATCCCTCAAATTCGATTATTGGTGCGTTATGAAGCTCTTTGTTGCAGCAGTTTATAAATATAGATTTTCATACATCAGCGTAGTTGAGTGAACCAGAGCGTTAACAATTTAGCGTTTAGAGCTGGTTTCTATTGTCTCTGGTTGAGGTGCGGTGTTGAGGCCTTCGACTTGGTTCCCAAGCTAGATCTAAACAAAACATAGTTTTAATGTTACGTACAGTTTGTGCGTTAATATGTAATTAACCAAGTTACAATAAAAAAGAATATACCATACATTTTCTTGTTTAATTCTGCGGTGATTGAATTTAACTCTGCGTGTAAGTAGATTTTTTATTTAATGCTATAATATTTGTATTGCGGTTGGAACAAAAAAAAAACAAGCTTTGAAAAAAGTGGCTTTGAAAGGTGCTTCAAAAAAGATTTTTCAACATTGTAAATTCAATTAAATTTATTTGAACAATTTACAAAGTTGAATTAGGTACCAAAATATCTCACTAAGTTTTGACTCACCTAGTAACAATACAAGTGCTAGCGCACTAGTAACAAAGTGTGGCTATACTGGTCCCGAGCGCGCTCATTGTGCTAAGTAAATTTAATAGTTTATCTTCTGTGGTGTATCAATAATATTCAAATAATATATGGATTTGTTAGTTTGAAGTATCTTTATTATATATTCTATGTATATTGGCGTGGACTTAAATAACCTACATATTATTTTATACATTTTCTCTGACTATACATACAATTACATAAAACCTCTTGGTGTTTTCCAAAGTTATTATTAATTTCAGTTCTCCTGTTTACTAAACATAACTTTCGGATAAGACAACAAATTTGCGTGTTACTCTGCGAGTCATATCACGAAATAATTAGAGGATTAATATAAAGATATATTGGGCGAGGCTTACATTTTACATTATTCATCACCGCATGATAAACTAATGAAATTTATGGTATTTTGTCAGGTGATTTTAAATTTCATATCGGGTTTTACGTGAAGGTGTCCCCTGCTGACTACAAAATTGTGAAGAATGTTTTTTAGAAATATTGTGACTTTTTGAAAAGATGCCTAAAATGTAGCAGATAAATGTATTCAGATAAATATTTCAACATTATATATTAACTTGTGAGATTTAGTAACATATTTTGTACTTAAAGTTTCAATTTAAAATTTGTATATCTTCTTGCCTAAAATTTATTTATTTTATGTTATATAGGTAGAATACTCTAATACCTCGGACAATTTCTAAAAGGACTTTTTTATTTTAATAAATAATAATGTTTAATCTTCAACTTTTTTATTTCAGTTTTATTACAAATGCCAGTTCCTTAGTACCGGTAAGAACCAAATACCAAGCGATTACCAATTTCGTTCAACTTTTAAGTAAATGTGAACATCAATGATCCGAAAAGCTGTGGAAATCAATATAAAGACGAATTTTGATCTCCGTCATTAAAAGTTTGATTTCAATCAAATTCAATTTACACCAGGACGTGTTTTGATACAAGCAAAGCAAGTTTTGACACAATTTAAATATATAATTTTGTTTTCAAACACGGCGTTCATGATTCATTTTTATATTTTGACTTTACTGTTGCCAAACAGATATTTTTTGAGATAAATAAAATTTTGGTTTTGAGATAAATAATTTTGGTTAGTGTTGATTTTATTTTCCAGATGGTGCATTAATAAGGTTGTACAATGTTTTTTTCACAGTATATTCATACACTAAATGTACTTGTATAAGCAGAATCGTACTATGATTTATGTCGTTGATCCTTGCCTCTCCTTAATGTAATAGTATGTCTCCACTTTGATCAAAACTGCTTCAAAATATCATAACATAAGCAATGAGTAATAAACACAATAAGTACGAAATCAGAAAGTATTACACTGACAGAATTGAAACATTCTTTAACTTCAGTTCTGGGTAACTCAATAAGCATGCCATATTTTTGTAGGTAGCTACACTTTATCAGATTTAAATAAATGGAAAATACATAATAAAGTGCAAAAACAGTACAATAAAATCTTCAGTCATCCATCCTCATAACCAAATAAAAACTAACTAAAACTAATCATCATAAAGAAATCCTGTTCGTTATATAAGAATCAAAAATTTTAAATGAACCCTGGACGTAGTAGTTGTTAAATATTTATATATTTAAATAAAGGCCTATGCTCTTAGCTTGTGCCAATAAATATGTCCTTAGTGAGTGTTGCAATTAATAGACGTCTTTAATTATCTGCCAAATTGTGTCAACAGAGCTTTACTCAGTAACGTTTGACAAATTTACCGTTGTAACACTTTACATAGTCGCTAAACACACGGCCAAGATGGTTAATCTAGATTAGATGAAACTATTATACTTAAAATATAGTATGTCATCTATCCGTTATAAAATGTATATTTCATCGATCGGTTCAAAACTTATTTATTATAAACTAGCAGAGTACCATTACTTCGTACGGAGTTGACATATGTTTGTATTGAGTGTTAAGGGAGTTTTCAAGGCCAGTGGGGCTGTGCCCTGATGGAATTTCTAAATAAAAATTAGCCTATGTGCTAACCAGGAACACTAAGAATGTCCATGTACAATTTCAGCTCAATGAGTCAAGTAGTTTTTACGGGATTGAGTACACACACAGACAGACACCATTAGATTTTTATATAATAGTATAGATTGGTGTAATTGTGGCTGAAACATCTGTAAAGATTTCGTGTAGTACTGCTTACTCCTGTAAACCCGGATTTATTTGTGGTAAATTTATTAATTTACCACACATAAATCCGGGTTTACAAAATCCGGGCTACTGTAAAATACCACCACTACATGTTTACAAAAACGTTTAATGAAAAGTTTGTTATTCGTTTGACATATAAAAGTAGTTTGACATAGTGGCCGTAGACGACTAACTGAAGATGGAATTATTAAGTTGGACATTTATTTCAAAATAAATAAAGATGTATAGAACAGAACCAACATTTTACAAAAGTTTTGTTTCTATTATCTATCATTTATTACGAGACGTGCTTAGCTTTGCTTGTATTGACTTAATACTTATGAAAATAAGGGATCATTATTGGTAGGTATATAAATGTAATAACCATCGCTCAATTTATGAGCATCAGGTTGTTCAACCTTATAAACTTAATCGAATGTAGAAAATGGTAGAACATACAAAAAAATCTTATTTCAATTCCAAATAAAAGTTTTCAATATGTACAAAACATTTACTAAATGTAAGCTCAGAAAAACTGTTTACAAAATATATAAATGCACTAAAACGTAGAAAATTGATTTAAATTTTACAGTTTAAAACACAATATTTGTCATTTATGTTAGAAAGTTTGTAGACTGTGGATGAAGAACTATAACTACATTGAATTTACTGCTATTGTATAAATGTCCTTGAATGTCGTCGAGTAAAGAAACTAGACACAATAGAATTCATTAGAGGTGATTGTTACAAGAAAATTAGACTTAAAGTATTTTTGATTTAATTTATTTAAGACAAATCTTGTTTCTTGCTCAGTTTAATTACATTACAGCATGACTTGCTTAATAAAGTAAAAGATAAGGTAGTAGCATGTATCATGTTGATTAAACAGTTACATTTGTAGATAGAAGTGTCTTTTATTTATAATAGTTGTGTATTTAAGTAGATTTTCAGAATTTATTTTATGTAATCATAAAGCAAAACGTATCCAAATGTTAAGAAAAAAATCGGTCTTTATTAACGGTAAACCCAAAGGGTTGTTGACTCCTTGAAAAAACTCTTTCGTGAATTTGGTTATGCTGAAACGCAGAATTAGGAGATTAAAACCATATCTAACCACTGTTACCGAGGTTTCAATAAATTCAATGGATTATATAAATTTATATAGATTAAATACGTTACTGACTTGTTATGCATATAGAAATCCATATTATGTACGTAAGATATTTTGCAATCGTTTTTAGGACATATTTTTCATCCCATTTTATTAAATTAGATTTTTATTTCAATCATTTTATGGGTGATATTTCATTTCAACTAATAGTTCTTGGGAAATCACAATTTCAATCTGAATAATTCCAAATTGAAAACTCACAAAGGAACTTTTGAAGTATCATAAACTAGCTAGTCTTGAATAGAAATATTATGCTAAAAATTCACTGGGATATAAAAGTGTGCATTTGAAATCAACTTGTAGGTTTTTGATTATTAAAGCTATATTAAATCTTAGAAAATAAATAAAAGTAACAAGAAATTTAAATTAATGGTATTACTATTATAAATCCTATTTCTTTGAAGTCCATATGTATTCAATATCCTTTTAGACTTATTCTAACAAAAAGAAAAGAGTATTTTAAAACAATCATACACAGTATTAATATTTATAAGAGCAGTTTTTGTTATTTAATACAAATATTGTACGCTTCAACCTATTAATAAACCATTTCACCAATACGTTACAGCATTATTGTATGCTGGTAGAGTTAGTGGTTACAACTCTATTATGCACTTCCCACACTAGTGGCAGTTCTATGGAACGGCAATTTATATGAGTAGTTCAATTTGTACCATGCGTAGTTAACAACCTAATATTAAAGCATAGCTTCTACGAGTATATCTAAATACAATACAAATTATGTGTGTTTATAGGAAGAGCAACCATTAAGGATCTGGATAAAATGTCATTAAAGACATTTAAATCAACCAAGTTGATTAAAATCAACCAAACAATTTTGATAATATTTAAATATCTACGACAGAAATATATGTACTGAACTTCAAAAAAAATATAATTTGACATCAGGAGTAAAATTACGTAAAATGAACGATGGCCGCCTTCAGATTCATTAAATTTTCCTGATTACTCACAAACTGCAAATTTGTTTTACGTTTTAGTTTTTTACTCATAAATATCATATTTATTCTAAATTTTACGTACATCGGTTTGGTTTATAATAAAATGTTGAAAATTTGACATTAAAAAAATATATTTATTGTAAAATCTCTATATTCGGTATTTTTTACTGAGATGAAGTTTCTTATCGTTCCCTAAGTCTATATTTACAAAATATTTTATCAAAACAATTATGCAAATATAAAACAATAAAATATAACACATCTTAATGAAATTGCATCATTACTGACACTTACATTTATCTTTAACAAACAAAAACTCTCATTTAAAGGCGAAACAAAAAGTATCTGCATTATGCCATTATTAAAATAATTCAAAAGAATTGAACATCAATGGTGAGTTTACATACATTTTCAACTGTGTGTAAAAGTGAACAAAAACTTTCATTTTAACTTATTTAAGTAAATACCACATTTAAAATTCTCTCTTTTTTATTCAATTCGTCTTTATAAAATTCATTTAATAATTAATATTTTACCTTCAATACAAAAATTACTTCGCTATAGTATTAATAAAGAAAAAGATTCATACCTGGATTTTATGAAGTATTATCGTTGTTTATTTTATTATGTTTCACTTTTTTTTTGGTGGGTTTATCAAACCATTGATCATTTAACTTCGATATATTTATTAAATTCTTTATTGCAATAATGTGTATGAGGCAGCCATTTATAAAACACATGGTTTATGTTACTTATAAATGGAAGAAAAATTGTGGGTTGTAAAATGGCATTTGGTTTTTTCATCCTAACTAAAACAATCTTTAAATCACTGAAAATAAAAACATCTAAAATCGTCATAAAAAGCAAGAAATGTGATTAAATTGTTACACAAATTTAAGGAATTGAACCCGAAAAGAATAGTTAAAATAAAATTTAAAGTACTGTACAAAAACGTCTCTGAATGCCTTATTGTGCTTCGCAGTTATAAGTAATATATAACTCGCACGCAGTGTAAGTAATCTCGCACGCGGAGATTTTATATGTACATATATAAGAGTATATTATAATTATATAAATCCCTTTTTTTATTTAATTTTGTACTGTTTTGAATAGCCGTTTTTATTCAAGAATGTATTTTATGTATAATAAACATACCTCCAAACAGGCGATGCCTTGGAGGTTTTTCTTTTTTTCTCTTAAATATTTTTGTAACATTTAATCTATCAGGAAATATGTGTATGAGTGTGTACGATATGGATGTGTATGTGTAGGTTAAAAATATAGCATATAATGAATGTTATGGTAGATTGTATGTAGTGAGTATTGTTTTACTTTCTTGTAATGTGTGGAATTATCAAGGTCAAGCCCGAGCATTGTGATAAGTAATCCAAGACTCTAATACAATTTGCTTATGTTTCTGTATCAATATATTGTTATTATTATTGCATATTTTACTTATTTTAACATTTCATTGGAGAAATAAACTTTCTTTCTTTCTTTCAAATATTCATTTAGATTTTTAAAAAAATGTTTAACAAAAGATAAAGTACTATTTTAGATATAAAATACAAAACAGTGTAATTTTTTTCATCGAGATAATATTCAACGAGATTGACCTAACAAAAGTCGTTTTTTAAAATAATATTTATGTAAAGTAGAGTTTAGAAGCAAGAGGGTAAAAATATTAATAATTCTGTTCAAAAGTATACAAACAATATCTGTCATTAAGTTTGGAAATTTCGTAAGCATTATGAATGAAGGGATTTATTCCTGTTATAATGTACCAAATCCCATCTTAAGATTATCATACAAAAACAATCATAGCCTACCATTAGTAAGTCATACCTAACCTATTGTAAACAAATGTTCAGATGAATTTAGCCAAATAATTATAAAAATTGTTACCAAAACTTTAGAAAACATAAATTTACCAAAAAGTAGAAACCAACAAATGTAGTAAACACCATATTTAAAAAATATTTATAAACTGTTAGCAATGAATGTGCAAAGTAGGCCTAACCTACAAATAGGCTAAATGAAAATCGTATGCCAAGATTAATAGAAACAAAACACTTTTATTAAAAACCATACTAATTGAATACATGTAGAAATATATGTTTAGTTAACATAATAAGAGAAGTAAAGTTCAGAATATCAGCAAAGCACTTGTAAACAATCACTATGTATTGGAAACACTAAATCCATATCCAGGTCACGCCATTATTTACAAAACACCGATTCCAAAAACAAACTGTCTCAGAATTATATTCACTAATAGATATGTAACACGATATTATCTGTCACAGTTAGTATTATATAAACTTGTAAAATCACAATAGAATAAGAGTTCACTAAACTTTTAAATAGAAATATGATAATTTGTAAATAAATAGTTGTAGACTTGAACAGCTGTTAGATTATATTTAGAAAAAGCCATCTTGCAAATTCGCGGAATAGTACATAAACAATCTATTACTTTCAAATATCAATTTTCAAATATTTGTAAGTCAAAGTAAATTTTAATTGAACCATGATCTCAAAATTGAAACAAAACTATAAGATACTAAAGTGCACTTAATTGTCTACATAAATGTGATTAAATATCGTAAATGTTGATGGAAAACGTAAGAAATAGATCCTTCAACCAATGAACGTACGAGTCCAGAAGGTTTACAAAAACAACGAGACCACGTGACAACAATCGACCAATCACAAGATGAAGATGGCGTGGAACAAAAATTGAATATACAAGTCCCGGGAGGTATGAAGAAGCCGCGAAACGTAAGCGTCGGTTTTTGGAGAGAGACGCATCCAGACAGCCAAAGGATGAAGATGTGCATTTAGCGTGTGTGCTTTTTTTTATAGTTTCGTCGATAAAATAAAGTGAACGTTATTTAAAAAATGTGCAAATGGTAATATAAACTTAATTAAATAAGAAAACAGTCATAAATATAAAAGAATCCAAGTTTTAAAACAATTACAAGAGGCAAATTTAAAACTAGCTTAAATTCAAATTATTTTGAGATCACCATTTTTTTTATTTAGTCCTCTTTTCATATATAACTTCTTCAAATTTAAATAGTTATGCGTTTAGTGGTTAATTTAAATCAGCCAGCACGAGTTCCCCACCCGAGATAAAATATAGACTATGCAAAAATGTTATTTTAAATTGCAGAACTGTATAAATTTGTGTTTAACTAATGTGATATATAATATTGAATTTCTATTGCTCCAAGAATGAGCTAAGTCGAGGCATAATAATTAAAAGACTATATAAATATATATAACCATTCAAATGTTAATTTATCATCTAGGAATAAAACCAAATCATGATTAATGTTAAAATGTTTGTGTTGAGCAATTTATTGACTAGTGTAAAGAAAGTTAATTAATAATCTGAAAATTGAAACAGAATGATAGATGCAATTTTTTTAATTCTCTTCCAAACATACTATTATATTTGTTATAAATTGGCAAATTGTAATAAATGAGTCAAAGACACCAAGATATCAATTTTTAAATTAATTTCTACAATAACATATTAAAATATTGTTATACTGTGTAGCTGCTGCTATTCTATGAAAGTCCTTGGATGATTTTGAGTAAGAAACTAGTGACAATAGGAGTCATTAAAGTTAGGACATCGAAGAAAACATAGAAGAGAGTGGATTTAACATTATTGTAGTTAAGATATAACCAGGTTTTGTGATGTTAATTTTCATTAACAAATAATTCAGTTAATTAAAAGGGTGGTTTATTATTATTAATTAATTTATATTAATTCCGAGAATATTATTTGTTTAGAAAATCTAACGAACGCCATGTTTTTATTAGTGTGTAAATAAGTACATATTAGGTTCATTATGAAAAGGTGTATTATTGGCTCAAGAAATAGGCCAAAATATGTCAATCTTAATTAGGAGATAACCAAAATTAGTACATTAAGATAATTACATAATTATAATTTTATAAGTGTGGTTTTGCTGGATCTCAGAATTAGAAAAAATTGAAGCTCTATTTAAAAACAATTCGGGATTATATTTGGGATTATAATAATTTAAATATATAAAATATGGTTTATTCAGTTTGTATTTGGGGTGTTATTTTTTATATTTTTATTTCGATTTTCATGTATATAAACTTTTTTTTTTTTTCATAATTTAATAATTTTAACAATTAACTTCTTCACAAATCATTTTGCTTGATTGTACCCAATAAATTTTATAATCATAGCTAACGATTGATAACTGCTTAACTTGGGTTCACATTGCTTTTGATACAAGTTTTATTATTTTTTTTAAATCTTAACTTTCTGTAAATTGTATACTATATAAATTTTAGGATACACATTCAAAACATTTATAGGTTTCGAAAAATAAATATGTTGTGTTGTGATTTTATGTCATTTATAGGTCCCGTGACAGATTTAAAAAACAAGATACTTTTGAATCAATCTTGAAGTAATCTTCATATTTCACTGAAATTTGAACGAAATCCATATAGCGAATTTTGAAAAATTATGCCTTTTACAACATTCATCTTGCCAATATCTGTTTTATACCTAATTCACGAAACGACATTTTACAGAGATGATGGCGAATAATTGTTGTTTGGGTCCTTATAAGCTACACTTGAGCAAAATTTGATTAAAACCATTAAAGCCGAGCTTTCATAAAATTGTACTTTTGTAGCCTATTTTAAAATATTTTTATAGCAGCTACCTTAAATTTTTTGAATTATAGATGAATTTTGGGTTGAAGAAAATGCTGAACTTATCAAAATGTCTTAGTAAAACTGCAAAAATCGACTATATGTGTCTACACTCAGAATAGAAAATCTATTGATCAATTGCTTCATTATTTAATTTAATAACATTGGAGTAACAGTTACATCTAATAAATCACCAATCAGGTTTTGCAATTAAAATTAAATAATCCATAATTTTTACGACAGCATCTTTGCATCTATATAAATACTAGTCTGTAAAAAATTGTGACATATTGAAGTCTAATAAATAACTTTTTTTTAGTACCAATACAAAATTATCATTGTTTCGCACAAATAATAAATAGTTACATATCTTGTCTTTTTTGTGTGATTTTTTTTCAAAATACATTGAAAATTCCACTCAATTAACAATGGTATTTTTATTTAGTACAGGAATTTTTTTATTTCTAAATTGTATGAAGATTCGGATAGTCTCTATTACTAGGCAATAATATTTTAAAGCTTTTTATTTATTCTTAACTTTTACCAAATACACTTACTCAACTACCAATAATTCAAACATATTTTTTACTGCGGGACGTAATGGATGAATTTTCCAAAACCACAAGAGAGTTCAGTTAGCGGTTCCACCGCTATTATGCACATCCCACACTAGTGGCAGTTTTGTGGTATGGCTATTTACATATGTCCTTCATTTTGTAACCAGGAGCGATATTTACTGTCACAACTTGAAGTAGAATAATTGTGTCCGTAACAACTAAACACATAAATGTGTTGTTTGCTGAACACATTACACATTTTGTGTGTACAAGTGCAGATATTCTTTACACCTCTATGAAATTTTCTAATGAAATTAATATTTTGCTGTATTAATATCAATTTTGAAGTTTTAAAATTACTTAGGTAACCGTATATTTCTCTTTTTGTTTATTTAAAGTTTGGCACTTCAGATGAAATATCCTTTAAAAATTAGGGTTATTTCAGCTAAGTACCCCAACATATTTCGAGTTTTCCAGCTATTGTTACTCAGTAAATTATTGTTTATCACATATTTACTGATAAAAGAGAACATAACAACATGTTGTATATAAAGTGTCTTTCTATTTACAGGCGACGTTGCTGTTTCTTTTGTAAAAGAGGGCCGGCGGGACTGAGGCAGTCTTTGGACACGTAGATTTGTAAACGCTATACTCGTATTATGGAGTGTTTTAAATACGATGTTCTATTTCTACCTGAAAATAGAAATTAAAATTGTTTTCGAATGAAATAAAATACATAAACATATAATAATATTTTATAATTGAAACTAAATGAGTGATTTGTGAAATTTTGAAAAATAAGATTTCGCAAGGAGGTCTTTCGAACACCTTAAAAAAATCGCATAAATAAAACACATGGAAATACTGAAATCTACATTTTTAAAGAACGGTAGAACTCATTTAGGTGTTAAAGTTATTTGATAATAATTGGTTGTTTATATTAATTGGATTACGCGAATATTTACTAGTTTTGTGTTTATAAAAGTTAATACACAACCCAAATGCATAATTTGTTTAATGTAAAAATAAGCCGCATTTCTCCAGATATTTAATCTTAATAATTTTATTTCAATTGATAGTCTCACAATACGAAAATTCTCCTTGTAGTAACCTAATTTTCTTTCATAATGTAAATGTAACAATCTGTCAAATGTTCCCCTCATTCTAGGTAACTTATGATTTATTTTAGTAAACTATCGTCATAACTATAAAACATATTTATTTTTAATTTCCACAATGTACACCTACCATCATGAACTTTGTTTGCTAACAATTTTGTTTAAGTGCATCGAACAAATGTATTTTTGTATTTTAATAAAACAATTAGACAGGTGATGACATTTTGAATTCTTGAAATCGGTCATTGAATAAATTATTTAAAATAAGAATTGTGACGGATCAAAAACTTTTAATATATATGTAACATTTGACATTTACAGTTGATATATTAAAACTCGATATTGAGTTTTACAATTTTACGTTTAGATTGTGTTACGGTGGAGAGAAGTAATTTTCTTATTCGATATGTTAAACAAGATGTACGTACCTAAAAGAAGTCAGTCTTTTACGTTCCGAGGCTCACTCTAGTGAGTAGAACGTTGGAACATAGCTAGATCTATACAGTGGTCTTGAGAGATAGGTCCCTCACTTTCATCTTTCCTATCAATTCTTCCTTTACCAACTTTTGTTCTTTTCCGACAACGACACTTTTAAAGTATTCGATGGCTAGGAGTCTTTATTTTATGATCCTTTTTTCTATATGGCGATTATGCCCTAGAGTTTTTTTTTACAATAAGAAGGGAAGTCATTTCTTTATAGAGCTTCTAAATTATTCTGTTTAGCTATTTCGTCTTTATTGAACAACTTAATTTATTTTGGTATGAAGATTAAATAATACATAAAATATGCTATAAATTTACTTAACTGCTCCAGCTTTTTATAGCAGAATACAAACGCTGTATTGTACGCCATTTTAGCAATCTCGTAGACGATAAAATTATACTTTATGTTTTTAAGTTATGTGTTTTATTTATTTAGGGTAGGATTTTCAAACGATTAAAGTTTTGTAAGTTTTAAACATAAGTAATTTATACGATTTGTGGGGTTATATTAGCAAACTGTAATCAAAATAGTTTATAATGATTTTAAGATCATAATTTGTTGTTTCCATTATGAGAGTTTTAAAAAAAGAAAAACACCTACAGTTTATGCAAATCATAAAAGAAATTTTTAGTTTTTGAGAAATCTAGATGACTGAGGGAGTGAGTCAGTCAGTGGTTTATGGCTTATATATATATATATTCCTGAGCAGATAACAACTGGGAAATTACATTTATACAATATACATTTATGTGTTTGTGTTACTTTTTGTCAAGCTAAAGCGCTCTGAAAGTGATCACCAAGTGATAAATATATTTTTAAAACTACGCTATTCAATTCCTTACTTAATGAAAATTCATTGTTAATATAACAAAATTTTACCAGCACATTTTATATTAATTACTGTAGTTAGATTGCATAAATGTTAGCTCATCTTCTTCTCCGAGAACATTTCTTTGCGTCATAGAAAATGGTATTTACTTTTTCCATAACTCATCACTTATAATTTATTAATAAAAGGATTATATATAGGGACAGAGTTTTAAATTCCATTTAAAATATCATGGAGTTTATTTTAACGTGAAAGATCTACAAACAAATAAGTAGTGTTGATATTTTCATATAAATACTGATTTGAAAGTTGCTAAATTGATAACAATATCTTCAAACATTTTTTAAAAATTATATTCTTTTATTTATTTTGTATAGAAATTATTGTCAAATTGTACTATTTTTATGAAATCGTTTATTTTGTGTTTGTTTATTTAATTACAAGTGTTAAATAGTATAGAATATACTAAATGAAATTCTACTCATTATAATATTTCTACTCTGCATTGTCTTCAGATATAGGCTCCACTATTAGGATATATAAATATATACAACTCCAACAGTTAGTTTTTTCTCAAATGTGATTCCAATACTGTAGTTGTATTACTTAATTAGTTTTGTAAGTTTGAAAGTTTAAAAAAGAAGAGTTAATAAATATGAAGTTTTTGTCGCTTTTTCCTTTAAAAAGTCGATTCGTAGCATGTAAGTGTTAACAATAAAAATTACTTACAGTTATATTTTACGTAATTTTCAAGTAACTAATATAATATTTAAAATAAATTACTAATACAAAATATCATTAAGAGTACATATTTTCTTATTCAGTTTTGTTTACTTGTATAAAATCATTATCTTGTCACAGATACAGGATAAAATTCACTGCTTAATTTTTCCAATGTACGTTTCAAAGAGGGAGGGGGGAGGATTTATGCTGTCCAACTCTACTACTCACAAGCTTGCTTGATTATCGTGACACTAAATACCAGGACTTATTGGAATTACAGTTCCCTTTTTTACGATCAGTTCACTTTAATTGTCGAACGAATTTATTCTAGGCTTCATTGTGACAACTTGACTTGAATTTCATTTACATTCGGGAAAGCATGTATGGGTATGAGATAATACTACCAACTTTTTTAAACTTTTAACTGAAATAAATTTTACATAGACGTTTTCGAAAGATGAAGTCATGGGTAACTTAAATTTAGTTTCTTTGATGTTACGCTTCCCTTGTACAATATTTATTTGTGTAACAAACAATTTTCTTCAATCCTGAATTATTTTTACACGCACTATTTATTGTACCATTTAATTCTATGTATTATTTTGGGAGTTTATTTATTCATTTAACTGATTTTGAACTCTCAAACATAAAGGAATAGGAGTTACAGATTTGACAGTTAATTTTTTGTAAATTGAACCAAATCTAAACGTGCATTTCAAAATTAAAATATACTTACATTAAAATATGTTTATATTTATAGATTACAAATTAAAATATATTTTAATGGAATGAAATGAAACTATTTAAAAAATATCATCTGTTATAAAAGAAGTTATTAAATTGATTTAATTCATTTTTTCAATACAGTCTTTTGATACGTTTAAATCGGAAAAGATAATTTAGAATATTGCAGGACATTTAACATTGTCTAAGGTTTAATTTTATGGTACGACCGTTATAAAATCACCTAGGACTATAAAGGAAATGTCAAACTTTTTACTGTTTAGAAACAAACTTTAAATATTCTATTGGGAAGTTCTAAATATTTATTTTATAATGGTAAGTTCGTGACATAAGGAAAATCATCTAAACTTTAGAACTACCAACTAAAAATTTTACAACTAAATGAAGAATTTGTCTTTAGAAATTTAATGTATTTTTGGGACTTTTTTTAGACTCTCTGGAGTATGATAGTTGTTATCAAGCAAGTTATTAAAAGTGTTTAGATATTACTACCCATGAGTCATTTGGATCTCAAATTTATTTGTCAGTATGTGTAAGTTTGTGAAAGAAAAGTGCCAATTACACCAGAATTTTACGCTAAAAAGTTCTATGAAAAAAAAACAAAACAAAAAAACATATTATGCTTCTTCTTGTGAAAAAATGTTGATTTTTACTAACATTTTATTTTTGTTAAATATTTATTTAATAATTAATAAAATTGTAGTGGTAAAAATGCACGAAATATTATTATTTGTAAAAGATCGACTTAAAAGGGTTTGTTGAAATTAATTATATCAATTTGGCAGTAAAACAGAATTATACTTATCGAGAGATAGTGTATTTCCTAACTTGGTTTAACTTTTATTTCAATTATAATTTATTGTTATCAATTTAAATTCTGTAATTAAATGTCATCCACCTCCTTTTTGTTTCTTTTCAAATATACACAACTTTCTCACTGTCTGTGTAATCTTGTTTCTTTGAAAATCCTTTTTATATATGTGTAATTTTTCTGGTTATATTATTAAGAGTAAACATAACTACTTGATATTATATAATATTAATTTTAAAAGTTTAATGTATTTTTTTTTTTTTACAAAAAAAGTTAATCTTAGAGAAAAACAAACGGTATTATTTTAATTATCTTACTATATAATAGACACTTTTGAATGGAGAAACAACATAACTTTGAAAACGATCTATTGAAACTTTGAACTATTCAATTTATAGTTATGTTAGCACAAACGGAGATTTTTTCAGCTACACTATTTTTGACTTGAATTATTTGTGGTTTAACGTTTTAATTAATCTAACTTGTAACTTGTAATAATACTATCGTACCAACGGTATTTGCTAAGAGAATAAGATACTTACTATATATATATATATATATATATATATATATATATATATATATATATATATATGCGGTATAATTTAAAGTAAATTAATAGGCAAACATTTTATTTATAAAATTTGTTGTAAAATATCATCTTTTGGATCTTGGAAAAATTATCTTTATATGTATTATAAACTATTTTTGATATATAATAAATAATATCTTTTAAAAATATGTGATATTTTAGAAAACGACAATGGGTATAAAAAAATCTGTTTATATTTTACTATTATATAGTTGGTTAAAAAAAAGAATAGAAACGAAGCCCATAGTTATATATAAAATTGATAAATATAATTATGTCAAACAACTGTGTTATAGGCTCATATTTTTATCCACTATCATAATTTTTCAAACTGTGTAAATAAACTGTTTAGCTAATTTCGTTAAATCGGGCATATTTTTGTTAGTCTGCATCGTTCAATATAATAGTTTTGGATTTAATAGCTTACTTTAAGTTTTAAACAAATATTTCCCCCATCATTACTTATGATGTAAAGACTTTTTCCCATAAGTTGGATTACATCTAATTTACTTTTGGAGAAAACCATTTAGCTCTACATGAATTTCATTTGAAATATTTTAATATCTTCTAAAATGATGATGTAACGTCGTTATGTGAAAGTAACGAGATATTTTCAATAAATTAATATTTGGGATTGATTTGAGTTTTCATTGCCAAAAATGTTTGACTAATCTAGTTTGTTCACTCGTTAAATATATTAGCTGAGCTTTTCTGTTCTACGGATTTGTAGGATATTGAATGGTAATGATAATTTTCTGTAGAGTTATCACTTTGTTGAAAGCAGAAACATTTTCGCTGACTTAACGAATAATAATAATTTCCTGATTTTATCTGCGTAATTAACTGTTTGATTGTTTTTGTTACTACGAAATGGATTGCTGGCGAAATTTAAGCACAACTGTTGGCGTTTTTACACTTTCTAGCCTAATTAAAATTAGACGCTATATCTGTCATAAATTATATGTTTTTTCTGAGTATATTGAAAAATAATTAAACAATACTTACGGAAAACAAAAATATTATATTCGGTTTTCTAACATTGTACGAAGTTTCCTAAACACAAAAATTCACAGACCCATAAATCAATTTCAATATATGTGGGAACCTGAAAATCGATTTTGGATCACCGAATTAAAGAATGTCATTTTTATAAACCTGTTTCTCAGAACATATTTTTGGATATCTTAGGACCGATTATGATAGAAATTAGTATATATGGCTTTTTTATAGGTCCTAATATATAAGAAAACAATATATATATATATATATATATATATATATATATATTCATAATCAGTTTAACTAATATTTTATAGTTTTCACAGAGATTAATAAATGACAAACAAATCTTTTTCATCCGGATATTTTTATAACTTTTATATTTCTTGTACACTATAGATCCCAATAAGTACTGTTGACTCACAAATTATGTGAGAATAAAACACAAATTTTTCCTACACGAATTTCCGAAGAATTTATTATCTTTGATATGTGTTAATTTCATATGTTCAAGTTCAAGCTCATTTGTACAACTATTACAAAAAATAACATCTATTGTAGAAATGCATGAGTTACTTGTGGAATTATATAATATTTTATTATTTCAAACAGAAAATCATTAAGTTTAAATTTCTTGAATGTTATATATATTTATTCTTTTGTCTAAATGACAACTCGGCGAATGAAGGTAGTGTTTGTCGTTCAGTCGAGATTGAATACAAGACCGTCAGAGATGTTTAAAAAAACTGAAATTATTTGAATATGGGAGGGAAGGTGAGATGGCGAATTCAATAAAAGTAATTATTGATTTGAATTGAATAGTTCAAAGATGGATGTTCATTTTATTTTGAAAAATATACACTAGCTTAAAACTTCACTACTTGCCTAGATTCATTATATATATTCTCAAACCAATAAATGCATAAACTGCGTTTTATGTTTTATAATTATAAACCTTTTGGCCACTCTTGTTAGTATTTAAAGTCCATATCGCAACACCACGAGAACAGCCTAATCCTGCTAGTCGGCTTTTCAGTCGGGAAATGTGTGCTTAGGAAATAGAAACTGCCATCACGGTTGTTCTAACCTTCTTATTGTAGCTTCCCAATTTTACTCACGAAGCTAGGTCAACTCCGTTGTTTAAGCCTCCATGGGAATTGAACCAGGAACTTCTTTCTTATGAAGTCAGAGAAATAACCAGAGATCCCCAGAAGCATATTTTTGGTAGTATTAATAGAGGGAAATACGTGTATTATATGTTCTTTAAAGAATCACTTTTATACATTGTATGTTAAACACTATAATAATTAATCAACGGAGCATAGATACAATGTTAAAATCTAACAAAGTACTAATTTCACTTAGTACTTATTCCTAAGAATAGTTCCTTGAAATAATGTGAGTGTTTATTTTTTTAGTAATTATACCAATCACCAATTAACCACCTGGATTATCATCAGTAATAACTACACTAAGGGTTATTTACTTTTAATATATGAAAAGTTTAGAACACCGAGTAAAATTTGCTGATGAATCTATTGGTCATTGTTGTGTTGCCTACCATGTTTTAATTGTCTTTATTAACCTTAGGAATAATAAATATTGTGTAACTTCAACTCTATTACGTAAACATCATAAGAATTGTAATGATCACGGAAAATGGTATAAAATATTTGAAGTATAGTTTTTAATATTACGAAGAACGTGATAAAAATCCCAGTAATTTCAATTGAGGTTTACATTAAACTTTTAAAGAAAGAAAAATCCTTTAAATTTGAACTTAGTTGTTGATCATAGTCGAAATAGTAAGGATGGCATACTATTATCCACAGAATTAATTGTACTCTTAGATTGGATTTGTACGGACTATTGGTCCACCTTTGGCTATGAATCTAATTGTATTGACTTCACACTAAAAGCTGACACTAAATATTTTACAGAGATTTAATTTTAGACAAACTTGAGATCGCAATAAAGTCATTAAAGTATATTAATAAAACTAATTCCACTCGATCAATACCCCATACTATTTACAACACCCTTTATTACCATCAAGACGCTCTCAAGTTGAAATGGAAAGAGTAAATAAATATTGACGTACTGTTGTTATGGTAACGGAACACTTTTATTTAGTTCAGTAAACATTGGTCTATAGAAATTATTAATTGAAATATTGAACTTTTAGATGGACGTGGCTCAAAATTTATTAAAATAGATTTATGTTAAAGGAAGAGATTATTACAATATAAAGAAATAACGTTTAATAAAATCATCTTTAAAATTTAATGAGTATTTGATTTGAAAACATTGGATTAAATGTTTAATAGAAATTATAAATTACAAACTCTATTACAAATAACAATCTTAAAGACTTTTTTACTAATACAACATTTAAATAAATTATTCCTCCAATAATTTACTTATGACAAGTAGTTAATAACTGTCAAATGTATATCCACAAAATACCGTAATTATAGGTAAATAAATTAAAAGGTGCAGATTTTCACGTCTTTTTGTTATTGCATGTTTTTCTGATTGCATATAGTTTACTGGGTTTAACAACACCCATCCGTCCTAAAATCACACATGGAGTTGTAACATTGACGTAAATATTTTAAAAGTATGGAGGAAGTATTTAGGCGAGTGACTTAACTTAGCTTTATATAAGCAAAAGGTGTAAACTTGGATGTACGGACTTCTCCAGCGATTGAATGAATTGAAATTAAAATAAATTACCGATGGTTTTCTAAGTGTGCATTGTTTAAAATCATAAATAATTTTGTTTTTAAAGTTAATTCCTTATGTAAGGAAATATTGTCATTTGATCCCAACATTAAAAATATGAAAAGGAAGGTATTGTAATAATTAGTAATATAGGTTATTACCTTAGAGGTATTACCTCAGTCCGTATTATAGTTATGGACTATAACTATAACATAACTATAATCCACAACTATAAGACGGACTGAGGACAACCTCTAAGGTAATTAACTATATTATATATTTAATAGTCTAAGGCAACACATTATACTTTATAAAATGTATTAATTAGGTACTGTTTGTGCCGTTAATATCAAACACATATGTTATTTCAGTACACTAAAGCTTAAACTTGGAGTTATTATATCAGAACTCCATGACTGCAAAATAAGCAGAATCCAGAATGCTTATTGTTTGTCTTGTGAACAAGTGATAGAATGACTTTATTAAACAAACAGAGTGAGTACAACATAGTTCTGTTATATTTGTGATAACATCTTATAAGTTACCTTTTACTTGGCATTGTTCAAAGTTAAAACTTAAACTTAGATTTGCTCTTCTGTTTCAAGTATATATGTTTCACGGTGATAAAACATTATATTAAAAAAGGCTGAAGTCGAAATGGCAACTAGATATCCAGTTAATAAATATATTTGAGGAAGCATAAACTGAATAACTCAATCTTTTACCATTATATTTAGTACCAATATTTTGTAAGTCAGTGAATGTTTTTCAGATAGTTAACTTTTATCTCTAAATAAATAAAACAGAAAAATGCGTCAACATACTGTTATAACAAAAGTAATATATTCAAATATTAAATGTATTTCTTATTATATTTTTGTCTGTATTATTTAGGTCTCAAATTATTAGTGTTTAAAATATTGTAAAATATAGGTATTGAATATTTACCTTAAATAAATAATTCTAGTTAAAAATCAAAGAAATAAATTACAAGTTTATTAGAACTAAGTAAAAAAATCAAATAGTTATGTTATTTGTCACATCGAAGTACAACAAACCAAACGTCATTACTTAAAATTAAAAGTTATATTTATAACTTACACAATGAATAGAACAAAGACTCGAACACAAGATCTCACAAAAATATATATTTACTTAATTAAACGCGTTTAATCCTCAGTTAAAGTCGCCATCCTCAGTGATACATAACTAAACTATAACTCAGTTGTCGTTGAAACGCGTTTGATTAATTAAACATAATTTTTGTGAGAACTTGTTTCCAAGTTTTTGTTGTATCTAATATTATTTCACAAGTCAAGCTCAATATTTATTTATATTACACATTCAACAAAATATATAAAAACTTTAACTTACTAAAAATGAGTGAACAGACAATTAATTGAGATACTACCTGTTCGTCTCTTCTTGTCTAGATTAAAGTGTCCAACTATAAGTTTTGCCACTAAGGGGTCTTATAAAACTAGAACGCTTTTAAGAAATTAATTACACTTACTGTTTATTGATACATGTGCTTTATTCATATTTTGTATACAATTTGAACTTGTGTGACCATTATTTAGCATGTGTTCTGTCTAACTCACTTTTATTTAACTTAAGTTGGTATATCGTCACCCAATATATTCATATCTTATGTTAGGCGAATGCCCAAAACCGACCAAGTGTGAGTAACCAAACAAAACAAAAGAAAGAAAGCACTATATGACATAGCATTACAAAAATAAAACGACCTATTGTAAGAAAATGAAAATTATCCGTTACATCGTTTTCTTTAAGTTAAAAGTGATTCTAGATTTTAAATGTGATATCTACAACGCATGAGATATCCAAGAATTTTGAAAAATGACCAAGGTTTTGATACGGTCGACGAATGCATTTATTGCTTTAGTTTAAATGTATTACTTGTTTTCTTCTATTTAAAACAATTTAATACACAAATTGAATGTTTAATGATATAATACTTATAATAGGTAGACAGTGCCAAATGCCAAATGTGGTGTATTTAACTAAGCTTTGTGCAAAACAACACAAAGGAAAATATAATTTTTTGTAGATGGTTAATTCTTCGAAATACACAATTTGGTTTTTGCTCAAAATTATAATAATGCAATTTGTAAGATACAGTAAACACATTTAAGCGAGCTCTTTATTTGTTAATTCAATTGATAATTTCAATTTATCTGCTGAACCATGGCTCACGGATAAAGGGAAATTAAATTTCGACGTTTTTATTTTTATTGTGAATATGTAATAACAATTAATTTAGTGAATGTTCTAAATATTTCATTAAACATCATTTTCATGCCCCATCCTCTTTTTAAAAGGATTATTATTTCCTAAAAAAAAAGGGTGTTTAGTTAATTAGATTTTCTATTTTGTTATTTTATAACTGTTGTAAGAGGATCAATAAAATTTATATTCTTTCAAATGCATGTTAATATAAAATTGTTGTTTTTATTACAAATGGTTTTATGCTCAAGTATGATGATTACACAACGAGTTATATTTATGACTCATTACATGTGACGGATATTGATCAAAACATTTTATGTGAATGCAATATGATATTACACAAATACAGCTTCAGTCCTTTCTTCATAAAACTATGGTCTCAAATTAGTTGATTGGATATGAAAATTAGCGTGTCCAGCAAACTGTATCTACATTCGTTAGAAAGTTTAGTTAACTGTATCCATTAGCGTGTCAATTATTGAGATTCAGTTTGGTGTTGACTTACTAATCTATACTACTTATTTACTCCCACATTAACATCACTAAAATATTAAATAAATAGGTTTAGTATCATTGTTTCCAAATAGAAAGTACATCTCGTAAGGTGAACATATATTAGGAATACAATAATATTATAATAGTTATATTCGCTCTGTAATGTCTGATTTAATACTGTTAGTTTTAAATGCGGAATTTTTCAAAGGAATTATTGATAACATAAACACTTATTGAATAAATTACTTACCAGACAATCGTAATTTCAAAAGGTATACTAAACACATTTTTTGTTTCAGATAGGTCTGAATTTAAATAAAACTCAAATCTTTATATTTACAAAATGGATATTTCGATTTCCAAATTGTCTTAAAAATCTTTACATTGATGTATTATATACCATGACTTTATATAGTCCTGTTTATAACATTGGGTGTGGGATATGAAAACTCATAAAGCTTTTCATATTTGTGTACTCTACTCATTTCTTCTCATCAAAATGATACGAGGAAAACAATGAATAGAAAAATTATCTCTTTATGTTTTCCTGCCAAATGTTTGAAGTTAGGTAATTATTAAGACCATACAGTAATTAGAAATATCCAATTAAAAAATTAAATAATAGATAATATAACCACAGCGCTAACTATATATTTTTTGTTGTAATAAATATTCTTCTAAACAAAGCTGTTTGCCTTTTTCGAATCTTTAGTATATAAAAACTAACATTTTTGTTTTTTTCAAACGATTGTTAAATTGAAATAATTAGAGAACCTCTGATATTTACAACAAAATCGCATTTATAAACACTATTTCAATTAGAAAACAAAATGTCGTTTATATTTTCAGAAATTTTTCTATTGTGTATTATATTATAGAAATTAATACTACATTACTCCCCTTCGAGAGGTGCAAGTTAAATATTAAAATAAAATTTGGTTTAAATTGAAACACAATAAATTAGTTCTTTAGCTAATTACTTCAAATACTGATACAAACGTTATGAATTATAGATAGTGTCAGAATAAATATCTGAAATGTCTATTGGTTCAGTTATATAATGAGTAAAATTGTGGTCCTTTACACATACTTAGCTTGTCATATCTGCTTCCATTATTGTAATTAATTATTCAAAGTAAGAATGTGTACCAACTTCGCTCTATAATATGACTGCATTTTTACAGTTATACGGAACAACTGTATCTGAGACCTGTGCATCAGACAAAATCAGAATTATTTAAAGTCCATAGATTTTGAGCGATCTATAACTATCTACCCAACTTCTGAAAGAAGCTGTACTTAATCCTGTCTGGTAATAGTGACGGAAAGTTAGCGAGGACGGAAGCTCTCGAGGATATTAAGGGTTTACTCAAAAGCAAGTAATAGTTAAAGTCTAGAAAGTCGTGGTTGTGAAAATCCTATATTTTGGCAAACATTTAGATTGTGACCCAAAACCAATGTGACGAACTAAACAGACGAAATAATGAAATGATGATGGTGAGTAAATTTGAAAATATCATTATTAATAGGAAATCTCTTGACTATGAATTTGCACGGAGTACATTTAGTTTCTTTTGTTTTGTGTAGGGTTGTACAAAAAGCTTATGCAATATTTTCAATGATTTTTTGACTTGACTTGTTGTTACGGTACTTAATGATTATATATTTACATTATATTATTATATTTACGAGAATGTGTGAGATATATCTTGCAAAAATTTTATGATATTATTTATTGTTTGTTAGGTTTTTGTTACTCTGTGGGATAAGTTATTATTCCCCATTGTGGAATAGCATTTTTTTACCTTCATATATTGATTGATATATTGTTCTATTAATATCGTGACCTTATTTTTATCACTAACTTTTATCTCGCATATATTACATAACAGTATATTGCCCTATTGATTTTCATATCCGGTGTATGGCTTCTGTAATATCATTTACTTTGGTCCAGTTTCATAGAAGCTATAAATTGTTTATGTCTGTTATAAGAGTTTATGGTTTGTTTTGTGTATGGATTGACATTATTTAAACCTTCATTCTATAAATTCTTGCATAATTGTATTTATAACACTGTCTGCAGTATGTTTCTATAACATCGTTGTGGTTTTGTTCGAACGTTCATCAAACAAATATTTGCCTCTTTGATTAATACAAATTGTTACGCATTTCTGTCGTCTAATTCCCTTAGTTTTAATATTAAAATATTGGGATTATGAACTTTTTAAATTTAAAAAAAATGAACATAATATATTGTTGTTTCTAGGTTTAAAATTTTTTTTATATAAAATCTATTCAACTTTTTGTTTTAACTGTTTAAAAATATTCAGATTAATAATTTATAGAAATTTGTATTCATTTTTATTTGTTTAGGAGTTTTAAAATTCGAAAGGAGTAGTTTCTTTGAATTTAATGACTCAATCTTCTTATCTTATATTTTATTTTTATTGACGCTTAACTGGAAACAGTTATCTATTAATAAGCCAAAATCATTGAATCAGTATTTTGTTGTGGAAGCAACATAATCTTTCCGTTATCAGTTTTATTGTTAGTAATTATAATATGTGTGTATTGTATGCCGTCTTGTATTAAAAAATAAATAATACGTCTTGTATTTTGTTTAACAACAAAATGGAATACAATTAACAAAAAAATAGATATGACAAATTATTTTCGTGAAATGTTAGTTAACAATCTTCGTCTATATAGAAAAGACACAATAAGATATGATTTTTAAATGTAAATAAAATTATTGTAAAGACTTTTTTATCTTTTTCTTTACGTTTTGCACAAAATCGTGAAGATTGTGTCAGATAATTAGGAAATGAATTTTTCTTTTTGAAACCTGCATTTCTGACTATACCCTTTGCAGGTGAGTGTTTAAAGTGAGTTAACGATTTCGACTGAAAGCAAAGGTGCAAAATATAATAAAATATAACAAGAGCGTTGATTAACAAGTGGCGGGAAACTTTGCATTAAATGTACAATGTTGGTAAACTCGCTTACATTATTTGACCTTGAAGTAAACTTCAAGTTGTTCGTTTCTTGAAATTATTTGATGGCTAATCTTAATATAATAACAGGAAGTTTTCTATCAAAATATTTTGCAATTACATATTATTATTATTTTTATTATGTAATAAGTAATTAAATTGGATTTTATAAATCTCTTTTATTACGTTCTGAAAAAAAAATTAAAAGTTTACTCAAAATATCCGAGTTTAATTACACCTTTCTCGTTATTTACTTAATATAGTAAATGAATCATTACGGAAGCCAATAACTGTATGTTTACGAGTTTCTTTATACATTCTTGTTGTTACAAACTAACAATCTAAGTTTTAACATTTGTCATTAAAGAAAGTGAAATCAGTGTGAAATTGTGTTTTTCAAAGGCTTTCAATTTTAAATCTAAAAGTCATCAGTGTTATTTAAACACGTAGTCAACCGTACCAGTGTTGTTTTGTTTATTTATATAGTGAATAATTGGTAAATTTTCAAAACTACAAACCACTATTAAAGATGCCACTTTTTTCTGTATCCTCTTACATTAGACATAAGTTATTGTTATCACGTATAAATTATGAGTTATTTCATTATATATCTAATTTGTGCTTCATAGCACATATAGGATATCTCTTGAAGAGGTACAGGAATTGATTTTCTATTAATTACTTATTCCTCAAACCGATTATTTTGAAACATTACATAATTTTTAATAAATTTACCTAAAATGTTGTAAAACAATATCAACACACTGGTGTTTATAGAAATGAAATGGCGGCAAAACAAAAACAGCCGTTGAAATGAAGTACCGCTTTTGATATATTTGGAAAAAACCTTCATTGCTACTAACGTAATTTGAAAACACAATTTTCTTTTAAAACAAACTCAAAACTTAATTTTTGTTTTAAAAACGAATGAAAATAAGAATAGAAAGTATTTAATATATTCAAACTGAAACCCAAACACAGTGACTCACAAATAGCAATAACTAACAAACGGTTCTAACGTCCTTGTAAAGTACTTATGTGGGATCTGAATAAGTTCCTTTTCGATAATGCTCTTTAAAACCTCATCATTGTTGAAACTATATTTGTACACTTGCTATTTAAAGGATTAAATAGCCCCATGAGATAAAGTCACACGCAGATGAATCAGGAGACCGCGGTGGCCAATCTAAAAAATGACTTCCATGACCAACCCAACGCCGTTAAATATTGTTAATAATAGTTGGACTGAATTTGCATTGTAGGGCGAAGCACCATCTTATTTACAATAGCTTGGCTCATTTCCAAAACCGTAAAATGTTTGGGGCATTAAACCAACTTGGGGCAGTAAATGTTGATTTAAAAGTAGTTTTTGTCTATTTCCAGCCACGGTGCTGCCTGAAATGTCAAAAGACAGCACGTCATAAGTAGTCACAACAGTGCAAACATTAATTCCTTTTGATTGAAGAAGTTTCTGATCAACAACGTGTGGGTTTTTGGTGTTTTAATAATTACATTTTTGTATATTTACAATACAATTGCAGTGGAATGTCTACTCGTCTATGAAAACAACACTAGGATTCCAATCAGGATTAGTCTCATGATACTCAATAATGTGCGAATAGAACTACAGTTGTTTGTCCGGATCGTCTTCAAGTAGGTTATACACTAGGTGGCATTTGCAAAATTTAATTAAGTTTTCATAACGATTCTTAGTACTGAAGATTTGAGCACTCCAGTTTCAATCTCTATTTTCAAAGTTATTTTGGTTTACCTGAAGAACGGAGTAATGAAGCGGATACAAATACTCTTCTTCCCTTATAAAGGAGATCGATTCTACATTTTCATTATGCCTCCTGTTTCCAACAACAAATCTTTCCACTTAATTATTGAATAAGTGGTTTTAATTATTCAGTGAGTGGTTTGTGATTCAACACCTGGGAAGGAAACCTAAAATTGTCTAATTTATTCTGTAACCTTTATAGAAATAATTACCCATGCACACCACTTTAATATTTACTTAACTCTAAAAACCATCTTGTAACTACAAAAGACTATAAAATCGTACAAAACGAATTAGGTCATAAGTCTCTATTTAAATTTAATTTTTGATCTTAAATTTGTATCGAGCAGGTTTTCAAGAATTAAACCTGAATAGTGAACCCATGATTCAGGGCCTCTATAGAGGCAATAGAAGTTTTTGTCTTTCCGCCATTTTGTTTCTATAAACACCAGAGTTAGAAGTATTTATATATTTAGATCAAGTCTTTTTTTTCCAATATTTAAATTTGTTTTATAATTAGTGATATATTGCCTTATTTGAAAATAACAGATGGGTTGTGACCTATTTATCATAGAAGTCAAGTTTCAATGAAAACTGCATAGGTTGAAGCTGATAACTAAACCTATGTAATCCTCCTCACGCTGCACAGGTTAAGCCCCTTATTCTTTATAGCTGTAAAGGACGTATTTGGAACAAAATTGTATCCATCTGTCAGATTTGTTTTAAGGATCTAAGTCTTGTACTCAGTTTGTAATCCTCCATCTATAGGGGTTGTTATTTATAGTACCTAAATTATATTAATCAAAAATAATAAGATTCGTTTATGGTGTAATCTGATTTTTGATTTTGGTGTAGAATATTTATAAATAATCCAGTTTATATTTTAGTACAAATATATCATTATACTGCACAAGATTTTGTTTTTATTCTGGATGTTATGGGGGGGGGGGGTTGAAGTTATAGTTGTTACCTGTATACAATACAATGATGAATCCGTGAGTAGAAATGTGCATTACAGTTTTATATATTAGATAATTACAAGTATTTTGTGTTATAGCACAGATTTTCTCATTCCTGCATAGGCTAGTAGAAACACGTTACGCTTAATTAGATACCTTGATATTTTGTAGCTCTAAACTAGACCGCGTTCTTAAATATAGCCTTAACTTAAAACGGCATCGTACCTTGAATTCCTAGTAGTTGGTAGTTTTAAAATTAAAATTTGTCCAATAATTGGTAGAGTTTAAGAAAACTGCGTCGATAACAACAATCCATTACCTTCGGTGTCGACAACGCTTTATTTATAAAACCAGCTTTCGCCTGATACGCTCGTAGTGTAGACTCACTCAAAGAATATATGGGAATAGATTAAAACACATTTTGAATGATTTAGTTTAGCTTTAATGAGTTAGTAAATCTCCTAAACTGTATTTGTAATTTATTTTTAGTTTTTAACACTGTTTTGGGTTACACCTAGTGGGAGTTATAGAACTCTGAAATTAACTTGACGTATGGAAAACCAGTCTCAATATTTATAAGTATTATATCAATGGTGAGGACACGGACAATTAATTCTGATACAAATAGTTATATTAGGAACCCCCACTCCTAAATTCGATGTATGACTGTTTGTCATCAGCCCAAAGGCATTCGCTTTTGGGTTTTTTTTTTAAAATTAATAATAACAAAGATTACGATATTAATGATATAATTTAATTTGTTGTCTTTGTTAGTAAAAACAAAGCAAATAACCAATAGTATTCGTAGAAAAGATTTGGACTAACTTTTCGGGTCTATTATCTTTCGGATAAATTATAATCCTTTAGTTACACATCATTTTACATATAATAATAAATAATTAGAGAAAAACTCTTAAACTTGATATATTGTCTTTATCTATAAGGCACACGATAGAGATTAGAAAAAAGTATTTCCTTTTTACATGAGTTTCAAATGATTTTAATTACTAATAAAGACAACAAATTAAATAATACCATTAATATCGTAATCTTTGTTAGCGGATGCCTTTGTGCTCATGGCAAACAATCATGCAACCAAGTTAGGAGTGGCGGTTCTTAATATAATTATTTGTATCAGAATAGATGTCAGTTTCCTAACCATTAATAAGACTTATAAATAGTGAGACTGGTTTTCTATGTCAAGTTATTTGCAGAGTTCTATAACTTCCACCCGACTTTAATATTTAAAATATTTGTCTCGTTTTAAAATTCGACAACTTTCATTTTTAATGCCTACAACAATTGAAATTTACATGGTTTTTCGATCTTTAAAACTACCTTAATTGAAAGCTTCCACAATTGAATACTAAGTTTTTCTACTGAAATACATATATACGATAAATTTATGGTTAACTATGTCATAAATATACTGTTTTTGACTATATCATATTTAGAAACGTTAGTTGGAAATATACTCTAACTAATTACGTTAACATAATGACACTATAATTAATTTTAAAATAGAAACCAAAATAATTAATTAAATTCACAAATAAATTGTAACTTTACAAAAATGCAAGCAAATACAATTTCACGAATCTGCCAGATTGTTTGGGTTCTACACATGGAGCCTTTTTTACTCAAATCATTTTCCTCATAGGTATTTTTGAAGAGAAAATGTTACAAACATTGAAGTTAATTCTTGTTCTATTTTATAAAGCAATAATATTTATTACAATGGAATTAAATATCAATTGCATTCTAGACAGAAAACTAAGAAAACAAATTGAGTTGTACGTCTTTATACAAAGTCCCCAAATAATTACTACGCAAACCGAAAGTCTCTATTTTACGGTAATAATAAATAATTCATTTCGTGGACGTCTTTTGAAGTCAAGAAATTATAGAGCGGCTACCACGGAACCCTCACATCACTTCACATGATTGGGGGGGGGGGGGCTGAGGTCATACAAGATCGGATATTTCTTACAAAACTCGACAATTTAAAAGTACTGGGACCACCAATAATCGATTTGTGTGCCAGCATTGTGCATTTGTAAAAAAAGGTCTATTATTAAAATGTTTTTTATGGCCAATTCCAACATCTTGTAAAGTAAAGATATTTTTTCATTACTTCAATACCTAGAAACTGCTTAAAGGTTAGTAAAATAATATCCTGCTTAAAATACGATCTTCACTGTCACTTTAAATAGCAAGTAGTGTATCTTAGACTGATTTTTCAAAGTACAAAGGTCGTTGAAATTCCCATAAATAAATAATGGACCAATTAATCATTTTCTCATAATTCTGACCCATGTTTATTATTTCTTTATTTCTATGTATGGGCCAGGATTTTCATCATTCTAATATAGAAAATTAAGTCAGTTGACTGAATTAATTATAAAACAAGATATAATTGCCACTAAAACAAATCCGATACAAGTAGTTTTATTGCGGCTTGATCAAGTAAAGCACATCTTCGCAATAAAGCAAATTACAATCGGTTAATAATTTATAGGTATGGATTTGTTTTCTTTCTTTTTTTTTAGAATGGCATATTTTGTAGATTTACCTACACCTATATCAGCTATATCAGCAGCTTTGTTCATACTGATTTTGTCGGTTGTACACAAATCTTTCTAGTTTTAGTACATCCTTTAAATTGCGGTACATATGTTTCATCATAATTATTTTAAAAAACAAATTAACAATTTAATATTATTTGTAAGTTATTACGTTTATATTAAGGAGTCATCTTAGTCACTAGAAACATTTGTTTCTAAACGTAAAGTAATTTTGTTAATTAGGAAAGCCGACATACAAAACTAATTAATATAATTGTTTCCAAGTTTTCTCTGGTTGAAAGTGATTACTATTACGTTCCCAGCAGGTCTGTCATTTTTCTATTAGTTAAAACGTTTACAAATTAAAACTAAAATCTCACACCGATCGTTAGAGTGAGGGTGGGTTTTGGCGAAAGCAAAAGATTAGTTAGTATTTAACTAATTTCAAATTGGGTTTTAATATCATATTTTGATCCTCACCAGTACTTACTTAAAATATTAAAAAAGAACATTGACATAGTAACACGTATGTTTAATGGTCAGATGGATTGTATTAGATAAATTCGATGAAGTTAGACAGATTTTTCAACGTATTTCATCTCCATCCAATATTCAAAACGTTTTGTGCAACTCCTTTTGATAATTATTAAATAACTTAAGATGCTCCCTTATGTTTCATAAATTTACCAAATTGCACAAATAAATACATTATCACATTTATAAATATATTTCACATACGAAACAATGAAAGATAAATAATTTGAACATTGGATATACTCATTTTTCAGTAAACAACAATAGATTAATTTGAAGTTTATTTTCATAACATGAGGTTGATTTAGATTTTATTTAATAAAAATATACATCTCTGCAATATGGTCATCAACCGCATACATTGCACATTAAACGTGCATTAAACATCATGATAATTATGAGTTATATACAAGTTGAAACTTTATATTAGTTAGTTATTGTTTGTTTGTATACCTACCTTCGTTTGTTACCTGGCTTATGGTTACAGAATGGTAGTTTTGACAGGACATTTCAAATTACATGAATGCCAGTAATAATTCTTTTTGGCGTTCTCATTTGTTAAAAATGGTGTGTTATATTATTTATCTGTTGGTGTGTACTTAAAATTAAAACACACTATGAAAATAATTCAATTTGTTTTTGTTTTCCCATAATTTATTGTATGTTTGCTTATTTTCAGGAATCAATAGTTTTATCAACTTGCACTTTGGTTTTAATCAGATTTAGTAATTTGAGTTTTATTCTTTAGTTTTTAATGAATATATTTTAATATCGATAACATAGCTACAAAGTACTAAAAATTCCCTTTCGAAGTACTTCACTTGACGATGTAAAACATATTGGAGTCTCATTATTAAAAACTTCCAAATGGGTTATTAAAACACAGAAAATTGTACTTGCTTCTGTTAGTTTCACACACGAAAATGTATTTTTAGTGCCGAACATTCTAAGAATAGTAGTACCAACTAGCCTACCTGAAACGTCTTAAAAAGTTGGTAATAACTGGATGTTATGTATTGTATATTTAAATCTATATTTTCAATTTAATTTGTCGGGTCTTAACAAAGATGTATATCACTTTATTCGTAAAATTTAATCAGTATATTTAGAATTTCCGAAGAATTAATCCAATCTTTAACATTAATTTTTTTTTACAATGTCAAGTTTCTTTATAACTGTACCTAATTTATTTTAGGCTGGATTTCCAGAGGAACTTTTTTTGTGCACGTATTTTGGTAATATCGTCATTTAAAAAAATGTAATATCATACTCTTATACCATATGTTTGAAATGTATCTAAATATTCATTTATAAGAGTTTCATATAATTCATTGGTTCTATTTTATCAACTTTCTTTAATTTCATGTATATACACCCTATTACACATGTACCCTTATAAGAATATATTATATAAAATTTAAAACTAAATATATTAGTGTTTCATTTTTACACTTTAAAAACAAAATTAAAGAGGAAATTTAAGGGTTGACCCATGTAAGTTAACCTTTTTGAAAATAAAATTGTTTGTTAATTTTTAATTTCGAAATGTTTTTATTATTATATTTACCTGTGGTTCACTATCAATTTCAAAAAGAATTTGCACTTAGGTACATTTTCACTAAGAATTATATTTTGGAGAAATAAACAATATTATTATTATTAATTACACATCAGACTTTATTTACTACTTAGAGAATCTATTGAGCTAATGTATCTATTTCTTCTTCATTTTCCTCCAATCTCAGTTTTAATTTTTGCATTCATTAGCAGAACGATTGCACAAACTACAATTCTTACATTTTTTTTAAAGGCAAATACTTTTTTTTAAATTTGTTAAATTTACCACACATTAATTAACTGTAATTGAACTTTTAATGAAAATGTTTGTAAATATTAGCTTTATGAGGTCGAGTATCCTCAGCTGTTGTTTTAGACATCTGTTTGCATAAATCCGCACGTGGTCTATCTATGCTCGCCACTTCAGTGACATTTTTGTGTTTGGTAAATTTCAATTTTGTTTTCAGGGAAACAAATCACTCCAAGTTGAAGGTTGATTCATTCTGAAGACCGAGAATATATATATATATATATATATATATATAAATATTTGTTTCATGAACAAAATAAACGGTCTAATTTGTTTAATTAAAAATTAAATTATTACACTTTTATTCTTTTTTATTTTCACCAATACAAAAATTAGTTAATATACAATTCTAGAGCCCTGTCTCTTACAGTACTTAATAAAAGCTCGATTTGATATTGATTAGGTTCTTTATCACAGTTACAGGCAACAAGATAAGTTTTTAATTATCGAACATTTTTCTAGTCCAACATAATTCTATTGCCATTCTAACGTTAGGCTGATAGAATAGTTTTGTCTTTTACCAAGAGTGCCATTTCTAGGGGTAGTTTAATACAATCACATGTTGACTGTATCACTGAGTATTTAATACTGTCCGTTTTAGGCGCTGAAAATAGCAGTTCCTTACTGTTTACATAGTCAGAATAACTCTAAGTTTAACTATTGTACAGAATATTACATAGAACAAATACAGAACAAGTTTAAAATTCCTATTTTAGCTTAGAATTATAGATGCCAGCATACAGATACGTAAGTAGGCTACTTTTTATAAAACGAAAATATTTATTAATCGTTAAAATAATCCAACTGATGTGCAATATTTTAGGTCTTGACAAAATAGTTGAGTAGGCTCTCTTTGTAGGAATTGTTTATTTATAATTTATAAATGAAACACATTTCTGAAAGTGAATTGAACTTTTAAATACAATATGAATTAATCAAATATCAGTAAACTCGAATAATATAACTTATTGTGGAATATTTTTACTTAAACTTTCGAGTCACGCCTTAACAAATAACAAGGAAAGTATTATTATTTCTGAAAAGTTGAGTTTTATATTTGTAGAAAAGGTAGATTTAAAAAAAAATTACCTTCCACAGTGTAAAAAGAAAAAAACACTTTGTATTACTTAACATAGTCCTAACACACAACTGACTAAAACCTTAATTTGTTTCTTTTTAATTTTAAGAAATTAGTTTAATAGAATGTGCATACAGATGAAATATGATTCCTTATTTCATTTACTAATTATTATTTATTATTGCGTTACAATTAGTATTGTTAGTTTTATATAAAAAAAAAATACTTTTTGGTAATTAAATGTTTACTATTTATCATGTACTATATATATTATAAATATCAGTAAAAAAACTTATTATAGCTTTCTCACCTATTCATGATTCTACATAGACCAAAGATATTTTGTAAACATTATTCCTTGTAAACTAAATACGAACACTGGGAAAATAAAACTAATAAAATAATTGAAGCATAATTTGTAACCCAGTAATATATTTTATATTTGAGATTTTAATTTTCTACGTTAAATTTACTATGTTTTTATAAATATATGTAACAAATTTAAATAGGATACCAATTCATTATAAATATGCACCAAAATTTGTGTTGAAACCAGTTTAAAGACCATGTATTTATAAAGCAAAACAAGTACTTATTATTCTCCTTTGATATTATAAATTTGGCTCAAGGTATTCTGAAGAGTTCTTATGTACGTTAAAAACCTACGTGACACCTAAAATATCCACACTATTTACAAAATAAAATACAACAATAGAAGGTACCTATATATATCAAACCTACACGAAGTTTCGAAAGTTAAATCAACTCCGTCACCAAGTGCTAAACCTAAAACATGTAGCTAATCCATGTTATGTCAACAGAGCCATGCTAAAAAGTAAAACTAACCCAAGTAATCGAAGAAATTAATCGAGGCGTAAAACAGCCTCCTCAGAATATTGCTCCAAATGTAGTTGTTGATCTGAGTTTTACACTAGTATTACCTCATTGCCGTTACCACAAATACTGTCTAAGAAACCACCGAATTGTAACAACTAACATTAGTAGGACAATTAGTCTGACGTTAAATGTGTTACCCCTCAAATAACTATTTTATTTTAAAGAAAACAAATGCTATATGAATTTTTATAGAGATATTCAAGGTACTTTAATTATAGTTATATGATAGACCCTTTCTTCACGGAAAGGCATAAATAACAAATATGATACTTGTGCTCTGTGCTAGTAGGTGTGTGAGTGAAGGCTCAAGTTACTCATTAGTGCCCTAAGTTTGAACTCAATTATGCTATTTTCGTTAAACCCCCAATTAATTAACACCCACTTGTTGGTTTAGGTGTTGATTTAATGGAAAGTTATTCCTTGCCGATAAACATAATACTTTATAATCTTTATTACTAAACATAATTTATAGATGTCTATAAATATAAGTCAAAAGTAAAATACAATAATAATCATTACTTCCATGAAACAAAATAATATAACTATATGTTTATACAGGATACTTGTGCTCACTTCTGCTGCACGTTTTGAGTGAGTAACAACCTTTTAATGCACTCAATAATATCAATTTTCCACCTCTCCCTCCTACATCGGTTATTTCTATATATATATATATATATATATATATATATGATTTTCGAAAGAAAGTTCCTGGTGGAGCGGCCGCACGGCTATTTAATTCCTCGTAAAATATTTCTCAAAACGTTATAAAAGCATCAATAAATATCCAATTAACTGAAATGTTATCCTTGGTACATTATTACTTTCCTTATTTAAAATCAAAAAATATCATCTCATCTCAAAAATCCACAGTACACATGTATGTGTAAAAAACCACGGTTTTTAATAAGAACAACTAAGTTTACAATATTAAACTCGTTGAACCATAAAGAAAAAAAATGCTAAAATGTATTTTATTCAGGGATGTCAGTTTGGTTCCTCAGTTCAAAGTTATAATATGGTAAAGTTACAAAGTGGTCGAATAGTTGTTATAATAGGCGTCATTAATGTTTTCGAAATCTCAGTTTAATCAATAAGTATCAGTAGTTCATAATTGAAATTTTTCCAATAGCGACAATAAATTATAAAGACAAATAATATTTATAAAGTATAATAGCATAGCGGGAGTGGTTAAATAATTATCAAAGAGTACATTTTAACGAACTGTTTGAAGCGAAGGAACGGGTGTACAGTCTGTTCCCTAGAAGACACATTGTGTCCACGCGCCCGAAAAGTAAACAAGACCTTATCTGTTCTCTAGATTCTAGATAGGATGTTTACTCTACTATTAACTTCAAATTTAGTTTCGTGTAGCAGCAATAGAGAACAGTGTCACACTAATATTTTGTGTGTACAAATATAAATTTTGAATATTTTAAATAATCTTCAAAAAATTTATTAAATTAAAAGTTTCTTTCATTGAGAGCATTAATTTTTAATCATAGTATTTTCATAATTATTCAGAAATGATTATTCACTTCCTAATAATAGGTGATTTTACCAACCTATGCGTAACGGAGGGTAAATTTGGTATTTCTAACAAATTTCGAGCTCCATTTCTGACTGATTTTAAAATTTCATGGCCTTAGTGATGAAATATATCGGATCTAGAAAGCTACAAACATTTATTAATGTGCATTTTAGTCATGCTAAATTAATCTGTTATTGTTATAATTGTAAGTATTAATTATATTAATAGCAGTATGAAATATAAAAAAAAATTAGAGAGTTACTAATATAATATTACTATATATTTAGTTATAAAATGTAATACATTGTTAGTAGGATTTTTAAAAAAATGGAAAAATATTGTTAATAATGACGATGAAAATTCGTTTTTAACAGCTGTATATTTGATTATAAATGAAACCAGTTGTTTATATTGTATAAAGTTACACCACATTTTGAGACTTGAGGAATTCTTTTATGGTGCTTATATTTTAATACGTTTAGCCCATACATTTCTTAATTGGAAAATTTCAAACAGATAGAAATTGCACAGTTGTTGGTGGATTGAAATTACAATAATGATAATTAGATAGTATTGCTGTTTATTATGCAGGGAAACTGTTTATTTATTATAAGGGAAACAAGTTAAAAATCAAAGTTATTTGCCAACAGTCAATATTTTACAATGTGTAACTTTAGAGAAATGTGGGAGAAGTCTATCGAAACGCAGGTTAATTAAAGGTAATAATAAGTAAAGCAACGAACACACTTAAGTTTAGAGAAGTGCCTTAATTAAAATTTAACATGTTTAGAAGTAACGTCGGGGGGGGGGGGTTAAATCCTGATATTACTGCTTAAAGCAAATTATGCTTATTCAGGAGGTACACGTTACCCAACTATGAAGGTATTTGTATTTAATTAGTTGTGTTATAATTTTAGACATGAAACATTTGATTACTTATTGAAACTTTATGTGAGGACTAACGGTGTCTTAAATGTATTTAGTATTATAATTCCTAAATATTTAACTGAATATCATATATATTATGTTATTCATATTTTTTTAAAATTTATATTTATTCATTACTTAAATTAATTTTCAAGATTTGAAAAATATTACTAGAGAAACTAGAGACACCAGAAAAGACAGATAACTATCTTTATTGTTGATATAAAAAATAGAGTTGATAACTTTTTTTGATGACACTTACTTTAACGTTTTCAATTCAGAGTAATAAATACACCCATACTTATGAAATTCAAAGTCCACGTAATAAAATTACTGAAATGAAATTCGACTATTGGTTTTTGAAAATAGGTTTAATCACATATAGTGAAGGTATTTAAAAGGACTGTATTTAAACATATAGCCTACTTCTTGATAAATATAATAAACTGATTTACCCCACATTGGCAGTAAAACTATAATTTTACAATCGTAATTTTTTGTTCATCTTACCGTAATATATTTATTTATTTTCTTGTTATAAGAAATTCTGTTAAAATGCTATATATTATCCATATCTTATTCGGTAAATGACTTGCAATTTATAATATATTATAATTTTATTGTGTTTCATTATAATTGGCGAACGTTATAAGCGACTTCCTCAATAATTCTTTAACTAACATTCGAGCTGGTTTGACGACATTTCAACATTCAACCTCAATTATCCCCCACTTCCAAACAATTATAATTTTATATCTATATTAAAATGTCTTTTTATATTATTATAATTTTTATAACACTTAATATTCTTCTTCTGTAAATTATATTATCTGAACAACTCGTACATTCATTTTCAATAATCTTAAATATATTCTGCATTCATATTTTCTGCATGTAAATTCATTTAAATATCGAGCAGCAAGGAAATCAAGTATTTCATTACGTATGTGGCGGCATATTTACAGGAATATAATTAGAACAAAATATTCCAATAAATATTATTAATTATTTTAATGATACTAATCATAGAAAAAACAACATAATCAGACTGAATAAATTATATTATATAGAACAATATTGATCGAAGCTGACAACTAAATCCATTTAAGCCCTTCAAACAGAACAGGTTGAGCCTCTTATCCCTCGAACATATGTCCTTCTAACGTCAGATTTGTATAGTGACTTACTTGTGCGTACTGTGTAATCCCTATTATTTAATACATCTTTGTAAGGTTTATCATCCCGCTCATCAAAACCCCATATATTTTCTTCAAGTACTTTGTTATAATCTGTTCATTGTCCAGCTCCAAACAGATATTAACGATTCATCTAAAACAATTTGTGGGTTATATTGTCGAGATAAATAAAGCCATTTTATAGTTTATTATCAGAGGACGGGTTGAGTTCCGTAAGAAACACTGATCGGTATTACAGTATATTACCGTAATAAAAATCCAGAACCTAATTAATTACAAATTTTAATAAATCTCGATAAAACTTCAATCTTAGACATATCTTAGACAATCTTAGACATATGCTTAGACACACTACTAAACTTAATTGAAAATCGAAATTATATTAATACTTAGTAAGATGGAGTGAATCAAATTGAAATTAAAAGTGCTTTTATTTTCTTCACTATTGTTAAAAACTAATTAATTGTTGTTTAGAAAAAGCCTCTATTTGTTTTACTCGCATTATGAACTTCTAGTAAGGGTATCAAGACATTTAATTAATTTAAAGTTTTTAATGATAGAATTCATTTTTATTAATAGTATTTTGCCAATTATTCAGGAACAATAATTTTTTTGATGTTACCCCACCTATGGGTAAATTTGGTAATGACAGCAAATGGTTAGCTTCATTTTTTCAGTGGTCTTCATAATTTATGAATTAGGTAACCGAAAAAGTGATTTTACACATGCCGTCCGTTTTTCGTTGTTGTCGTCTATACATTAACAAAATAGCGGCCACAAACCTAAGATAGGAACACAAAATTTGTTATTTCAGACTAGAGTGTACTCAATATAAACTCTTTTGAAATTTAAAAATTAAAAATGCGAAAAGGTGATTATTTCAAACAAATGTTTGTTCATATCTTGAGTTTAATCCAACGAATAGTGTTAACGCACTAAATAACACAATTTAGACACTTCTGGATGATATTTGCCAACCCCATTCTATACGATGACAAATAGCGAAGATGTAGTCAAAAATAAAACTATAGGCGATGTATAAAAAGTAGTGAACTACAAGGTTTAGAAAACCTGTTACAACTAACTGTAAATTTCCCCAACTGGATGAAATGTCTCTTTGAATAATACAATTTATCATTTGTTACAAGGTCCAAGAATTTTTTTTGGGCACTACATTTAGATTATGTGCTTGTATTACGTTATATGATTGGGCTGGGAAAATACCGATGTAGCCCATGAATGTGTTTCAAATCGTTATGAATTATGTTGCCGAAATGTGTTTCGGTACTTCCTATTTTGAAACGTTTAAACCTATTACAGCAACTGTTTTTTGTTTTTTCGTTTTCTTTTCTAGCGATAACACATTTTTGTTTAACGACCAATATCTTATGAGACCATAGGATGTATATTTTAATAAGGTTTAATCAAAATATTTTAGATCGATGATTGTGTTTTTTCTAAAGACAAATATCCTGGTTAATGTTCTAATGGAACAAAACTCAAAGAAATGTGATTAATTTTTCTCTATTTAAACATTATATATAATATTTAAAACTTTTATAACGTTTGCATGAACCAAAGGTAAGTTGGCCTATACAATTAAATAATAGATTTTTATTGTAAATACAACAAATTTTCATATATAATACCTAATATTTTACAAATCAATTATTCAAAATACCATAAATCTTATTTAATTTGATTTAAAAATACTTTCTTACACTAAAATCGAGATATATTGACATTGTATAAAGTTTAGGTATTGCGGTAAGAAGGAGAATTTAATTCAGTAGGGTAACGTAAAAACGTTCAATTATTTCCATATCGGTTGAAAAAAACTACTTCAACCAGAGTTTACTATGTTGATCCTATGAATATCACAGCTTATATAATTTGTTAAAAGAGTTATTTTTACCCCAGTTAAAACCGATTGTAATAGAGACAAAATTATTACCATTGTATTCTTTTCAGCTAAACCAGGTTATAAATGGTTAATTTATTTACAAAATAATTTTGATATATGGGGGGGGGGGGGTTAAATGGAATTATGTGTACTCGTAATAATTGTCGGTTATCTTTACTTGTAATTACTTATCTTTTTTCTTGTAAATTGATAAACGTAAAGTAATTGATACTATGTTAAATTTCACTAAAGTGAAAATAGATTCCTAAAGTATTTTTTAAAATAAGTATAAAACTTCGATGTGTGCAAAAAATAAGTACTATTATTACACTTAGTGTTGGTTATGACTAAATTCCACTTATATACAAAGCTCTATTTCATCAATGTTTTGTTCATGTTGCTAATTCTGATATGATGTATCATTAGGATATATTTTATTTATAATGAATTTTTGTTTCATTCACTAAGATTTATTGACTACTTATATATATATATATATATATATATATATATATATATATATATACATATATATATATATATATATATATATATATATATATATATATATATATATATATATATATACATATATATATATATATATATATATATATATATATATATATATATATATATATATATATATAAATATATATATATAAAATTCATACGAAAAATATAAACATCGATGAATATAGATGGCAGTATAAAATATTCTATTGCAATTAATTTATTGTATAATTGATAAACATGAAGATTTTATCAAAGTTACGAATATGTAAGGTGTAAGGATAGATTTATTTTCTATTTAATTTATTGTATTAATTTTCTATTTAAAGGGCTCATATACACTTAATTCAAAACAGTTATTTGCGTCTAGAATTTTAGGAAAACATAAACAATATTGCAAAAAAAATGTACATATGACAGCCACTATATAATAGATTTGAAAAGCTGTTAATTAACTTAAGGAAATATGTAGACTTACCTCTTGGAACTTTCTTGTTTTGTTCAATAATAATGGAACTTGAGTTTTTAATTAAATAAGATTGCATTTACCGTTTGAATACATATCATTTAAATAATTGTGTGCCAGAAATATAATTCACAAAGGAAGGTCTAGATGAAAATACGCATTTGATTCTGTAGATGAGTACTTATAGCTCAAAAACTGTCATATAAATGTGTTTTGGTGTTGTTTATGTGTTTTGAGATTTTTATCAAATAGGACGGTATTTACTGTTCGAATTATAAATCATTAAACTATTGTGAGCCAAAAGTATAATACACAAAGGAAGGCGTACAGGAAAATAAGGATTTGATTCTGTAGAAGTGTAATAGGAAGAGTAAAACTTACATGTAAATATGTTTTTTGATTTTTTGATGTGTTCATGTATTGTACGGAAATTACATTTGTTATTTGATACAAATTGTACGAGTATTTATATTAATTAATTATATGACAGTTTATATTTGCACCTATTGAGGTAATAAATACAGCACAATAATCATATGTTATATGGAAAAGTAATGATATCATAATGACAAATTATGTTTAAACTATAGAAAATATTAGATAGAATAAAACTCGAACAAAAGATCACACAAACTTAGGTGTAGGTGTACATCAAACGTGTTTCAAAGACTAAGTCGCCGTCCTCAGTGATACATGAGCTGCAATAACTAAACTACAATTTATTGATATAAATATATAACTATATATATAACTATTATAATAAGTTACAGTTTGGTTATTTAGCTAATGTATCTCTGAGAATGGCGACTTTGTCGTTGAAACGCGTATGTTAAGGTAAACATAATTTTTGTGAGATCTTGTGTTTGAATTTTATTCTGTATAATATCATCTCTCAAGTCCAGATCAAAATTTATTTATATTATATAGAAAATATTATATCTCTGACAAAAAATGTAAAGGTAATAACGAAAAATAAAAACACATATTTTATAAAATCGTCGATTATGTTTATAATACCAGGCAAATATTATAGTAAACAAACCCCTTAGTATCCTACAAATATTCTTTGTATGTCAGATATTAAAGACAGCATTATTGATCTTTATTTTATATTTGAAAAAAGCCACAATATTGAATAACGAAACCTGAATCATTCTTCAAAGCAATAACCCAATATTTAAAAAGGGGTATATGGTTGACTCAACAAGAAACATATCAGGCATGATACAAAACAAATCTTTGGATTGAAATTAGTATTTATGATTTAATCCTTTGAAAACATCAACCTTAAAGAATACAATACATTTTATAATCTTTACTGATTTAATTTCTCATAAATTATTGCAAACTTTTACGTAAACAAATTTTATTTAATCAGTGATTTGTTTATTATATACAATAATATAGTCACAGAGACAACAACAGTCACAATAAAAGTTCTTTTTTTCGTGGACAACTGCTTTTTAATAGAGTACGATTTTATTAAATATTTGTTGTTTGTTTTTATTTTAACATTCCATTACATATTACCGTGACATTGTCAAACGTAAAGTATACTCATTTAGAAAATGATTTATTTTACATAATTTACTCTTAGAAAAATGATATTTTCAAGTTATGATCATAATAAAATAAAAGTTACAACTCGCGTTAAAAAATTGATGGAAACAATTTGATTTGGTTCAAAATACTGTTTATTAACGCTGAATAGTGTATAGTTGAAAATATTTAGGCTGAGAAAAAGCAAAAACGGAACATTAATCTTTGTATTGTTTTATCAATTTGTTTTATCTATTTGAGATGACAAGTTATGACACAAGATAATTTTTAAGTTATTACGAAATTTAGTATCTTTGGTTTGTTATATTTTCAGATGCTCAACTAGTGAAAAATAGTAATAAATTATATTATTCAAATAATAAAAACAATATGCTTAAAAACATAAATATTTTCAGCTTTGAATTATAAAATTCCATGATTAAGCATATTTTTAATATTATACAAATGTATCTTTTAGCTTTATAAAAAGGTATAACACGATACTAGGAATAAATACGAGGAAGATATATTTTCATTTAATTTGTAACAAAATATTTGCAAGATCTTTGCAGTTTGGACTTCTGTTTACCTTAGCTGTTACAATGACTCTGAATGGTTTGATCTTCAAGTTAGAAAAACAATTTTAATATTTTTCTATTAAAGAGTAACACATTTTTAAATACAATTTCATTCTTCAATTTTCTGATATTGAAAAAAATATTTCAAAATGTAAGGGCGTAGACAATAAGATAAGATAATATATCTTTTGAAAATATTATTGGTCTTTGGAGTTTCAAAATACACGATTTAAAACAGTAATAATATTATTCTAGTATGAAATTCACTGAAAACTAATAAATAGATGAAACATTAGTTTGTTTATTAAATATCTTTTTTTTCTTTCACAATTAATTATCAAATAAAGTTAACAACATTCCATTCCATTTAACATTATTCTATAATTTAATTACGTCGCAAACCTGAATTAAAGCATTTACAAGTCTTTATTTCATTTAATATTACATTTTATCAAAATTTAAAATATAGTCAACACATTATTAATAGATTAGTTTGCTTCACTATTTTCAACTTCGATAGTAGTTTTGAAACGAGTTTACACTACACGATGAATATTTAAAGGAAATGAAATACGTGAGTACGTTGCGAAACATCATCCTACTTTATTGCAGTAATTTATCATAGATCACGTGACTGTTAAGCTTAAAGGCGTCTATATTCGTGTAGATTATGAATGCTTCCTGTGAATAAATAAGTAGTAGAAAGTATTGTTCTTATAACTTGTATAATATCAGTTAAAACTAACAAAATATTTTAAGATTTTCCATTCATTTTTATCTTGAAACCTACAAAGTTACAATCAAATGCAAGATCAACCATTTACGTTAACAATTCAGTATTGGTAAGTCTATACATCGTTTAATGCATCAAATGTGGATGTAGGATCGATTTTACACGTTATTTAACTTGCTGATCCCCTTAGTTTTGATTTAACATCATCAAAACAAGTTATACCTACAAGGTGTTACCTAGTATTTCCAAAGAATTATTAATGGTTTTATAGATATTTTCGATTTGATTTTTTAGTATTTATATTTTAAGAGTGTTTTAAAACGGTGAAGAATATTGAGATATAACTTTATAATTTAGTTTACAAGTGGGCGTATTCAAATATTGTTTACTCTGTGCTTTTAAAATTATTCCGAAGAAAATGAAAAAAAAAACATTTCTTTATCGTTATTATATTTATGCTACAATTGTACAGGTTTTTCAAATATTAAGCTGTGGGTAAATATGTATTGCAATTTAATAATAATTAAAGTCTCCAATATTAATACATAACAATGATATGTGTTATTGTGTTGATGAAAAAAAAAAGACCAAATCCTCACATTATGAAACATTTTATTAAGCGATCATAATAAATCAAACTTTTCTTTTTGTACGAGGTGCTGAATTATAAGTATAGCTAAATATTTATTAATATTTTACTTATAACTCTGAACACATCGCAGACAAAGTAACATGTAATAAAGAAAAAAATGCCAATGAATTCCCAACGACCTGTTAGAATTCTAATCTTTAACCTACGAAATAAAGTTACCCATCCAGAATTACAACGAAATAATTAAGGCATATTCTATAGAGCACGTTTGATTTCAATAATTGCGTTGAGTTACATGATTATTACTTTGAACTTACAAAGGAAGACGCTAGTATTTATTTTTAACAGAATGTTAAAACTAATATTTTAGAATTTTTTCGCAGCAATTATAGTACTGTAATTTTGTCTACTATTTCTGTGATAATAATTTACAATTAATTAATAATGAATACACATTAGAATTATTGGATAGAAGTATAACCTGTTCAATATCAACATATATTTTGAAGGTTAAATTAACCTTTTAACTAAGAGTAGGTTGTTGATAAAGTGGGGATTTAATTAGAAGTACAAAATTACGACTATAATTAAATCGCTAATAAGTAAGGGGAGTCTACGTACTGAAACTGTCAAACACAGAATAAGTCGTATTTTTTCTTACTAATAACTTTCCTTTAAATTTGAATAAAAGGATTGTTTTACAAACTGTATATTGACACTTTCTTTTTATTTTTCATTTAAACCCAGGTTAATTTGCAGTCTATTGTCTACCTTTAAGGTATATCTTCAATTTTACAACAGATAAACCAAATAAAATAATATATATAATACCAATAAAATCACAGCATGAAAATGAATAATATTGTGACTTTAAATAATAATAATTTAATACATTAAGTGACAGATTATTTGTCCTGACATTATTTGATTTTAACTGATTAAATCTATTTGGGTTTATTAACAATATGAGGTCAAGGAAAAAGGATAATAATAGGATCAAACTGAGGTTAAAGTAACCACGACATTCGTGTGAATAATTGGAGCGACTCTCATTCCCAATCATTTAAATTGCTTGGACACAGATTGAGAGAGTAATATTCAATAATAACGTAGCTTTTCCCCTACAACCGTTATCAATAATATATTTACTTTTGAATTATGTACTATGCACTCTAAAAGTACTGCTGCAAAACTTTACTGCAACATTCTAGTACAACTTTATATAGATACCTTCAATTTTGTATTATTTATTGTTAATTTTGTTTAACAATAAATAATACAACAGACTTGGTTGAAACCTCGTAAGTATTAAATTTATGCGTAAACACTACAGAAAAATTACAACTAAATTTAATTTGTGAGCTAGAAAACACACACACACACACACACACACACACACACCCACACACACACACACCCACACATATTATAAATATATATATTTAAAGCCAATTCAGTAGAATTATTTTTCTCACAACTCCCTGTTATTAATAAACTCATTAATTATCCAGAAAAGAAAGAGATAGGAAAAGGGAAAATAACAGCTCAATAATTTTATATTTTCCAAATATTTATAAATATTTCGGATAATATATTAACAATAATGTACAAACATTAAAATTTATATCAACAAAATATCCAGCAGTCATGATTAATGGCCCCTAAATTAATAAAATTAGTAAATTTTCCAGTTGTTTACTTTTAAATACAAATTGACTTACCATGTGTTATTTACGCATGTGTGTTGTGTACTGTGTGACTCTACGACCTCATGTACGACCTACCACATGCTAGCACGACTAAAAACTGCGACAAAGTCACCATAGGCCACGAAACACCTGAAAGTACAATAATCTAAAGAGATTATATGTAGTAATTGGTTTATTTATATATGTATCTTGGTATATATTGGTACAATTTAAATAACCACAAATTCATAATACTGTTATATTGCCATTGGGTATAAGCTAAAGTTAGTTGAATTTATATATGAAATGCAAGTTATACACGTGGCAATGGATGTCAAACAACATTAGCGGATACGAACAAAATTAATTAAGCAACTTGTTTACATTGATAAGGTTGGAAGGTATTTGTTTGAGATGAATTACATGAATTATAAACAGTTTTCCTCCAGAACATATTGAGGTTAATACACATAGTTATACGTGCATGATCCTTTAACTAATGTTTTACATTATAGGAATAATTAAGTAACATTATTGAATTCGTTTCACAAGAGTTAACGGTACAGTTAATTACAGTGAGAATAAATTTCAATTGACTCCATAATTCAGATATCGAATGCAAGTTCATTGTTATTAGTTGGATATTGTTTTACCATTTGTAACAATGATGCTTCGGTACAGTATATTAGATGATATTTAAAGTTTTGACAGCTTAAGGATTACATAATAATCGTAAACCTTACTACTAAGTTGACAACATATGACACAGTAGTTAATGTTGTTTCTTTATTTCTAAGAAGAGGCAATTTCTGTAAATCCACAAAGTACAATCTTATTATTAGTATTTTTTAGATTTCCAGTCAAATCTGTTAATTTTTATTTTTTTATTTACGTCTTCCTATTTATTTCTCCGTTAGAAAATAGTTTATTTTTCGACACGAACTTTGGAGATAAGATAATATAGTTATTGCATTTTACCCACTGACAATAATTACTTCTATTTGGATACATTTATCAGATTTTTTTTTTATCCAAGTCATCAGTACATGATTCTTAGAATATGGTGTTTTAGAATATGATTTTAATATTTAAATAACGATAAAACTTGAGATTAAATTTTATTATTCTACTAAGAACAAATATATTTGGAGAATTATTCTTGTATCTTCCAAAAATAAAAGACAACTTCTAAAAATTTCTATATCTTAAAGACGTCATAATTATTAAATAATGGCAAATAAATATAATTCAGTTTCATGTATTCATTTCTAAACAGCAATAACATTTTTGATATATCAGATCTTTCTGCAGTTTAAATTTAACCTTAACACTAGAATAAAAATAAAAATTCATATTCAATAAGACAAAATTTTTTACGTTTGATTCATTATGAATTTAGGAGTTTTTTTGTAGATTGACAACATTTGTTTTTTTTCAGCAATTGAAAAGTTCCGACAAGATGGGATGTACACTAAATAAATGGAAGAATATTATTTAATATTCAGCTGGAATATTTAAAAATTAAACCAACAATACCTGTCATTAAGTTTGGAAAGTTGGTTTGCAATATGGATAAAGGACTTTATTACATTGTATCTGCTGCTATTGTATGAAGGTCTTTGGATGGTATTGGGTAAGAAACTAGTCACAATAGGATTCATTAAAGATTGTTTTTACAAGAAGACTTGGGTTAGAGTTGATTTTAGTTGTCATGTAGTTCGGATAAGTCATGTTTCTTGTTCAGTGTAATATAATTATTACAGCATGACTAGCATAAAATAAACTAAAATGTGATTAATTTCAAGAGTATGAATGGGGAATTGATGTGTCTGTTCAGCATAACTAAAATAATATAGTGTTATTTACTCTAGTGATGAGTATTTCGAATTTAATAGCAATTTCGTATATTTTATCGACATTTCTTGTTGTTTAAGTATTATAACTTCTAAAACAGTTTTGCAGTTCATTTTTACTTTTCCGCCTTTATCTGTTTATTAGAATTTTTATTGCTATTTTTGGTTTTATGTATTATTGTAAATACAACTAGCTGATGCCTAAGTGTCTGGTAAATTAACTCAAAAATCTCAATTTATGGCCTTCAGTTACACAGCAACATCCGTAATTATTTTTTTAAGTTTTGTATAAGTACTGTATATTATAATAGTATCATAATTTTACGAAGTATAATACGAATATCACAGTATAATACGAATCATTTAAATTTAATTTAGAATTTTATCAATTAATTCCGTTTCATACTACAATCCTAGTTGGTTGATTCAGAAATATTACTGTTCTGTCTTTGTAAATATGAAGAATGTTTTTTTTCCCTATATTTTGATAATTATTCTTACTCTCGATTGTGTATAGAGTTGTTGAGGAAGGACCGATCGTCAAATTTTAATGTTGGTGCTATTGTTAAACTGACAGGGAGCCAGGAGACTACTTCGTACTTTTAAGATTTGAATTTCTCTACTTTATTCCTTGAAGTTGTGGGGTATATTTGACCACATGTATTCGTGACTTTGGCATTTCGTTAATACATTTTTTTTGAAAACTAACTACTAAATAAAAATTGTTTATTTTGTCTACACATTTTGTTAAAATTCAATTAATTTAAAATAACACTTTAATTTAGACGGACGTAAAGTCGTTGTACGAGTTGTGTTGAAGGAGCCTCTTATTTAAAGCCCAAAGTAAAACTAAACATATAACACAACCTACCTGTATTGTAAGAAAGTGCAGTATTTTCTGCTTGAAGGCACTTAACTTTAATATTTATCATTACAAATGTTTTATGGTATTCAAATGTTCTTTAAATCTTGTTTTGTATGTCCTTCCAGTTTGACCCATGTAATATTTTGTGCATTTATTAAAATTTAATTTATATACTCCTCTATTATTATACTTATCCTGATTAGATTTATTTTATTTATTAACTCACTTAAACTGTTGTATGTCCTGTAAGCTATGTTGCATCTTTTTTCTTAAAGATATTGCGAGTTTTTTATCTAGTAAAGGGGAGAATTTCATTGTGATGTACTTCTACTTCTTTGATAAGTCAATGTTTAAAAATGTTTTATTAAGTTTTTTATTTTGTTTGTGAATGATTTGTTCAACAATGGATGAATTACTTGGGTTATGTGTTTAATAATATTAATTTCCTTTGTGAAATAAGATTGTCCCATATTAGTACCAAGTGTTCTGTAGACGAAGCTGTTATATACTCCCATTTTATGTGCATGTAGGATTGTTAGGAAAACGTGTATTGTGTGATTAGTTTACGTGGGTTTTTGTATATAATTAAATTTTATGTTTATGATATAGGAATCCATATTGTTCTGCTACATATTTCACCGTTTCACTGACGGCATCTTCACGCTGACACTCAACATGAAACTCTAAACAGTATACAACACTTATAAGTGTTATCATGCATAATAGCTGACATATTTTTTTAACCATATTGAAACAGAATTCATAATGAACAAAAACTACAAAAATATAATATATTACAATAGGTATGTAGATGATACACTATGCATAAAGAAAGGTTCAAGACAAAGAAGTTTCTTTAACAAATACGTAAATAATATTCATCCATCTGCTTCATAACTGAAATCGAAAGAGATAAAAGTATTAATTACTTAGACCTAAAAATCACCAAAAAAATATAATAAATATCAATTTAAAATATATAGAAATCCACCTATGGAACCATCTGATCTCACAAATTAAATTAATATAATTAAACACATAGCCCAAGTAATGGTTTAGATTCATCCATTGTTGACAAAATCATTCAGTACAAACTAAAAAACGTAATATAACATTATTACAGATTGACATAAAAAATACTTAAATTTAGACGTTAAAATACAAACAAAAACATATTTAGATAATGAAAGTTTACAATATTCACTGAAAATCATTCGTTATAGATTCAAATAAGATTTAAATATCATTAAATATAATATTTCCATGTTAATTATAGATTAAAAGTTTTATCAAAGTATCAAATATCAAATTTTTATAAATTTTACTGATAGGATTAAATTAAGGAACAATAATTTTATTTTAATGATATTACGTTTAGTTATTAATCTTCATAGATACAATATAGATTAATAAACATTTAAATAGGTACCTATTAAAAAAAGAGATAGATGTTTTGATCTAATTTCTATACCGTTTCTGAGTATACAATATCTAGGTCGTAATAAATCATGTTTATAAATATCGTATTAACATATGTTTTCGTTTATAAATGATAATTTTACCTTTATTATTTAAAGAAGATATATGCTTAAAAAGGATTCTTCAACAATACTGTAATGAAAAAATGTCAGAATAAAATATGTCTGTTTAATGTCAGAACTTTGAACACTCCATTGTCAACAACAAATATGCAGGACAGTGACAACATTGATGATATCAGGAGCGGAAAGATGCAGTGTTTTATATGAAATGTTTTCTGAGAACACAAGATTTTACTTACCTAAAAGCATTTCATATAATTTATGATGGCACTTCTCATGTATGTGTTTTATTATGTTTCTTTCACAATTCCTTTTATAAGAAATATAGTTATAATAATATATTATTAGTACTTTTATATTATAAAATTTATTTTGATTTGTTACTTTAAGAAGAGTATCATAGTTTAACAATATATATTTATATTCTGATAACCTTTAAACCAATACAAAAGAAAATAATAAAATTCACAAGATTTAGATAAAATCATTAATAAATTCTCTCATACTGTCTTATATTAAATTCTGTTAAATTGAATAAGATTACGATATAAAAAGTGTCCTCAAGTTATGTTTTCAATGTAAATATCAGGCATTAATTTGAAAACAGAAGCGACGCTGACGGGTTTCAGAAAATGAGGGAGAAAGGTGTATAGAATATCCATTATTTTAAATAATTACCATACAAATATCATATTAATTACATCATATTGTTTTTTTGTTTTTTTACACAATAATATATGTATTTATATCTATATAATCCTGTTTAGCCATCAGTACTGCCTATAGATCATAACTTTTAACATACCAATGGAATACACTTTATTTATAGCTATACAATTATTTTGGTTAGCTCCAAGTTTATAAGTATAAGCTAAGAGAATATCGATTGTTTAAACTACGATTAACCTATTTGAAGTCGTTCCAGTCCAAAACTACTGTCTTTCTTTGCAAATGTTGATTTGTCGTAAATTTAAATATGGCGAACCAAAAGAAAACATTCTGAATTCAAAGTTATTTTATACTGATGTTTTGTTCATATTATTATTGTGGTATAGTCAGACGTTTTGTCATTTAAGTACATAAAAATTAATGCACCTCGTTTCCAGAGTAATAAAACTCACGTTAAATAACAAATTTCAAAAATGAAAAAGTATAAACCACCAACACAGCCTAGTGGGTTAGGGCAACGTAAGTAAAACTATAACTAATAACCTAAGAATGCAACCTGGTCCTGCAGCCAGTCAAAATAAGAATAAAATTATAGTACAAAACGCAGGAATATACTATAAAAACAAGAGCAAGCTATGAATTGTTCTTAATTTTCCCCCCATATATATCTAATATGGCATCTAGATGGCAAATGTAGGATTAAACAATGTTAACAACACAAAGAAAATAAAAGTAAAACAAATATTCTTTACAGAGACCTAAGTATATGTTTGGAAAGTGGAAGAAAAAATTCGAATAGGTTTTGTAAAAGTATTTAGAGAATATTATTTCATTCATTATAATCGAATCATAGTTCGATATACAAATTCATGCTTTAGAGTAAAATAATACTAGGTAAAAAAAAGTGTATATCATCCAATCAAGGTAGAGTAAAGACAGAGTAACAGAATAAATATAAATATATAAATATTATCTGAGAGAATTGAAGCGAACTCAGGAGGCAATGTAAACTAAGACGAGCTTTGATATCAATCAACTTAATTGATGCATAAAGCCAGGAAAGAAGGGGTATAGCTAAGAGTTGTTAGATCAATCATTAGAAAGGCTAAATTTTTTATATTTTAGATTCCTAGATCTGCCCTTGGGCATATATTAACACTAGTTATTATATTGTCAAAACAATGGCAACAATAAACTATTTAGACACACACTAATTCTACGTTTTGATGATTTACACAAAGTTTTCGTTTTACAAAGATAGTTATATTTTAATTTTGTTAAAAGCTTATGTAATAAAATATAACCTCAATTTAGTTGAAGAACAAAGATTTTAGCTTAAGTTATGTTATATTTCACGTGCGAAATCATTAAATTTATAGATCTCTTCTCAGCAGTTGTAAAACCCACACTTTTATCAATCGTAATGAAAATTAATGAGTCAGCTTTACTTAAAAATATTTGTAAAAACGAACGATGAATATTTGTTTGAAAGTAGAAAGTCCTACATCAACCATTTGACATGTAGTTTAGACAATAGGCGGTTGATTACCTTTAGTACTTTTTAACAATTATTTGTAAACTTTTTATGTTGTTTTCTACAACATCTGTTTATAATTACTAGTCTATAATTTTCTAATTACTATTATTCTAATAAAATATTTAATACTTAAATATCCTATATGTAATTATGTTTGATTGAAAAATATAATACAAAGTATTGCAAATTAATCTGTGTAAAAAGTAAGAACATTGTAGCACACGTAGTTTAAATTTCGAATTACAAATTTAAATATAATATTAAAGACTGGCATTTTAAATAATATCTTGTATATTAAATTATAATACCGTCAATTTATCGACGCTAAAAAAGGATCATTGGAACTTCAAATTTTCAACAGAAATAAAAGTATAATCCAATTGTTGAATACAGTTGATTGAAGAGAATGTGATAGATTATTTAGTAATCAAAATTTATTACTTATAAGAATAATTATTTTTATTCTTATAAGGAGATTATTGTTATGCTTATTACTAATTATAATTAAAATACGTGGTCATTAGTTAAACTTGTATGAAGTGAATTAATATTGATTATTTAGAATTATTTGATTATTAATAAAAATTAATGATTTTCGTAATACAGTACAAGGTCTTTCATAAATCTTATATTTTATGGGAAAAAACTTCTTATAGTCAAGATGCAATTTTGGTTCAAGTGTTTCTCAGTTTCAAAAATAGTTCCTATGGTACATTCTACACTGTACTCAGTAAACCGATTTCTATAAAACGTACCGGTTGTGCACATATATTAATACCTATACCAATATTTAACATTAACAAAAAAACGTTAATGTTAATGTTAATATAATGGTTGATTATATTATTCAACCATTTATAAATGACTATCATTTAATTGAGAGATAAAATATTAGAAGAGATAAATTATATGATTGAAATATTTTTAAGGTGATACAAATAGTTTCATTTATTCACCTTTATTTAGCTTAGAATAATGCACATTTTACTATTAAACTCATCAAAAAATTATAATTAGATAATAGAAATATGGAAATATTTGTTCATAATGTCTTTCATGAAAGTTATATTCTCCTTAAATTGAGTTATGCTAAAATCAGATTTATTATTAATGAATGTTCAATATTGAGTTAAATGATTAGAATTATTTATCACTTATTATACTGTTGCGATAAATGATAATTTTAACAACACTTAGAGCGAAGCATACTTGTAAACAAGTTAATTACAAAATGAAATAAAACAAAATTTTCTACAATAAACATTATAATGAATACGTCATTTCAATAAGTAATCATCTTCAGGTGTTACTTGTACTCAAAATTTCTAAGCAATGGACTTCAATTACCATGCCATGAAGGTGTGCATGTTTATGGAGAATGACACAATCTTTTAAACATTGTCATGAACAAATATAGTGTTTATTGTGGAAATTTGTGTTTGTTTTGATTAGTTTATTTTGTGAATATGTATTTCTTAAAATTATATATTTTGGAAACTTAGAATTTGTTTTAACAACTCTTTTGCTATAATAACAAGGGGTATTGGAAATAAATAAAAAGTTAGGGAAATATATAAGGGCTGTCTTGTTTCTATTGAACACACTTATCAAAGGAAAACAACCCATTCCGCGTTTCTGCTTCGGTTGTTCAACAATTATTTTGTCATATTACTTACATCTGTTCCAGATATGGAAACAAATGAACTGTAGTGAAATTAAACTCCATTAACACTTATTCCTCCCTTTCAATAAAATTTATACACCCCTTATTTTATCTTTTACGTTATATAATAAACTAGCTGTTACGTAATGTAATGAATGTTGTATTAGTTCCGTTACTTAGTAAAATAACTTTGTGATATCCAAGGAACCATTTTTATAGAGGTAATTTAGACATTCAGCTAAATCTGTTCAAGTGGGGTGCCGAATTGTTGACATATGAAGCAACCATGCTTTTTTAGATCTTTTACTTTATTCCATATGTCCACTGTAGTTTATAAAATGTAACTGAATTGGTTTTTTATATTATAGTAAATAATAAATATTGTAACATTTTATTTTCTAATTTATATTTCGTACAGAAAAATAAAAATAACACCTTTCTTTGTCTGTCTGTATGTGTGTCGTTACTTGTCGATCGACAATCGACTGTCCACACTCAACAGACAGACAGACGAAGATAAAATAATTTTAGGATTTTTACCTATACTTGAACCTCAATGTTGGGTTTTAATCACAATTTTTTTAATGCAACACCACATTTCACAACATTTGAATAAATTTGTTGTTAACTCAAATATCACCCCACTCCAGATTATTTTACATTATAAACAGGTTAACATGTAGACTACCTTAATTTAGTCGGATTTTAGATGCAATTTTTTTTTAGTTTACCCTCAAATTTATACATTTGAACAACATAATTTTGGTCCATCAACCTTCATTTTCATATTTTGTTTTTACAGAATGTACATTTTATAGCCCATTTAATTTCATATAGGCAATTTTACGTTTGTCTGTGGAATATGTTTTTGGTATTACAGAATATAAGAGTTGTAGAATATTTAACTTTAACTAGCCCATTTTACGTTTATCTGTAGGCGCTATTTTTTGGGATGAATATACAATTTATAGCCCATTTATCTTCATATAGGCACTTTTGTATTCGTATATTTTAATTTGTTTTGTGGTTTCCCTTGAAATTTAGATTTGTTTACTTCTATATCGATACTCTAATTTCAAGTGCGCAGATATAAACCATAATATGGATACATATTTGAATATTGTTCAAGTGTACTATATAATTATTTATAAGTTCTCCTTTTAAATACGTATTTATAGTGTGTTAATAATTGTTACAACACTTTTATATTACTAAATTCCATTTTTATTTCTTTCCATTCTTACTATTTCTAAACAGATTAGCCAATAGTGTTTTCTTATCTCAATATGATTATTGTATCATTTTATTCTATTTCTTTTTACGTAAATTTAAAATTTAAAGACTTTCCAACTAAAATCTTAACCTTACAAGTATTTAAGCTTTTTTACTTTTTACGTAGAATTTACAATATAATAACTAAAAATATTTTCCAAGTTTAACTTCTATTTATTCGTGCAATACTAAATACTTTGATCTATCAAACGAATATTTAGATTATTTGTACATTTTACGTTAAGAAAAATCTAAAACTCTCGAAATGGGCGTTTATACTTGTATAATACTAAATAAAATGTAATAACTAATAACCATTGATTAACAAAAGTGCAGAGTTGGGGTTTTGTCTGTTTTATAACAGAAAAAAATCGCTCTTAAGTATTATTGAGATTACCATATTATATGAGAGTATGACAGTTTTATATAAAGGTTCTTGAACTTGAGATTAGAGGTTACCTATCAATTATTGTTTCTTTGTCTTTAACAAATTAGATTTTTAGTAAATCTAGATGGCTTGACACTCTTTTATACAACGTTGTGCCTCTAATATTCATTACAGTTATTTGGAAATTTTGGTTTACAAAAAATACGAAACTTGAACCTTAGATATCCGGTAAACCTTCTGTTGTACCTATGAAAAACATAACAAATATGCAATATTAGGAAATTATAAAATATAAGAAATTTTAGCCAGAATATACTTTTAAAATTTCAAAAAATAAAACAATTTTTCGACCACAATGTTTTACTATAAAAAAAAATTAGAAAGTCAAAGAGTATACGATCACAAATTTGTGTAACTGTAACCCAAATTCAAGGTCGGTGACATCACAATTTGAAAGTGTAGAAATTGATACCATGATGAATGAAATATTATATTTCTACGATTATCATATTTAGTTTTTTTTAAATCCTAACATTCTTTCTTCTTGGCCTGTCTGTCTGTTTAGTGGAAAAGCCGACTAAGGGGTCGACAGAAAATAACAAACAGATTCGACGAGAAGAATTCCAAGATTTACTTTACTGTATAATAGCGAATAGTTATTTATAAGATAATTTGATTAAATATAAAGTTCCGAAATAAAGTATCGGTGTAATTGTTAATCTACCTTTGTTAATACATGTGTTACCGATAAAATTATTTAAACTCTTTGTACATCTACTCGTTTGGTTTGAAATACTAATTCCACGAGTGAAATGTTTTTATACAGAGTGCCCCTGACGTCTCTGAAACCTCTTTATAGAATTCATATGTGAAATAAAATTGTAAAAGTTTTAGGTTCCTTAGGCCAAATAAGATAAAAGTTCCAATAAAATAGGTCCGACAACGTTTCTTTTTCCGTTTATCATCCAGTTTGTTTATTCACAATAAACAACTTACCTTTGGTAGTCGAAATGATATTGAGTTCAAATTTGGTATACAAATTCGATATGTAGCTTTTCATCAGATTACAAAAAAGAAGAAGTTCTCTTATACCTATTCAAAATGGCGGCCGTTTAAAGTTTTTAATGTTAAGTATCTCTAAAACCGTTAACTTTACCCAAATTTACAAGAGACAGAGAAGTTTACTTTTTCATTAATAAATGAATTGATTTTTATATTTTTTGTTTACGCCAAAGGATAACCAAGGTATCTGTGAAAATTTTAAATTTTAATTCCTTGGTAGTTATCTACAACATCTACAATTGGCATAAACCAATATATCTCTAAATTATAATAAATTTAATTAAAATAATAATACATTATATGGTTTTTTTGATAATGAATATGTTGATTTTAACCTTTTAAAAATAGCGTTTTAAAATATTTTTTGAAGTCCAACTTCTCAAAAACCGTTGATTTTACAAATAATTCTCAAGAATTGTAAAAAAATGAGCATTTAAAAGACCAATCTAACGACACCATGTGTAATCCCAATTAGGTGAAGAATAAGTAAAATATTAATACTTTAAGTTAATACTCCAATATATAGCAATGTATAGCCGGTGGCAAAGTAGGATTAGGTAGTAGAACATAATTCCCTCCGCAATGGAAAAATAAAATTACAAACAGTAATATAGTCATCAACATAATAGCATTCATTTTATATAAAGAGATAATATTTGTATCATAAAACATGATATATAAAATGTATACTCTATAAACAGCAAACTAATCTCTTGAAAAGATAGTAACTTAAATGTTTTTGACGTCTTTATCTTAGTTACTATTCATTTAAAATAAATTTGTTGTTATTATCTAATAATTAATTGTAGATTACTTGACAAAATTAAAAATTTGGTTGCTTATTTTAATCTTTGTGGGAATATTCACTGTAAATTAATAGGTCATACCGAAAGGCTTTACAAATATTTGTAGTCTCAATTATACAAAAAACCTTATTAAGTCGTTTCTTTTTAAGCACAGTAGTTTTTAAAGCCCTTACAAAAGTTGTACCGAAATACTAAAAGTAAATTGATGGTTGGAGCAGTCGTGTAATGTATGTTCAACATGAACTTTTACTATTTACTGTTAACATATATTTTTATATTTGTTTTAAATTAAAATGTTTATGGTTTGATATAAGTCAAGGACAACACTTAAGTCAAGGAATTTCTTCCAAATTTCATGACAAGGTTATCACATTTAAATTTAATATATATTTCAGTTTCTCTTTTGATATTTGAAGGGAATATGTTTATAATACAAGGGAATTAGTTAATAAATAAAGTGTTACAGTATTAAACATACACAAACATTTAAGACACTATACATTTTTTAGTTATAATTTATTCACAAGCCTAATTATTAAAATTATAATTACTCAATGATTCGTCTATAATTCACAGAGGACATTCTCTCGCATCTTAACTATTATCAGGGAGCGTTAGAGAATGTTTCGTATTTGGGCGCTTGCGATAATACAAAGTATGGCATACGTTATTGTTGCATTTTATTACATCTTTCCGGTAGTCTTTTATGTTTTGTTGTTGTTTATAATATTTTGATTACTTAATTACATTTTGTATTGTATTAATTAATTTAGTTTATTTCAATTTGACATTCTGAACTTCTTTTATAGGATTAATAATCTAAATTTAAAAATATATATATTTATTTTTTAGAGGCAGAAAGAAATAAACTACGTAAGTACTTATTAAAATAAAAATAAAAAAAAGGTTTTATTATTACAAGTAAGAAAAACTGAAATTTAAAATAACATTACAAAACATAAATAGGCCTGTTAGTATTGCACTTACTCAAAATGTCGTAGTCATCTTCAAATTGTGAACCTTAACTCTCTCCACCTTCTGCACATTTTGACACGTAAACTTTGTGTGGTCTCTTCAAACAAATAAATTGCAAGTGGGACATATTGAAGAGAGGAAAGTCTAGTATATGGATCACTAATTGTTAAAATAAATACTTTTTATACCATGTGTTTCTTGAGTATTAAATTTTTTTTTTTTAATAATGACTAGAATAAATTACCTTTTAATCGCCCTCTTTATTTTAACTAAAGCGACATGTTTCGCCCGAACACACACATGACATCTTTAGTGTAACGAAGTTTACAGTGACATCTATAAACAACACCATGACATTGTATAGATATCATATTTTAGTACCAGGTTCATATTAGAAATGTTAAAATTAAAAAAAACACCGTTGCAGGATAATCTGTGGATAAAATCCTCTCGTGTGAAATGTCTTAAGTGTTTTATTATTATTATTATTATTATTTTTTTTTTAAATTGTGACATCAACCTATACCTAACTACTTACTAACATTATGTATTCAACATCGTGGTGTAATATATAAATGTAAAAAATCAGACTTAAGATCCCAGCTCTGTGTACGTGAAAAATATTGCTATAATTGAACCAAAAAAGAATGTTGCCGACGGAATAAGGTATCTTTTTGTTTATTATATCAATAAAGAGTTAATAAGTATAAATCAACAATAATGATTACATATTAATGAAGTTAAGAATTTAGTTTACTTTCGTATATTATAGGATAATTTTATAATGATGAAAATTATATTATTACAGTTTAAGTTTATATACTTATTAATATGATTAAATCGCACATATGTCATCATTAGTACATGAAAAATAATACATAATCTTTAGAGAGTATAAATAACTCTCGTTATCAAATAAATGTAAATATGGAACAAAAAAGAGGAAAAACACCAACGTAGCCTAGTAGCCTAGGATCATGATAGAAATTAAAAGTAAATCTATAAGCTAAGATATGAACTCAAGCATAAAACTAGGCATGCGCAGTCGAAGCTAAAACTCGCGATTTACACTTAATATACACTCCAAAAATCACACTAACAGTAATTAATTTTGTAAAGTTTTAAAAAAGAAAATATTACGTCATATTTTTCAAGGGCATGTTTTTTGAAGAGTTAAATAAATTCCACATGGATTATTCCCTTGGAAATTAAAAAAAAAACAAAAAAAAACAAGTTATTTAAGTTAATTAAACAAGGAAATTAAGGTTTGCTAATTCCTTTCATTTGTAATTCCTCCCCCCCCCTCTTATGCTCTGATAATTCCCAATCACTTCACAGATCTCACTTAATAAAATGAAAATTAATTAAGATTCTTGTTTCAAATTATCATCGTTGTCAACTCTCACTGATAGTTAACAGAGAAAATGGATAGGCGAAATGACATTTCTAGTATTAGCAGTCTCAACTGTACACGATTAATACTAAATCATTTGTAGTCAATGTAATTTTAGTCAATTGCATAATTCTATAACTTACAAATTATGAAATCACATTTAAAAAATTTAATTATACATTAACTAATTGCAAATTGTATTGTATTATAAAAGTGAATCAATTAACGTCATTTTATGAATGTCCCTAGTTTAAAACGGCCTATTAAAGTGGTAATTGTTTAATTAATTATGAATGTGTCAATATAATGTTTAATGGATGTTTAATGGATTTAAACCGAAAAAATAACTGGCGTTTTAAAAGTAACATAAGTTACTTTAGCCGTTGTCAGCTCAAGAGTTGTGTTCCAATAAAAAATGAAAAAATAAAAATGTTAAAACTTGTAACAGTCTGAAAAATAAAATATTTCTAACTGTGTTTCACAGGTTTTATGAAATTCATTAACAATGTGCTAGAATTATTCGAAAAATAAATAATATTGTATATGGATAGAATAAATGTTTTCAGTCTAGCGTTAAACGAGTTTTATTAAAACAGATTTGGAAATTGAATACATCTATACCAAGTGCGAAACATTAATTTTGATGTGATTTTGTTAAATTTCAGGAGTGTTGTTCAACCAATAGGATTTATTAAATAACAACAAACAAATATAAAAGAGAATTGGCCATTTATCACCTGCAGTTGACAAACACCAAATTCAAATCACACCCACGGCATGTGTTGTGTAATTGAGTTTTGTACAATCATACTAACAACGTATATAAATAAAGGGAATTAAATCTTTAAAGCAATTAAATTGGATCTGTGTTTGTGTCGTATCTCTGCAGAGGTTTGATAGCAACTGTACATGTCAGTAACATAAAATTGGCTGAACAAGGAATGTTATTTTACATTATCACACATTTTTGAAATCAAATTTTCAATAACTAAATAACTTTAATATATATTATATTCATATTTTTATGTATTCAATTGAGTGGTGAATTGTTAAAATACTGTTTGTCTCACCTCATATTAATTTTTTTTTGTACAAGCACAATGTTTTACATAAAATAATATTGGAATAATAAGGATCGTCTCAATTACTTTTACATTATACATTGTTTAACTACGAATTGAAAACTTACCAATACAAGTAAGGATGAGTATCCTCTGCAAACGAGATGGCAGTATTTATTTAAGAAAGAACTCATGTTTATATTCACAACTCACATTTCAAAATAAAAATTTAACAATTACTCTTAAACAAACCCGATCCTTAATACAAAAATCCTTTAATATTTTAATTAAACTAATTACTAACAATTTTATTTTGTTCATTAATATGCTGTTTATGCGTATTGTTTTTATTCTGTAGCATATCCGTATAATAAAATTTAATAATTGAGTTCTGTTGATAAAATTATATTTTCCCATACTCATTTAAAAAACATATTTTGAGTTACAGAAATAAGTAGTTTCTGCCGTGTTGAAATGTATTGAATAATCAGAGAGAAAATCTTAGTTTAAAATTATTAACACAATCGAAATTAACTACAATATTGCCTTATAGATGACTAGAAATTAAAATAAAATACTAATATCATCTATTTTACTTTTCGAAAGAAAACAAGGTTCTTTTTTACATATTTTTGATAATGTATATAAAATTTTTTTTTTACCTAACTTCCAAAAACTCATGTGACTATATAAAGGTAATATATATACGTACACGATTTTTTACGAGGGATTAAAATGTTTAATATTTTAGAATTATAAATTAAACTAATCGAATCAATCAAATGTATGATTTTTTTTCATTGAAAAAGTGTTTAAATATTGGGATGAAAAACATCTTATTCGTAATAATTCCTCTTCTTCGTATTTACGCGTATGTTTGGATCAGAAACTTTTTCAATAAATCGAGTCCTATATTTCCATTTATTTTACACAATTCAAGTCTTTTACAATATTTCATACATTTGTTGAAATTTAAAAATACAAATTTTAATAATTTATCCTTGCATACTTTAAATAGAAAAATAAAAAATAAGTCAAGGAAACAATATAATTTATAAACATTTAGTTGATTTTTAAAATTGTTTTCGTTAATATTTATTTTTGAGCTTGCAATTGAGCTACCTATATTACGTCATTGATTATAGGCATTGAATTAGTCATAAAGAAGCAAATATAAAATATTTATATCAGATTACAAAATTATTTTGAACAAATTGTAATCTAATAAATGGTTTATTTACCCACAGGTGTTTGTGGGTGTGTAAAACTGGTTCAATAAAACCTAATATTACTTAATTTGAACCTGAGTTTTTTTTTGATAATTTAACAATTGAAAATTGCTGTAAATATGTAGTGAAAAGCTTTACAACTAGTTTGTCTAATTTCATATTTTATATTTTTTCGTGTTATTTTGATTGATGTAAGAAAGATGGAAAAGAAGAATTTATACATACATTTTGAGCTTGATTTATGAGATAATATTAGATAGAATAAAACTCAACACGAGATATCACAAAAATTACGTTTCAAACACGTTTCAGCGACAAAGTCGCCATGCTCAGTGATACATGAGCTACAATAACTAAACTATAACTATAAAGATGCCATTGTTTTGTGGATTTTTTAAAGGCTTATGAAATTATGTATTGATATTGACATGGAATCAATTATTCTAGAATTTAAGATCTGTGGACTCAATAGTCCTACAGATGAGCCAGAAGCGAATATATGAATAGACAACAGAAATTATTACTTATAATCCTGATATGAATATGGCATTTATCGTATGGTGTTTTCTCTCCATTCATTTTTTGGTTTTTAATTTATAACAAATTATAATTCGATTATAAAGAAAATAATTTATGCATTTGTTGGTAGCGTTAGATGTGATGAAATTTACCCACAAATGACTTTGGTATTGATTTTGAAATTTACTAAAAAATAGTTCAATCTTTACACTGCTTGATTACATGTAGCTGGAAAAAAGTAACACTACTATTTTAAACTTGTAAATAAAACTCACACCTCACTGTTTGAAATGTCAAAGTACTACCAAATAACATTCAATAACACTATTACCACTTCGGCTTGTCATGAACAATGGAATCGAATTGTGAAAGTTTTAACTTCATAGTAATAATACACCTCATGCACACTTCTAGTTTACGTCAATTATAAAGCTAAACAAACGACGTGACGTATGTCGTTAAAATAAAAAGGATAAATGAGGGAATAGGTTACTTCAGTGAAGGACATGTTTTTGAAGTGTTATATTTTATCCTTAGATATTGAATACCACCATTCCTTTGTTTAATAATAGCCCTGTAAACCACTAACCAAGCAATCACTGTGATGTTCTCATATATCTACTCTATTCAAACTATTATAATATACAGTACTTATACAAAACTAAACAAGCAATTACGGATGTTGCTGTGCAACTGAAGGCTGCAGAACGTGGAACAGAGTAATATGGTATTTAAGTAGAAGGACAAATTTTTGAAAAAAGTTATATCGATTGAGATTTTTTGAGTTCATTTACCAGACACTTAGGTATCAGCTAGTTGTATTTACAATAATACATACAACCAAAATAGCAATAAAAACTCTAATAAACAGATAAAGGTGCAAAAGTAAAAATTAACTGTGAAAACTGTTTTAGAAGTTATAATACTTTAGTAACAAGAAATGTCGATAAAATATAAGGAATTGCTATTAAATTCGAAATACTAATCACTAGAGTAGATAACTCTATATTATTTTAGCTATGCTCAACAGACATCAATTCCCCATTCATACTCTTGATATTATCACATTTTAGTTTATATTATGCTAGTCATGATGTAATAATTATATTACACGAACAAGGAACATAACTTATCTAGACTACATGACAACTAAAATCAACTCTAACCCAAGTCTTCTTGTAAAAACCATCTTTAATGAATCCTATTGTGACTATTTTCTTACCCAATATCATCCAAAGACCTTCATACAATAGCAGCAGATACAATGTAATAAAGTCCTTTATCCACGTTGCAAACCAAGTTCCTAAACTTAATGACAGGTATTGTTGGTTTAATTTTTAAATATTCGAGCGGAATGTTAAATAATATTCTTCCATTTATTTTGTTTCACTGGAAAATAAATGTTGTCGCTCTTCAAAAAACTCCTAAATTGAAAGTGAATCAAACGTAGAAAATTTTGTCTTATTGTATATGAATTTTAATTTTTATTCTAGTGTAAAGGGTAAATTTTATCTGCAGAAAGATCTGATATATAGAAAATGTTATTGCTGTTCAGAAATAAATATATGAAACTGAAATATATTTATTTGCCGTTATTTAAAAATTATGACGTCTTTAAGATATAGAAAATTTTTGAAGTCTTTTTTATTCTTGGAAGATACAAGAATAATTCTCCACAAAATACGTAACGAAAACTTTCGTTTAAATCTATAAAAAAATATTATGTTTTTCTGCACACAAAATTGACAAACTGGTGAATAATAAATCTTACATTTAAACACAATTGTATAACATAATCAGGAAATGAAGTGTGTTAGAAAAACTCATTTGATCCAACCTTATAACCTCCAGATGACGTAATTAGTTACAGTTGATGGATAATATTTTGGAACTTATGAACTCGAATTTCAAAGAGTAAATGTTGTGTTCAGCAGTAAATTTTTCGTACTTTTAGGTAATTTAGGAGCCAAAATGACCATAACTTTATATAATAAATGTTTTGCCGACAAATGCAATTCTAATTTGGTTGAGAGCTCTACTTGGGAGACAACACAACCCGTTGGTATCTTTCAAAGAGTATTTATAAACATCTGATTTTGACAACAATTGCAAAATATTGTATTGTGATAAATTTGAGAATTACGTAAAAAATATTACGTATCTCTTTACGTAACTCTCAAATTTCAATTTATATCAAACGTTATCACGCATATTATGCATATCTGAAAAACTAACCACTTTTCAAATATTATGAACATTAACATTGTAAGACATAAAAATGCCCTTAAATAAAACAGTTGTATTTACAACAATATTTTTTCCTCAATTTTATTAAAATCTGGTTTATGATATCAGGTAACATTTACATTAGATATGCAAAAAACGTCCTTACTTCAGTAAGCTTATGCAAGATCAAGGTTAAAAATATGAAGGCAGTAGTGTAACTCAATAAATACTGATGTTTTTTTATTTTTCAGTATAATTGAAAAATCCTAGAGAAGAAGTGTTATCTTTATTAATTTGGTGAAAAGATCTTTTTTGCAGTTTTTAAATTTTCTGGGTTTTAATATAATCATTAAAAAATCGGGCTTCGTGATCCATAAATTCACTCAAGAATGACATAATGAAACAACCATGGAATTCTACTCAGTTGTTTAAACTTAGAGATGACAAATCCGAACATAAGAAGATTGTTTTAAAGAATACATTGTTTTGATTGGTATGAAACGATATGTAATCAACTTTAATTGGCGTTGTTAATACTGCCGACAACCTAAGATGAGCACAATTTCCTAAGATGTATATATATATATATATATATATATATATATATATATATATATATATATATATATATATATATATATACACTTTTGCTCTGTATTAGTTCTTAAGTATAGCGAAGAACAAACATACTACGCAGCGAAATATTTTATTTTTATTTTTTTTCTTTCGAGTTAAAATATAACTCGTGACATTCCCAATTATGTCAAGAAACATGGATATAATTTCGTTGCGATTGGTTAAAGAGTTTTATCTTTTAACGCAAACAAACTAAACTTCTTTTCCTTTTTATATAGTAGTAATAATTATAAAGAGGTTCAAAAGAATGTTTATGGATCATCATTTCTACATTATTTTTCCAATAAACATTTATTTCTAATCGGATCAAAATTAAGAATTGTAATATTTTAAATTAAATATGTATTGTTACATTGATATTTTTCCATTTCCTTTAGAATTAATGGTAGGAGTAATTCCACTTGTATGATTTCACTTTCATAGTAATTTCTTCAGTGAATGAAACACACCTGAAGCGAAGTTTCCATCCCACGTATTTGTATTCAGTTCAAAACGTTTTCAATACATTTAATCCTGACTTTAATAAATGTCTTGAACACTACTCACATAATGTCAAGTGTATTGAAAAGGTAGAGAAATTAAAACAAAGTTAAAGAATAACATGTGTGTATTAGATCCTGTAGAAATATTGAATCATATAAAATATAAATTTTATCTTGTTTCAAAACTATAAACTGTGCCCAATTCGTAATTATTTATTTGTTTGATAATAAACATCCAGTATAGATCACTGATTTTAAACACAGAATTTGTAAAAATAACTGCAGTGCAACTTTTTGATATTGAACCACGTCAGTATAATTTTTTGTAGAATTCGTTGTGTTTATATTTTTGAATAAATTACCATTGAAAGTATATTAAATTAAAAAATGAACGTATATTCATCTATGATTGTAAATTTGTATAATGCCATAATTTAATCCTACATCGATTTCTTTAATATATAGATTTCCCAAGTAAAGGTTTATGTTTTATTCATAATTGCAATGTATTTTCAAAATCAAATCACACACAACATTAAAACATCTTACTTATTTCTGTTACTACTTATCTTAGATCAATAAAACAGGTACATAAATGCTTGTATTAAAAAGGGCTATTTTTTATGTATCTTGCCTTTTTTTGTAACATCACTCGTTTTAAAGTTATTAGGATTTGAACATTTTAAATGACCGCCATTTTGTTTCTGTAAATGATATTATTTTGAAACTCTTATCTAAGATGCACACTAATAAGGTCATTAAATGTAAAAAGTTTCAACTTGATATCTCAAACCATTTTAAAGATAGAAATTTTTTTTCTAAAAAACAGATACAGACTGACAGACGCTAAACGAAACGAGATAGGACATATGTTTATATGAACTTTTTCATTATTTTTACTAGTAGAATGAACTGTATAAGTGTGGGTATAACTTCGTGAATCACCCTGTATATTCGTTATATATTAAGTTAGAGTTTTGTCGCAAGTTAGTTAAAATAACGAATTTTCCTACAAATTTATGGGAAGTTGAACTCTACACTTAGTGTGTTAAAGCAATACGAGAAATATTGAAGCATTTAGGGCGAGAGCGCGTTGAAAATCGGCGATATAAAGAAAATATACCATTGTAATATAAACATTTGGGGTGAGGGGTGTTGAAAATAGGCATGTAGGTATGTATAAATTTTGAATTAGAAATAATGTAAAACATTAAGTGATTTTTTAAAGTGTAGTGAACTTATAGTCCTTGTAAAAATGTTTATTTTTAATGTATATTGTTAGATATATTTCTATTATTAATGCAATGTAAGTAATATATATTCTTATAACATTCTCCTTCAATAAATTCATTATCATGTCGGACATTTATAAATAAGATATACATGTATTCGCATTATGACATTACATTCTTTACACCATATTTATTATATTAACAAATTTATCTGCAATAAAAGATTAAAATATTTATTTATCTATTTATTTATATATATCTAAATATCAACTCTCTATGTATTTTTATAAATTGAAAATACAATGTAATTACTTTAAACATATAATTAAATTATAATATAAAAATTAACATGTACAAAGAATATAAATAATAAATATAATACGGTTTATTTAGTGTTATATTTCATTTAAAAAAAACGAGTTTATATTTGTCTATTAAAAACAAATATTTTATCATAAATAAATAGCTGATTTGTATTCAATGTTTTAACTTTCAAATTTATATAAATAATAACACAAAATTGTAATGTTGTAGAAGGTGATATATCGTTGTTTGAAAGTAGTTTGGTATTTCATAAGTTCCACACGATTTACGTTTCCTGCAATATTAAACATATTTTATAAAGTATGGCAATAAACGTTAGATACCAATTTATAGATTCTTCTTACTGGAATAACATTATACACACTGACGTTTTGAGTTATGGAACAAACGTTTACAGATTGTATAAACTGGTGTTAGTGTTCAGGTGTTCAAAACCACCACTGGAATATTTATTTTACAAAATTATGCTATTGAGAATTTAAGTATGATCAACATTATTCTTTAATGATCTATAGTATTTTTAGAAAACTTTGTAAATATTTAGTAATCTTTCACTTATTCCTATCGAGTTTTCACGACTGAACCAACTGATCTCCAACGCTCTACTATTCTATATCTTTAATTAAAAATTATAACGTTATTAAGAAGAATATGATTGCGGTTTCTTTTAAGAGTAGTGTTAAAATAAGACTTTGCATTAGGGACAATATTAATTTAGATATTTATACAAATATTTATTACAGGTGGTAATGAGTTTTAACGAAATACACCGTGAATTAATAAAACTATAGCTGCAATAAAAATCACAGTCATATTAAACTACATAAATATATACATAATACTAAATCTATACATTATGAATTTACAATGGTTCTCCAACCACAAAGGGATACTAATTGAAAATCTGAATTACAGGAAAGGAACATTTAAGATGTATAAATGTAGCTGCAAGAATATGAACGTCTATTCAAACAACTCAATATATTATATTGTCCAGAAGTATATACAGTAATTCAATATGTATAATGCAACATCGTTATCATAAAATATAGATATTTGTAATGTAATTATGTACATTATTAAATAAAAATTTTAATCTTTGCAGAGAGATTCCATCATATTTACTCCCTTATCAGATTATAATTTAATTTGATTCAAAAGGTTGATTTATTTGTAAATAATTGGTTTAATTTATTGAAAAATTATTAAAAGTTTTGTAAAAATTACAATAAATGCAAATTTGTATCATGCACAATGTTTATCGATTTTAGTTATTTTTTAAAATTAGAAATACAATTCCATTTTATATTTATTTACACTCAAAAAGCGTAATAACTTGTAAAACAATAAAGTAAATAAACACCAAAATTAACGAATAAATACATTACGAAAGTTTTAAAGATATAAAATGTTAGCGGTAAACTTGTTATTCCTATAAAACTATACGCTTTAATATTGCTTATGAAATGTCTTGTCAAATTATTTGGGTTATATTTTAGACCATAAAGTTGCACAAGAGTGAAATAAAATAATAAAACAATTAAAAAATATACTTTCGAACCTTAGAGTTTTAATTATTTAATTCACAACAATTATTGTTTGTAGTTACTAGTAGGACAGAAAATATTACGTATAAAAAGTTGTGTTTTTAATAATGTGTAAACAATTATCTTATTTCAGAATATAATAAAATAAAATAATTTTATATATTTTCGGAGCGCTAAGTTTTATATTGTAACGAAACATTTGACGCAGCAAGTTATTTTATTTCAGGAAACTGTTTTGTCAGTGGAATTATGTTTAAGAGAAACAAACTTTCAAAGCGTTAAATAAACTACTCTTTTTCATAACTTTAATAAATAGAAAATTTAAAATGTTTACTTTAATTAAGAATAAAGATACAGCCATGAACACACGTATAAGTTTTACGTGTAGTTAATTGTTTAACAGTGAACTTAAAAAAAATATGACAATGTTTGCTACAACTTGTTTGGAATAATCAACAGTAAATAAATCGCTGCTTAGCAAAAGTACTTTACGTTTATGACATCTATACTGAAGGATGAAGGAATTATGTAATTAAAACAATATATTGGCAACGAAATTATAATGACAAGAGTTTGAGTATATTAAAATTCCAGGGATAATAATTTAAAATAATTATATAGATATTTATTTTCCTAATGGAAATGGGAAGATATGAACGTAATCCAAATTACTGACCATCTCTCACTAGCAGGTAGTGTTGATATATTACATCACTATAGTGGAAGTACTTCTAGACAATAATGAAATTAGCGCACACTGTATGTTAATTGTTGACTGCAACCAGTGGCGGATCTAGAATTTTATTTTGGAGGGGGCTGAACAGGGGAAAATTTTGTGAAAGGACTTTCATATAATGAAGCGACCAAAACAGTAGTTTAACGTTGTTTTATGGAGTAAAAACGTGTGTTTCATATTAAAGGTTTTCAGGATGTTTTGTTTACTAATTTACTAATGAAATACATTAAAGTTAATAAAAGGCGGATTAAAAATGTGAAAAGGATTTATTTTTAAGTACATCGTACATTTAATATTTCAGAGTAGTTCTACTGGCTAGACATGAATAAATAATGACGGGGACACAGTTGGAATTTTTGTTTGGAGACTTGGAGTGATGGTCTGAGAACTAACACTGTCATTGTCTTCATCACTAGTCGCTGTAAAGGAACCGCAAACGCCTTGTGTGCTTTTGAGCAAACATTAAATTTTCTTAGAAAACATTTTTTAAAGGTTTTGGGGGGGGCTTCAGCCCGAAAGCCCCCCCCCCATAGATCCGCCACTGACTGCAACTAACAGAAATCATTATCGAGAAGACTAACTAATTGGGAGATGTAGACAATATGGTGAATAAGTAGCAAAAAAGGTTAGGTTAAAGCTTGCTGTGCAATACATTTGTCGGAAATGCAAGAGTGAAAAACTAAATAGCCAGTTAAAATAAGGTATCAATGACAATATAAGGGTAAACAAGGGGATAAATAGAGGAAGAATTGACCAAAATTTTTTTATAACTATATTGTTATTTTATAATAATTAATTTCATCTCTTTTCACGTAACATATTTATAATAAACACTTAGTTTTATTTAATCAGTTCTCAGAGAGAAAAAAAATAGAAAGATGTTACAATACATATACAGATTAATAACTGTACTCAATTCAGAGTATTTATCATTATGTTAATTCTCTAAACATTAAAAGACAAAAAAAAAAGAAAAGATGACAAAATTGTCATTAATATTTACGGAACGTATATTTTCAATTATTTCTTGTGCTGCGTAACAAAATGTTTACCTCATCTATGTAAATAATTGTAAAGATGAAATAAAACACGGAAGTATAGACATTAAGTATTATAAGAAACGGTTATTTATCTTAATTGAAAATTATCTATAATCTACCGAAATTGTTAATTAATGTTTTATAGATTTTCGAGTGTAAATAATACTTATGTTTCACTCTTCCTCTTTTAATAAAAGAGGAAGTAGTAAATAGTTTTTTAAGTGGAACTAAGAAAGTAGAATTCCCTTCCAGAAGGAATTACTGTGTTCTTTTATACACCAGTATTAACCCTCAAGTGAGCAATTGTATAGAATTTACTTTGGCCTTAGGGTTTACATACATGTAACTTGTTCTTTCCCTATTACGTTTATAACCATTTCAATTGCAGTTGTACATAAAATGTAAAATAAATAATAATTTTAACTTAATATTTATGTTCACCATTCTGTTTTTCTACTATAATATAATTAGGAACTTGCCTTTCTCAAGGGAATAAAAGTTTATCAAAGTGGCATAGACAACAATGTTATTCCAATCTCATACTCCTTATTTACAATAATCTTCTTGTCATGGTAGGCCTAGTTCTGATAAACATGCATATGTAGCAGATGTGGACATGTATCACTATAAAATTGGTGAGTTTAGTTTGTATATTACGTATAATTTATTTTCCATTTACGTAGTAATAAAAGTGTGAAGATAAAGAATAATTTTGATACTTAGTTTGTATGTTTCTACTTATATCTACTTGTAAGTACGTTCATTTGTATCCGTATTATCTTTGAAATATTTCTATTCCACACTGAGAACGTGTTGTCGGATTGAAACAAATTCTAAAGTGTGAAAACCTATTAAATTAAAAGATTTTCATACTAATATTTATAGAATATATGGAAAGGTAAAGTGAGGGTCGTGTAATTTTTTAAGAATCGTCTGATTCAATAACTCAAAATTACAATATTTTGTAATAAATATTCTATAGAAAGATTGAGTGAGTTAAAGCTTATAAGTTAGATAGAGCTATATTATTGCTATATGGACGTCACATTAAAAGAAATTGTCACATATGATAGCTCTATTTCTGAGCCTCAAGTGTTTTTACAAGTTGTCATTTATAATAGTCTACTTATTTTCATTATAAATTAATAGTATACATGTTATATGAATGTCTATGTGATTTTTATATCGTAAAAATAATGTAACAGAAATATTTATTTAAAATATGTACACATAATGTTGACTATGGTTGTAAAGTTTCGGTTTCATTAAACTTTTATACTTTTTTAAATTATGTGAAATAAATATAATATTTACGAATAGAGTCAGAAAAATATTAAAAAATAAGATTTTTTTTTTTCACCTTTCTATTAAGTGGTTCAAATTCTCTCTACATGCAATAATTATTGCAAAAATAAAACAATCAAAAACTTTGATTTTAAGTGTTGAAAATTAGAATTTTTCACCTTACATAGCTCCGAGGGAAAACATTTTCAGAAAAAGTTACGAGGATTTTTTTTCTTAAAATAACATAAAAAACTAGATTTTAGTAATTTTTAAATTTCCGTGGGGGGGGGGGGCGAAACCATTTTTTTATTGAAAATATTTTAGACACCCAAACAAATATTTTTAACTAAAAAAAAAATTAAAAAGCTGTCGCAGACTTTGCAAGGTCCAAAGTTTTAGATACCATACTAAAGAGAAATAAATAAGAAAAAATAGTTATTTGTATTGAATTATATAATAGCCAATTGGTACTTTCTTTGACATATAACAGGTTAAAAAGCACCAAATTACACAATAAAAATGTTTTATTGTGCAATTCAAACCCACGATCAGAAAATTTATGCATTAAACTTAGTTACCAGAATATTTATAAATAGCTAATCTGTCACAGTACTCAAAAATAACATTCCCTATTCAACTATAATCAAACAACAGTGTTATTTCAATTGGTATACTAAAGACCGTGATGACTGGTGTTAAAAATTATATTTGATGTTACTTTATTATTATTTTTATTTTTTTTAGAAAATTATTAACTAAAACAGTGCAGTACAGACGAACCTATACCTTATATAAACACCACAAATATGACGTCAATAAAGCAATGGTTTCAAAAACAATAACCTTCAACAAGGGTATCTTGTCAACTAGCTAAAAGAATTTTTGTGTGTTTTTTGTGCCCTTAAACTTTTGTTGAATTCGATTTTAATCCATAAAGATTTTACTGTATGTTAGGTAAAATCTACATTATTATTCTAATAAGTTTCATAATTTTAACCTCCACCTAAAATTCAAAATAATATAATGTATTTTTTTTTAAATGTATAGAAGAGAGGGGAGCATAACACAATATTTGGAGGAAATATAGGTAAATCGGACAAGAAGCAAAACCAATTAAAAGTATCATATCAGTGATATCCATACGGGTTATCTGGGTTAAGAGCTAAAACATGTACCGAAAGGCTAAAACTACCACCATACAATATCACAACAATCATTAATTACTATGTTAATCAAATGCTATTAAAAACTGACGGTAACACGTTCATTGTAAAAACATGCTCATGTTATCAAGGTCATCCATGTTATCTGACACGTGATAAACGATTAATTTGTGTCAAGATTTCACACTGTGAAGCTTTAAAAATGATT